>OX596350.1:14200000-14650296 GCA_951394395.1 Colostygia pectinataria | reverse complement strand
TTAGCCATAGTGTGGCTTCAAATAAAATCTAGATCTACATAGCTATAAACACCTGTCTGGAATTTAGCTGGTTTAGGTAAATCGCTCATTGGCGGGCTGGAATCTAAAAATTTTAGGCCATAGTTAATGTATGTACAGCCGTGTCGGTAACTAGTTTGCTGCAAATTTTTAGATAACGGCTTAGGGTAAAATCTGAACTTTATTTTTAATTACATTTGGTATCAATAAAGCTACCTATTTCTATTAAAATCGTGCTTTTGAAAAATCAACGTCTGACACAATTTGTGCCGCAGCGCGCTTCTGAGACGTTGCTAACTGTACCCGGTCAGGCGTTAGCGAACTAATAGGTAGCAAGAGTAATTGCTTTCTTTTGTATATTAAACTTGCGAGGAATACTTAATGGTAAATATTAGAAGAATTTAGTTAGGAATTAGGTGCCAGGAAACTTTGTCGGGAAGTAGAAGTGTTTACAGGAGTAGATACCTACCACTGGATTAGGAAAGGCTGCTCCTGTTTTGATTGTAAGAATTCACTTCTTTTAGTATTCATTTCGCCTACCAGGCCAGAAAGTATACTACCTATATTGATATTGTTTATGAATTGATAAAATTATTTATGGTTATTAAGTGTGATTACAGAAAAACATTCAAGCTGGTATAGATTAGAATATTTAACAGTAAGGTAGTAAGTTAAGTAAATCAAGTAGAACATTGTTTATATAAGTATTTATTTATAATAATAAGATAGGTGGTATTTATAATAGACAATAATTATATATTAATAAATATTACTTATTTCATAGTATTTTAATTATACTTAGATTTAGATAGCACTCTATAGTCAATACTAGGTTTTGAAGGATGTCGTTGGGAGCTGGGCCCTCTAACATGCCTAAGACTAGGGCTGCCAGACTGGCTAGAACCGGGGGCGAAGGGGATTCGGTAGTGGCAAGCCAGCCGCCGTCGGCGCCCCGCTCCCCCCCGCCCGCACCGCCCGCACCCTTGGGACCCCCGGGGCCCTGCGGATTCTTCTCGCAGCCACTGAGCCGGACGCATGCGGGCGGGGGCGCGCGGGGCGCCAGCACTGGGGAGCTGGACGCGCGCCGCGACGAGGAGTGGCCGAGCCGGGACACCGTGAGCACGCTGCGCTCGCGCCTCGAGTCCACCCAGAGGCTCCTGGACGACGTGGACGAGGAGTCGTGCTTCCAGCTGGCGCAGGGCACGCCCGCCGCGTACCGCGAGGAGCGCCCCGTGCGCCTCGCGGACCTGAACGACCCGCAGTCGGGGCGGCCGATGCCTGGGCTTGAGCCGGAGCGGGAGGATGGCGATGAAGAGTGCGGCTCCTCCGGGAGCCCGTGCGCGTTTCTCGAGCAGTCAATGATGTCCCCCGGGGAGGGCGGTCCGATTCACGAGGCCCCGCGGATCGCAAGTCGCCTGCTGCAGAAGACTGTCGCCGAGCTCGAGAGGTCCCGGAACCTCAACCGCGACATCAAGGAGTCGATCCACGCCGGGCTGCGCGGGCTCTACGAGATGGTGCTGCGGCTCACCGACTCGCGCTGCCGCCACATCGCCGAGAAGGAGCGGGCGAAGGCCCTCGGCGAGAGGCAGAACACCCTGCAACATAAATTGCACGCTATGAAGCTGGAAGCGATAAACACGTACGTGCAGACAAACCTCGACGAGCTGAGGCGAGCGGGCGCCGAGACGGTGAAGGAGTGCGAGCGGACGCGGCAACTGGTGCAGGAGATGCGAGATGCGATGCACGCGCCTCCGCCCCCGACGCAGACGGCGCTCGGGACCGAGGCCGGGGCCGGGGGAGGAGGCGCGGATCTCGTGTTGAAGGAAGTGCGGGCGCTGCGCGAGGAGTGCCGGCGCGAGGCGGGCGGCCGCGGTGTGGAGATGCTCGAGCCTTGCCTCGCCTCCGCCGCCTCCGCCGCCGCCACTGCCGCCGCCGGCACCGAGCCGCGAGCGCCCGACTCGTACGCGCGCGCCACTGCCAGGCACGCCATCATGGTGGAGTCCAAAAACCCTACGCACACCGGAGACCAGATAATATCGACGATTAAAAAGAGGATCGACGTGATAGGGATGGGCGTGGGCGTCACCGCGGTGCGCAAGTGTAAAAACAGCCGCGTCGCAATATCGCTCGAGTCGGAGTGCGAGAAGATAGCGATGGGCGAGGCGATCGAGGGGCTCGGGGATGACTTCACCGTGACGGAGCCGCGCGGGCGGGACCCGCTGCTCCGGCTCGTTGGTGTCGTCGCCGAGCTCGCCGATGCCAGGGTCGAGGAGGCGCTGCTGCGACAGAATTCTGGCCTTCTCATCCGGGTACCTGAAACAGAGAGGAATATAAAGGTTGTTAGGAGAATTAAAGGTAGGACCGCGGGACTGAATAATGTTATAGTTCAGGTGAGCCCGGAAATGTGGGCGGCTCTTAGGGACCGGAGGGTGAGAGTGGGTTATCAGATAGTCACCGTCATTGACCAGTCTCCCCTCATCCAATGTTACCGCTGTCTAGGTTTCTCACATAGAGTAGTAGACTGTAGGGCTCCGGAGCCGAAATGCGGGCACTGCGCGGAAAGCCACGACACTCGGGAGTGTCGCAACAGGAGCGCGGGCCCCCACTGCACCAACTGCCAGGCCAGGCGGCTCCCGAATTGCGAGCACCCGGCCTACAGCTCCGACTGCCCGGAGTGGAGGAGGTGGGACCGGATAGCGAGACTGGCTGTCCGGTATTGCTGAGGGCACCAATCCGGCCCCACTTCAGAACTTACGATTCGTGCAATACAACCTAGGTAGAGGTAGGGCCGCGACGCACGAGTGTATGCGGGAGGCAACCGTACGCGGAATTCAGGTATTGATGCTGCAGGAGCCGTATGTGGGGGCGCAAGCTCACATGTCGGCTCCGAGCGGGTGCAGAGTCATCCAGAGAGTCACCGCGGACGTTTCCAAGCCTGTGCGGTCTGCAATCGTCATAACAGACTCTAGGATAGAATATGTTGAGAACTCTAGGTTCATCACCGAGGATGTCTCTGGTGTTATAGTCAAGATAGGTAATTTTAAGATAGGCTTAATTAGTATGTATTTAGATAAGGAGATAGATATAGGTAGGTACCTGGCTTACATCGCTGGAGTGGTGCGGGAGATGCAGGTGCGGCGAGTGGTGGTGTGCGGCGATGTGAACGCGCGCAGCCCTTGGTGGGGGTGCGATGCGGAGGACGCGCGGGGCCTGGCATTGACGGAGGCGTTTGCTGAGCTCGGCCTGGAGGTGCTCAACCGCGGAGAGAGTCCAACTTACGTCGCGCTGCGCCAGGGCCAGGAGTGCACCAGCATCATCGACGTCACGGCGTGCTCCGGCGACCTGCTGCCCGTGGTCGCGGACTGGAGGGTCGATGACTGCTTCGGCACGCTGTCCGACCACCGCCCGATCCTTTTCACGCTCCGGCTGGGTGAGCGCCGAGAGACCGCCCCGGAGAGCGGCGGCAGCACCCGCACCTATAACACAAACAAAGCAAATTGGTCAGCGTTCTCTACGGAGCTGCGGCGTGAATTAGAGCGATTGGATTTGGAGGAATGCGTGGCGGGTGTCGATAATCGCGAGGGGGTTAATCGTGTGGCGGAGCTGTACACCGAGTGCATCGTGGAAGCGTGTGAGAAGGCTATACCTCGCGCTGCATCAAGGGGAGTCGTCAAGGCGTGCAAGTGGTGGACGCTAGAGCTCACTAGGCTGAAGGCGGAGATGGTACGGCGCAGAAGGAGGATCGCGAAGGCGAACCCGCGGCGAAGACGGTTCGTGGCGGACGAGTACCTGATGGCGAAAGCCGAATACCGGGACGCAATCGAGTCCGCTCGAACCGCCAGCTGGAAGGAGTTTTGCACCGGCGAGGAGAAGGAGACGATCTGGGAGCGCTCGTACCGGGTCATGAAGGCCTGCTCCACCAGGGTACAAGACAAGCTGCTGCTGGCGGCGGACGGCTCGGCGCTGGACGCGGCGGGGTCGGCGCGGCTGCTCGCTGACACCTTCTACCCGCCGGACCCGCCCGCCGCGGACACGCCGGCGCAGGCGCGCACGCGGGCCATAGCCGCTACACACCGCGCCCGGCTGGCGGCGCTACCTGTGCAAGAAGATAGCCACCGGGACTTTACGCCCACCGAGCTGGAGACGGTGTTGCGGGCGATGAGTCCGAAGAAGGCTCCCGGGGGAGACGGCCTCACATTGGATATCTGCCTCCGCGCCTTCGTCTGCAACAAGGCCCTGCTGCTACACCTCTTCTCGCAGTGCCTGAGGTGGGGTTGCTTCCCGCGGGTTTGGAAGGTGGCAACGATAAAGGTGATTCCGAAGCCGGCGAGGAATACTTACACGGTCCCGAAGTCCTACCGCCCGATTGGACTCTTGCCGGTTTTGGGAAAGATCCTAGAGAAGCTGTTTGTTAACCGACTGCAGTGGCAGCTCGGTAGGGAAGAGCGTCTCAGTCTGCACCAGTACGGGTTCACCCCGCAGCGGAGCACCGAGGACGCTCTGTTTGATGCCATGACTGAAATCAAAGAGAACGTACGGAGTAAGAAGATAGTAGTCATGGTATCGCTCGACATCGAGGGCGCGTTCGATGCTGCGTGGTGGCCCGTCATTATCGAGCAGCTGCACGCTAAGGAGGTCGACCCGGCCGTAGCGCGCCTTGTGGCGGACTACCTGTCGGAGAGAAGGGTGAGGCTGCGCTACGCGGGGGAAACCATTGAGCGAGAGACTGAGCGAGGATGCATCCAGGGGTCTACTTGCGGCCCTATTTTGTGGAATATTCAGCTGGACCCCCTGTTAGAGCAGTCGCAGTACGGGGGGGTGCGGGTGCAGGCCTTTGCCGATGACATTATCCTAATAGCGGCGGCAGTAGATGGACACGAGTTGGAGGAGCGTGTAAATCGAGCCCTTACTGTCATCGTTGAATGGGGGGGAAAGCTCAAACTCAAGTTCGCACCAGGAAAGACGCAGGCACTCCTTATAACTAGAAAGTTATCATATCACACTCCTAGATTGGAAATGGCAGGAGTAGAACTTAGTTATGGAATGAGTCTTAGAGTATTGGGATTGACGGTGGACCCACTGCTGAATTTCCAACGGCATCTAGAAGCGATGACCAACAAAGCCATAATCTTTTACAAGGCAGTGTCAAGAGCGGCGCGAGCGCAGTGGGGCCTCAACTCCGATATTTTAAGACTCATTTACATCTGCGTGGTAGAACCTACCGTCTTGTACGCTGCAAGCTCATGGGCTGAAGTATCTGAACGCGTATATGCAGAGAAGGCGCTTAACAAGCTCTCGAGAACCTTTGCCCTAAAGATATCCAGGGCACATCGTACTGTCTCATTTGTGTCGAGTGTACTACTAGCCAGAATAGTGCCTTTGTCTCTAAGAGTTAGAGAACAAGCAAAGATTTACAGGATTAAGAGAGGAGAGCACCTTACCTGTCTACCTGGCAGAAACGTTGAGACGAGGAGGAGTCTGTACACGCTACCACATCCAGCGGAGAGAAGGCGCCTAGAGTTCGGGCATATCGGCTCCCAGGAGGACGCTGATGCCCTGGGTACCGATGGGCCAGTTCTTTACACAGACGGCAGCAAGCTGAAAGGAAAGGTCGGGGCGGCAGTGAGCTGCTGGATTGGAGGAGAAGAGATCCGGCATTCTGGCTTCAGACTTGAAAACTTTTGCAGCGTTTTTCAGGCGGAGTTGTCTGCGATTCTCTGGGCTATCACCATTATTAAAGGAAGACGTGAAGAACAGTACAGTATAGCAAGCGACTCAAGATCGGGATTGGAGACGGTCAGTGACCCTAACACAGTAAATCCACTAGCAGTAGATATAAGACACGAAATCTCTCAGTTAAATAATATAGGGAAAAAGATAAACTTATACTGGGTTAAAGCTCATTGTGGAATAACTGGCAATGAGAGAGCAGACGAACTGGCCAAACATGCAGCATTAAACAATAGACAGTTGCCAAAATATGACAGGTTCCCGTTGTCATTCGCAAAGCACTCCACCAGGGCTGATACTTTAGAAGAATGGCAGCACATGTACTGGACAGCCACAACGGGATCAACTACCAAGTTGTTCTACAAAGATGTAGCCAGTGCCTTTAAAATACTAGGGAAAATTAAATTAGACAATTACTATACACAAATATTTACAGGACACGGAGGTTTTAAAGATTATCTGTATAGATTTAAACTATCTGAGTCTCCATTATGCTCTTGCGGTGGGGAAGTAGCTCAGACTGTGCAGCATCTCTTAATAGATTGCCCTAAGTTTGGCAAGCTGAGATATGACTGTGAGAGTGCAATGGAGATGGATATTAGCGTTGACAATTTAAGTGTAATAATAGGTTATGACGATTGCAGACCGATATTTCTTAATTTTGCAAAAACCGTTCTTTGCAAAATTGGAAAAGAAAATGATTCCATTGTGGAAGTATAAGTATACGTATAATTTGGTAAAAATTTATTGTATGTAATTTTTCTTTTCTTTTTATTTATTTTTTTTTGGAATTATTATTATTATTATTATTATTATTTTTTATCTTATATTGGAATATCTATTTATTTGGGAATTATTTATTTATTTGTAGGAACCTAGTCTCATACTCTGAAGGCACCTTCTAGGGTTTTGAACTTAAATTTGGTTGCACTTAATTTATTTTTTGGTGATTGTTAATGTTAAATTTGTCAATTATTATTATTCGCAATGGCTTCACTGAAGCGAATATGATTTGGCAAGCGTGATAAAATAGTTTTTGTTTGATACTCACTTACCAAAGTCTTGATTATTGTGGCTGTGGATCTGGGGGTGGTGGAATCAATGAAGTACTGAGGGGCTTCTGTGGTTGTGTCTTGCCTTGGACAACACAATGTTTATTTTGCAGTTCCGGCGGTGTTGTCTAAGATGGGGCGGAAGCTGTACTGGTATTGATGAAACTAACCGAGTTCACTTCCACTACGCTGACATATTGTGCTGAGACTTTAGAGTATCTTATCAGAAAACTAATAGGAACACTGAGATCACTCGAGGAAAAAATGAAAAATAAACAAAAGTTTGACAGCTAGCTAACCTGAGTGATCATGCTGCTTCACAGTTTAGCACAGACTATGTCATAGACTGCTGCCTTGATTGTAAAGTACAAAGTGAAACTAAAATAAAGGGAAAGTAAAAAGAAGGAAAATAAATTTAATAACTTGCGATAGAATAAAATTGTTGAACATACTCGTACATATACATTTTTCCTTTTGGATATTTCAGTATCAGTAGTTTACTTGATTCATATAGATGGCATTACTTTACAAACGGCATAAATAATATAAATTAAAGATTTTATTAGATAATTATTGTTGGATTATTGAATGTAATCATTAAGGAATTACATTTAATATTTTAATTTGGAAAACCAGCATTTGATATTGATTTGAACTGAAGTTGAACTTGGTATCAAAGTTGTTAAATAATGCTCATAGAGGGAGTTGTTTTCAAACAAAATAATTTTGGTTTAACTTTAATTTTTTTTATGATTATTTATTTAGTGATGCAGATAGTATAATTTATGAAGCCTATTAATATATGTTGATTAATTGCTTATGTATTCTTTTTGTTGTAGTTTATCTTGAACTGTTTCTAGCAGACTTTGTTAGCTTTTAACGTTGCCAAGTGTATTGTATAATTAGTACCTAATTCTAATGGTGAATACTACCATTTATAATATTTTAGTCTGAGATAATTCATTTGATTCGGCGTAAATTTATTGTATTCTGCTTATATTTTATAGTTATGGGTATATTTTTTGTCTATTATTTTGATTTACTTTGTATTATTTATTGAAATGATTTTACTATATATTTTGTATGAAAATTAATGAATACATGAGTCAAAGGGAGTAAAATTGTAGTTAATTGTAAATTAGTTGAATCTTTGCCCATAAAGTACAAGTGATGCAGTGAATGGAAATTGTAGACAATATTTAATAGTAATTGTATTATCCAAGCATGGTATTAATAAGGTCGTGTTTAGTGTGTGAAAGAAAAGTAAGAATTATTTTAATTATTATTTATATAAATTTTATCATTAAAGTTTAAGCATTAAGAATTATTTTAAGTTAACTAAGCTAATGTGTTATAATATTGCTATATATATTAAGATAGTGTCTTCAACATGATGCTATGCTTAAGAAAGATAATTATACTAATTTATTTAATGTTAAAAATGTAAGAGATCAATTTTGTAAATATTGTATTGTATTTCGGAATACAAGAATGGTAAAATTGGTTTCTCTGAATTTGATAAAAAAAAAATTAAATAAAATGGTCTTAAGTCTTCATATTGATTGTCTAACACAATCAATAAAGAAGAAAATGTGTATTTTAATTAAATTAATTAATAATAAAGAATGAGTGAAGAATGAATGAACTTAAAGATATCTTAAGGGGTGGGAAATCCAAATAAGTAAGTTACCTTCTAATTTTCTTTGTTGATCTAGTATTTTGATATTTATTTTCATAATATTTTATTTTCTGTAATTTATAATATTTTAATTATAAACTAAATAAAAAAAGAAGTGGGAATTTAATAAGAAAATGTTAAAGTATGAAAGAAAGAGTGAAATGTTGTCGCATAATAATAGCGACAGTAATTTTAAGTTAGAGCCATTTCGAGATGGCAAAAAAAAAAAAAAAAAAAAAAAAAAAAAAAAAAAAAACCTAACCTAACCTAACCTAACCTAACCTAACCTAACCTAACCTAACCTAACCTAACCTAACCTAACCTAACCTAACCTAACCTAACCTAACCTAACCTAACCTAACCTAACCTAACCTAACCTAACCTAACCTAACCTAACCTAACCTAACCTAACCTAACCTAACCTAACCTAACCTAACCTAACCTAACCTAACCTAACCTAACCTAACCTAACCTAACCTAACCTAACCTAACCTAACCTAACCTAACCTAACCTAACCTAACCTAACCTAACCTAACCTAACCTAACCTAACCTAACCTAACCTAACCTAACCTAACCTAACCTAACCACACGCGCTCCATCCGCCACTCGGAGTGCCACGAAATCGAGTCTGTCCGCACGAAAAAATTCACAAAAATAGGAAAATTTGAAGTTAAATACAAGTGCTATACATCAAAACACGCGGAAAGTGAAGGCCTACCCGACAGTGAAACAAGTTTTTCAATCGGAGTGTTTTTGGGCAAGTTACAAGTGAAAAACCGTGTTTTGTGCACTAAAAGTGATTTTTCTCACGATTTTGAGCGGCGACCCACTAAGTTCGACAGTGCATTCGAAGCGCATTCTGAAGACCTACACGACGGTATTTTTCTCCAACCTGTATCTCGCACCAGTGCTGAGTAAAACGCAAAAAAACAACTTCCACGTGGCCACGAGGTCAGCGACCCGGGGCCGCTAGGAACCAGCTGACCCCACCTGTTGCTGAGGAACGTCGAGAGGACCCCGGAGGCACTTCAAGATCCAAAATAAGTTAAGTGGTTGCAGAGAAACAAGGTTTTTAAATTTTATGCAGTTTAACTTCATCTTTAGATTTAATTATTTAAAAATTTACAGCGTAACCATATACTTAATTTTAGCTTAATTTGTTGATCTCTAGTAGTACTATCCATATAAAAAATTTCAGGCCCTGTTTACACACAAAATTCTTAAATATTGATTTTTCTGAATGTAGGTCAAGTGAAAATAAAGAAAAAACCCTTGTTTCTCAGAAACCGTGCGTGATAGAGGATTTCTGACAGCACTCTGAGTATCTAACGATAGTTAGATACTCAAGTTTGTAGCTCTTAGTATATAGTATAATACCCCACCCTCCCCCAAAAACCCACCCCTTAGAAATAAAACTGTTTTTAAAATTTTTCTTAAAGTAAAGTTCTTAGATTCTAAAACAAAAATTAGACTCAAACCATAAATTAACTTTCTTACGAATTAGGCTATCCACCCCTTATCCCCTTTCAACCCCTAAATTAGTCAGCGTTAGAAACACCCTTTAAAATTGTTATTTATAAATTCTTAAAATTTTGTTAAGTAGCCCTTATTTTTCTAGTACACTTAAAAAATTTTTCACCCCCCTACCCCAACTCACCCCTTAATTATAGATGTTTTGAGGTTTGAGGTGGAATATCTTGGGAACGGGAGGAGATAGAGCATTTTCGACAAAAAATTTGTATTTTAGATTTATCTAAAATACAAGTTAACTCACTTTAGGCCAGGGCTATATTAGACCCTTAAAAAATTTCCCCCCCCCACCCCAAATTTTTAAAGCTCTCTAACTTTTAAACGAGTGTTCCGATTTGGACGCAAATTTTTCCCTTAGACATAAGGTTTTAGGCTTAAGATTATTTGATAAAAACTGACTCTACATAGAGTCGTTGATTTTATATGTTTGTTTTCGTGTCGTATCGCTGTTGGTGCAGTTTTGCTCACGTCTGCACTCTGACTTTGACTGTAGGACTATACTATAGAGACAGACTCTACCTAGAGTCAAAAATTTTTCTGAAGATTCTTGACAATTAAACATTGCAAAACGTTAAAAGAGCTTTATTGAGCCACAAATTGACTGCAGACAAACTCTATATAGAGCTAACACGGAAAGAAAATTTTTATTTCTTTGCTTTTGTGACACGTTATAAAATATTTTTATCATACCACCTTTACAATTTAATATAATATCTATTTACAACTTATACAAATTTACAACCTATATACAAACCGACGTGTTCCTTTGACAAGTGCTACGAGGATGTTTGGATTTCGCACACCCAATAAAGGAGAACAGTGCTCAACATCAACTGGAGACACGGGCGCACACCCATCAAGTGTGCGAAGAAGCATAGGAGAGTGGGAGTCGGGGAAACCCGCAGTAGCTCCCAAGACCATGACCACTTCACCGAAGAAAAACGTGTCAGCCGAGCCCCCAAAGCCAAAACCAGCGAGGCCCCTCGCGCAAGACAACAAGGTCACTGCCCGAAGATCATCGACGGAGGCCACAGGGAGCCCGACGACACAACAAAAGCTGAAGCTAAAGGACCGGCTGGCGGAAGCCAAAGCTTGTGTCGTGAAGGCCAAACTACATCTCGGGAACTCGAAGAACATAAAGACCGAGATAAAAACCGAGGTCACGCACGCAATTGAGAGGCTGTACCAATTGGTCAAAGAAGCGGATAGCGTGAAAGGACAGGATAAGAAGAAAGCAAACGAACCAGAAAAAGAAAAAGAACCTGAGAAAGAACAGGAAGAAGTACCAGAGAAAGGTCAGAGAAAAGAAGAAAAAGAACTATTGAGGAGAATAGAAGAACATACAAGACTCATACAGGAAAGCAATGAGAAGATGGAAAGGTTGAAAGAAACGATAGACAAACAACAAGAAATGCAAGAGAAGATGACATACGCGAGCGTGGCAGCGGCGCACCCCAGGAGACAGCTCCCAGAGCAGACCGCGCTACACTCTGTGATAGTCACAGCGAAGAATGAGACAGAGACAGGGGATGAGATACTGAACAGGATAAGGGAAGTGGTCAAGGCAAAGGACGGAGGAGTCGAAGTGGAAAGGATTCGGAAAGGAAAAGACAGGAAAGTGATAGTCGGATGTAGAACGGAGGGAGACAGGAAGCAAATACAGGAAAGGCTCAAGAGAGCAGAAGAGCACCTGAACGTGCAAGAAGTGACCAACAAAGACCCGCTGGTAATACTGAGAGACGTCCTTCAGTACAACAGCGACAAAGACATCATTGGGGCACTGTGGAATCAGAACAAAAAGGTGCTGAAAGACCTGGAGCAAAATGAGAACAAGGTAGAAATCCTGTACAAGAAACGCTCACGAAACCCCCAGGCAAACAATGTGATCGTGAGGGTGTCCCCCGCAGTGTGGCAGCGCTTGGTCGATGCGGAGTCGATCATGATTGACCTCCAGCGGGTGAGGGTTGCAGACCAGTCACCACTGGTCCAATGCTCACTCTGCCTGGGCTACGGCCATGGGCGACGATTCTGCAAAGACACTGTGGAAAAATGCAGCCATTGCGGGGGGCCCCACATGAAAGCAGACTGTTTGGACTGGCTTGCAGGGGCAGCCCCAACGTGCTGCAACTGCACGAAAGCCAAGATGGAAAAAGTCGACCACAACGCATTCAGCAATGAATGCCCGATCAGAAGAAGGTGGGAGACCATAGCGCGGTCGACTATAGCATACCAGTGTTAAGGTGGTCCCGGGCGTGCAATCTTCCTCAGCCGGCGCAAATGCCCACCTCATAGCCCAAGTGAATCTCCAACGGAAAGAACTAGCAACACACGAACTTATGCTAATGGCTAGCGAGAAGAGGATGGCATTTGCGCTGATACAAGAACCGTACACTGGCGCAATTGGCAGGATGAAGAACTACGGGGGGGCCAGGATCTTCCAGAACACCAACCAGGGCAACGGCACGATAAAAGCGGCAATAGCCGTCTTTGATGATGATATGGACGTGATCCAATTGCCAAACCTCACCACAAACAACATCACAGTGGTGAAGTTAAAAACAAGGGCCTGGGAGATCGTGGTTGCCTCGTTTTACTTCGAGCCTGACCAAACGAGCGTAGAACCGTACCTAGATCAACTGAGGAAGATTGAAACACAAGAAAAACCCAAACTTCTCATTATAGGGGGAGACGCTAATGCAAAGAGTACCTGGTGGGGCAGTAACATCATAGACTCGAAGGGAGAAGAGCTGGCAGGATTCCTAGAAGAGGGGGGCTTGCAGATACTCAACGACGGCGACATCCCTACTTTCGACACAATAAGGGGCAACAAGAGATACACCAGTTGTGTGGACATTACGGCATGCACTGCGGAGATGCTGAACCTGGTTGAAGACTGGAGAGTCAGCGAAGGTACAATAAGTTCGGACCACAACGCAATAACATTTAAAATTAGATTAACTAAGTCAAAAGGCATAAGCATCAATAGAACTACCAGAATCTACAATTGTAAAAAAGCGAATTGGAACCAGTTTTATGAAAAACTGGCCCAATTGCAAGAGATAAAACAAATAAATAAAGAAGAAATAGTCAAAATAGAAAATAAAACAGAACTAGAAAATAAAGTAGAAGCATATATAAATACAATAATAGAGACATGCAATGTTAGTATACCTAAACTAAAAACATGCAAAAAACTTACCCTACCGTGGTGGTCCGAAGCACTCGCGAAGATGAAGCAAGAAGTCAAAACCAGGAAGCGTCGAATCCGATGTGCAGCGCCAGTCCGGAGGTCCAAGGTCGTCGATGAGTACCTGCAAGCAAAAGAAAAATATGAGATAGAAGCCAAGAAGGCACAGACGGAAAGCTGGAAAGAGTTTTGTAGTAAGCAAGATAGAGAGGGTATATGGGAAGGAATATACAGAGTGATAGGAAGGACAACTAGGAGGCAGGAGGACATTCCTTTGGAGAGGGAGGGAAGGGTTTTGTGTGCAAAGGAGTCTGCCAAGATGTTGGCCAACACGTTTTACCCGGAGGACTTGGAAAGCCAGGATAATGAGGACCATCGACGGACACGAGCAGAAGCTAACCTGGTAAACGACTGGGTTCATGATGAACAACATGACCCACCGTTTACTATGGAAGAGCTTAGAGCCGCGGTGGACAGCTTCAACCCTAAGAAAGCCCCGGGTATGGATGGACTTACGGCGGACATATGTGGCAAAGCGATAGCGGTAGACCCGGAGACTTATCTTGCCTTAGCCAACAAATGCCTCACGCTGCAACACTTCCCAATCATCTGGAAGGAAGCAACGATCGTGGTTCTTCGAAAACCAGGGAAGGAGAACTACACGAATCCAAAGGCGTATAGACCCATCGGCCTGCTGCCGGTTCTGGGCAAAATCCTGGAGAAAATGCTAGTCGGACGCATAAAGTGGCATATAGTCCCGAGGATAAGTACTCGCCAGTACGGCTTCATGCCCCAAAAGAGCACCGAAGACTCCCTCTATGATCTCATGCAGCATATTCGAACCAAACTTGAACAGAAAAAGCTGATAACAATGATATCATTAGACATAGAGGGAGCCTTCGATAACGCGTGGTGGCCAGCCATAAGAACCAGACTGGCAGAGGAAAGGTGTCCGGTAAACATAAGGAGGCTCTTAGACAGTTACCTACAGGATCGAAAAATAAGAGTGAGATATGCCGGGCAAGAACACACAAAAAAGACGAATAAAGGATGCGTCCAGGGATCGATAGGCGGGCCGATGCTGTGGAATCTCCTACTGGACACTCTCCTAAGGGGGCTTGAGTGTGGAGGGAACCATTGTCAAGCCTTTGCTGATGACGTGGTGCTTGTCTTTGACGGTGACACGGCACAAGAAGTCCAAGAGCAAGCCAATGCCGCTCTCGCCTATGTTCAGGGGTGGGGTGTCAAACACAAGCTGAAATTTGCACCACACAAAACCAATGCAATGGTCATCACTAGAAAGCTAAAGTTTGACACACCACTGCTGAGGATGGGCGGGGTCGACATTGGACTGTCCAAGGAAATCAAGATCCTGGGGGTCACGATAGACCACAAGCTGACCTTCAACAACCATGTGGCTAACGTCTGTAAAAAAGCACTCAATATATACAAAAAGCTTGCTACAGCCGCAAAGGTCAGTTGGGGTCTTCACCCAGAAGTCGTGCGAACCATCTACATGGCAGCAGTAGAGCCCGTGATCCTTTACGCTGCTAGTGTCTGGGCCAAGGAAACGTCAAAGATAGGGGTACAGAAGCAGCTCAACACAGTGCAAAGAGGGTTTGCCCAGAAACTGACAAAGGCGTACCGTACCGTTTCACTGAATTCGGCCCTGGTTCTGGCTGGGCTTCTTCCACTTGACCTCAGAATACAGGAGGCAGCTGCCCTGTATGAGGCTAGGAGGGGGATGCCCCTGCCAGCGCTAGCAGACAGAGAGCTTGAGAGGATGGTGAGCTACGCAATGATCTCTCACCCGGCAGAGCACAAGAGCCTGGAGTTCGTTGACCTGATCGACCAGGAAGCCGTAGACAGGCACAACAACCAGCAGGTCAAGATATACACCGATGGCAGCAAAATTGAGGGCAAAGTCGGAGCTGCACTGTCCCTATGGAACGGTGCAGCCGAGACCAAAACCCTCAAGTTAAAGCTGTCATCCTTCTGCACAGTGTATCAGGCAGAACTCTTGGCCTTGTGCAGAGCCACAGAAGAGATCACTAAACGCCGAGAACAGAGCTATGGAGTATATAGTGACTCGAAGGCAGCGCTGGAAACAGTCACCAATCCAGGCTCTATCCATCCACTTGCAGTCGAAGCTCGAAGTAACCTCGCGAGGGCTCTGGTCCAGAAAAAGGAAGTATCCTTATTCTGGATCAAAGCTCACGCTGGATTGGAAGGTAACGAGCGTGCGGACAAGCTCGCAAAGGAAGCAGCGCTGAAGACTAAGAGAAAACCAGACTACGAGTTCTGCCCTAAATCTTACATCAAGAGACAGATAAGACTCGAGGCACTAGTCAAATGGAACGATCGGTACAAGATGGGCGAGACGGCATCGATAACAAAAATATTTTTCCCCGACGCAATAAAGGCTTACAGGACAATACGACAGCTTGAACCGACAATGACGATGACTCAAATTATGACAGGGCATGGCGGGTTCTCTGAATATTTGACTCGGTTCAAATGTAAGGAGAACCCATCATGCATCTGTGAGCCAGGCGTGAGCGAAACAGTTCCGCACATTCTATTTGAATGCCCTAAAGAAAGCCTTAGAAGATACGAAACGGAACAAGAGTTAGACTGTACAATAAATGCAGAAAATGTAAGCAAGTTAATAACAGATAAAGATAAAAGAAGTAAGTTTATAAAATTTTGTACAAATGTAGCAGAGTCAACAATTAAAAGAAATAAAGATTTATAAAATATGGTGAATATATATTATATGATATATATAAACAGCATATATAAATAAATAGCATAAGGAAACTGTAATAAACTATGAAAGTACAATAATTATAGATAAAACAAATATGTAAAGATAGGATAGAAATAAGTACATATATGTAATGAAATAATAGCATGTAATTAACAGATAGAGAAACGAGAACTAAAACTATAGAATATTGTAAAAAAGTAACAGTCAATATCTAAATTACAAAAAGATGTATAAAATATGGTGTGTATATATGATATGACATATATAAACAGCATATATAAATAAATAGAAAACCGCAATAAAATAAAATAGTTATAGATAAAACAAATGTCTAAGATTAGATAGAAATAAGTACGAAAATGTATTAGAATAGGATGTATAAATTATAAGAGATAAGTAGTTAGTAAAACACCCTCTTAGACCCCAAGCGGGTACGCTAAGTATGTAATCCCACCCGTATATAGAAATAAAGAAAACAAAATCTTTGATTTCGTCAAAGGAACGAGAAAAAAAAAAAAAAATAAAAAAAAAAAAAAAAACCTAACCTAACCTAACCTAACCTAACCTAACCTAACCTAACCTAACCTAACCTAACCTAACCTAACCTAACCTAACCTAACCTAACCTAACCTAACCTAACCTAACCTAACCTAACCTAACCTAACCTAACCTAACCTAACCTAACCGAACCAAAACTCAAAAATTACTTTTAACTTTTAATAGTGTATGATACATCAAATCAAGCGCCTCGGTGCCTGTTGTGCAATAGCATCTCATTAAACCCCACCCTCCATACAAAAATCTAAAATTTTCAACGTTTTACATAATTTTATTAGAATATTACAAAAAAAATTCATTAATTTCGGTTTTAAAAATACATTTTTCAAAATTTATAGATTATAATTAGTGCTAAAACAGTAGTTTGTGGTGCCGGTTGCGCCCCCACCCGCGGAGTTTCCATTTCATTAGCAGAAAATTAGTTGTGGACGTTTTACCGCTAATTTTCTTGATTTTAGGGTATTTTGAGTGTTTTTAATTTTTGTCGCCAACATCTTCCTGGTTGCTGCACTTCTCGTGGCTGGAACACCTCTGCCCGACGTCCCCGCACGTACCTGCAACATAAAAACATCAAATATTGACAAAAAAATTCAAAAACTGCTCGACCGCCCTACAAAAGTCCACCTTACCCCTGACACATCTCCATACAATCAACCAAAACTCAAAAATTACTTTTAACTTTTAATAGTGTATGATACATCAAATCAAGCGCCTCGGTGCCTGTTGTGCAATAGCATCTCATTAAACCCCACCCTCCATACAAAAATCTAAAATTTTCAACGTTTTACATAATTTTATTAGAATATTACAAAAAAAATTCATTAATTTCGGTTTTAAAAATACATTTTTCAAAATTTATAGATTATAATTAGTGCTAAAACAGTAGTTTGTGGTGCCGGTTGCGCCCCCACCCGCGGAGTTTCCATTTCATTAGCAGAAAATTAGTTGTGGACGTTTTACCGCTAATTTTCTTGATTTTAGGGTATTTTGAGTGTTTTTAATTTTTGTCGCCAACATCTTCCTGGTTGCTGCACTTCTCGTGGCTGGAACACCTCTGCCCGACGTCCCCGCACGTACCTGCAACATAAAAACATCAAATATTGACAAAAAAATTCAAAAACTGCTCGACCGCCCTACAAAAGTCCACCTTACCCCTGACACATCTCCATACAATCAACCAAAACTCAAAAATTACTTTTAACTTTTAATAGTGTATGATACATCAAATCAAGCGCCTCGGTGCCTGTTGTGCAATAGCATCTCATTAAACCCCACCCTCCATACAAAAATCTAAAATTTTCAACGTTTTACATAATTTTATTAGAATATTACAAAAAAAAATCATTAATTTCGGTTTTAAAAATACATTTTTCAAAATTTATAGATTATAATTAGTGCTAAAACAGTAGTTTGTGGTGCCGGTTGCGCCCCCACCCGCGGAGTTTCCATTTCATTAGCAGAAAATTAGTTGTGGACGTTTTACCGCTAATTTTCTTGATTTTAGGGTATTTTGAGTGTTTTTAATTTTTGTCGCCAACATCTTCCTGGTTGCTGCACTTCTCGTGGCTGGAACACCTCTGCCCGACGTCCCCGCACGTACCTGCAACATAAAAACATCAAATATTGACAAAAAAATTCAAAAACTGCTCGACCGCCCTACAAAAGTCCACCTTACCCCTGACACATCTCCATACAATCAACCAAAACTCAAAAATTACTTTTAACTTTTAATAGTGTATGATACATCAAATCAAGCGCCTCGGTGCCTGTTGTGCAATAGCATCTCATTAAACCCCACCCTCCATACAAAAATCTAAAATTTTCAACGTTTTACATAATTTTATTAGAATATTACAAAAAAAATTCATTAATTTCGGTTTTAAAAATACATTTTTCAAAATTTATAGATTATAATTAGTGCTAAAACAGTAGTTTGTGGTGCCGGTTGCGCCCCCACCCGCGGAGTTTCCATTTCATTAGCAGAAAATTAGTTGTGGACGTTTTACCGCTAATTTTCTTGATTTTAGGGTATTTTGAGTGTTTTTAATTTTTGTCGCCAACATCTTCCTGGTTGCTGCACTTCTCGTGGCTGGAACACCTCTGCCCGACGTCCCCGCACGTACCTGCAACATAAAAACATCAAATATTGACAAAAAAATTCAAAAACTGCTCGACCGCCCTACAAAAGTCCACCTTACCCCTGACACATCTCCATACAATCAACCAAAACTCAAAAATTACTTTTAACTTTTAATAGTGTATGATACATCAAATCAAGCGCCTCGGTGCCTGTTGTGCAATAGCATCTCATTAAACCCCACCCTCCATACAAAAATCTAAAATTTTCAACGTTTTACATAATTTTATTAGAATATTACAAAAAAAATTCATTAATTTCGGTTTTAAAAATACATTTTTCAAAATTTATAGATTATAATTAGTGCTAAAACAGTAGTTTGTGGTGCCGGTTGCGCCCCCACCCGCGGAGTTTCCATTTCATTAGCAGAAAATTAGTTGTGGACGTTTTACCGCTAATTTTCTTGATTTTAGGGTATTTTGAGTGTTTTTAATTTTTGTCGCCAACATCTTCCTGGTTGCTGCACTTCTCGTGGCTGGAACACCTCTGCCCGACGTCCCCGCACGTACCTGCAACATAAAAACATCAAATATTGACAAAAAAATTCAAAAACTGCTCGACCGCCCTACAAAAGTCCACCTTACCCCTGACACATCTCCATACAATCAACCAAAACTCAAAAATTACTTTTAACTTTTAATAGTGTATGATACATCAAATCAAGCGCCTCGGTGCCTGTTGTGCAATAGCATCTCATTAAACCCCACCCTCCATACAAAAATCTAAAATTTTCAACGTTTTACATAATTTTATTAGAATATTACAAAAAAAATTCATTAATTTCGGTTTTAAAAATACATTTTTCAAAATTTATAGATTATAATTAGTGCTAAAACAGTAGTTTGTGGTGCCGGTTGCGCCCCCACCCGCGGAGTTTCCATTTCATTAGCAGAAAATTAGTTGTGGACGTTTTACCGCTAATTTTCTTGATTTTAGGGTATTTTGAGTGTTTTTAATTTTTGTCGCCAACATCTTCCTGGTTGCTGCACTTCTCGTGGCTGGAACACCTCTGCCCGACGTCCCCGCACGTACCTGCAACATAAAAACATCAAATATTGACAAAAAAATTCAAAAACTGCTCGACCGCCCTACAAAAGTCCACCTTACCCCTGACACATCTCCATACAATCAACCAAAACTCAAAAATTACTTTTAACTTTTAATAGTGTATGATACATCAAATCAAGCGCCTCGGTGCCTGTTGTGCAATAGCATCTCATTAAACCCCACCCTCCATACAAAAATCTAAAATTTTCAACGTTTTACATAATTTTATTAGAATATTACAAAAAAAATTCATTAATTTCGGTTTTAAAAATACATTTTTCAAAATTTATAGATTATAATTAGTGCTAAAACAGTAGTTTGTGGTGCCGGTTGCGCCCCCACCCGCGGAGTTTCCATTTCATTAGCAGAAAATTAGTTGTGGACGTTTTACCGCTAATTTTCTTGATTTTAGGGTATTTTGAGTGTTTTTAATTTTTGTCGCCAACATCTTCCTGGTTGCTGCACTTCTCGTGGCTGGAACACCTCTGCCCGACGTCCCCGCACGTACCTGCAACATAAAAACATCAAATATTGACAAAAAAATTCAAAAAATCGCCCGCCCACCCACCCTTTGGTCATTCACTGAAGTGAATTTCGGTTCGATATATGTAGGGGGAGAATACTAACTTAATAACTAAGCTGTTTTTGCAGTTTCTTGTTGTTGAAGTTGCTGCAGGGTTGCTAGCAGCATCGTAAAATGCTATCTGCGATACCGCCCTCGGTCCGGGCGGCCCTAGAGGCCGCTTCGGGTAACAATATTACGGACTCTGACAGTGACGACTACTGTGACGCGGATTGCGGCCCCTCACAACCTCGGGGCGTACCGGAGACGCTAGCACGTATACTTGCCGATGCTACCTCTATAATCTCGGCTGTTACAGAAGGCAAAAGTGTTACCAGTGCCAACAAGAAGAGGATAATCGATCTAGCAAAATCCATTATGGATTATACTGGGTCGATTTCTTCTTCTTGGTCAAGTAATGCCGTGCGCTCATCGAAGGAGGTCAGTGTCGACGTCTCTAGCGTACGTGATGAGATAAGCAAGGTTATCAAGGAGGAAATGAGCAAAGCATTTAACGATAGGCCGACACCAGCCACTCCGAAAACCTCATACTCTGATATAGCCAAAGTGACACCTCCTAAGCCGATTGAGCGTCCCGTTAGCAAGCCCGCTCTTATCGTATCTGCAAAGGAAAACTTGAACTCCAAGGAAGAGATGCTCCAGGCTTGGCGTAATAGCATCACCTTTAGGAATTCCAATTATGCTCCGGCCAAAGTCCAACACGTCTCCAACAACAAAATCAGGGTAGAGTTTGACTGTGCCGAACACCAGGCCGACACGCTCAGCCGACTCAGTGAATCCACCAGTAGGGTGACGGCTGAGCCCGCTAAGCGTCTCCGACCAATGGTGGAACTAAAAGGGCTCTACTCGGAAACTTCAACCGACGATCTCATTTCCCTGATTAAACGACAAAATGAGTCCATAAACTTGCTTATCACCAACGAGGATGATGTTGTGTTTAAGTTTCAACGACGCAACAAAAACCCAAAGCTGTACAATGCGGTTTTAATGGTTACGCCGACCATCTGGCACGAGATGTTGCAACTGGGCTCTGTTAACGTTGACCATCAGCGTATTCATGTGGGTGAGTTTGTCCCACTGTTGCAGTGCTTCAAGTGCCTTCAGTTTGGTCACACCCTGAAGAGGTGCACTAATGAACAGACTGCTTGCTCCCACTGTGCAGGCAACAACCACAGTTTCTCCAAATGTGCTCATAGAGAAGCAAAAGCCCCAACCTGCTACAACTGCACCGAACACAATCATAAATACGGAACAAGTAAAAAAGTTGACCACAGTGCTACTTCACATTTCTGCCCAATACATACCACCATGAAAAATAAATTAGTTTCGAGGATTGACTATGGATTATAATATTCATAATCGTCCTAATCCAGTCACTCATGGTCCTCTCAAAATCCTTCAAATCAATTTAGGCAGAGGGCGTAATGCCCAACAAGAATTTTTAGATTATTTTACCTCAAACAAATACGATATAGCTTTAGTGTCCGAGCCCTATGTGGGCAAAAATAACTATGTTAAAAGCACGCCTGGTCTCTCACTATACCAATTTCCTGGTAACGAAAGAACCAAAGCGTGCATCTATTTGAGGGGTGGCTTGGGAGCTTCTCTGGGAATAGCCCAGAACTCAAGTCCGAACTACTGCGTAGTACAACTGACCGTAAAAGGACGTCGCCTTTACATATCATCGGCTTATGTTGAGCCTAATGATGACGAATCAAGCACCTTGAATCTTATCGAAGCCTTTCTACAAGCAAACAAAAACTCGTTCCATATTGTTGGAGGTGACTTCAATGGATGGCATCCTCTGTGGGGTTCTGATCGGACTAACAAAAGAGGTTGTGATGTCATCGCTTTGGTCACTGCCAACGATCTTAGTATTTGCAACATTGGTACCACTCCTACCTTCGAGGCGGTCACCCACGGCGCTGTCAGAACCTCAATTATAGACCTCACCTTGGTATCTGAAAATATTGCTGGTAAAATACATAATTGGCATGTCAATGATGACGTAACCACATCTTCTGAACATAATGCTATAGATTTTGAGCTGTCATTTTCAAGTAAACACATACACAAAAATAAAACTCAAACCACTTATAAATACAACACCAAAAAAGTCAACTGGGAACATTTTAAGACTAAACTAGAAACTAATATGCAAAATAAAAATCTCCATACTAGTAATGTATCATTAATGACCAACGAACAATTAGAAAAATATATCCATGACTTGACGATGACCGTTCAAACCACTTGCGATGAAACCTTATCGGCAAAGCGTTCATTCATAATAAATAAAAATACTTGGTGGAATGACGAGCTCGAAGACCTCAAAAAAGGCGTGATTCGCCTCCATCATCGAATCCGTGACCTGAAAAGGAGAAATCTACCACTGGAGGTCACGATAGCGGAAAGAGATGCACTCAAAAAGAAATATGTTGAGTCCATCAACAAGGCATCAACTGAAAGTTTCCGAGACTTCTGCTCACGTCAGGGTAAGGAGGACGTTTGGTCACTTACCAACAGACTACTCAAGAGCGGCCCTCAACCTCAACCTCCAGCCACTCTACGAATTGATGGCAATCGACACACTAGCTCCAGTAGTGAAACGGCGGCTGCTCTTCTCAAACGATTCTACCCCGATGACACACCAGATGTATCAGAAGCGCAGGCGCAAATAAGGGCTAAGTCGGCTTTGACTCCAGATACAGCCGATGAGCCGCCGTTCACTAAACATGAAGTTCTCGAAACCTTAAAGGCCATGAACTCCAGTCGTGCTCCGGGCCCTGACCACTTAACGGCAGATATCTGTGGTAAATTTGGTGAGTGCTATCCTGAAGTACTGACTGAGATTATGAACAGATGTCTGTCAAATTCTCTTTTTCCTAAGGCTTGGAAAACAGCCTTTGTTAAAACACTCCCAAAACCCAGCAAAGATGATTATAGTGATCTGGCGTCATACCGTCCGATAGGTCTAATTAATGTTCTGGGCAAGCTACTTGAAAAGCTCATTATCAACAGACTCAAATACCACATGTATCTAACTAACAACCACAGCTCACGACAATTTGGTTTTAAGGAACAGACATCGACGGTGGCGGCACTAAAAACTGCTATAGATAAAGTACGGACATTGAAGAATGACGGAAATATGGTTGTTGCTGTTTCCTTGGACATTGCATCGGCTTTCGACAATGCTTGGTGGCCTGCGATACTCTCAAGACTTCAGTCGATGCAATGCCCAAGAAACATCTATCAAATAATCCTCAGCTATCTGCAGGACAGAACCGTCACACTTAACTACTCGGACGCTACAGCGTCCAAAACAACATCTAGAGGCTGTGTACAGGGCTCGGTTTGTGGCCCCACCTTCTGGAACATCATTCTTGATGAGCTACTGGAGTCCAGCTGGCCGGAGGGATGTCATATACAGGCATTCGCCGATGATGTTCTACTTATTGTCGGGGCTAAAGATGTGGCTACCCTTCAGCACACTACTGGTGCGGCTCTCAAGCTGATAACAGAATGGGGCCACAAGGTCAAGTTGAGTTTTGGGCCCTCTAAAACACAACTTATGGCTTTTTCAGCTGGAGCCAAGAAATGCACCATAACTATGGAGGGCAACACACTGACCTTCGTGGATAAAATGAAAATACTTGGAGTCATTATAGACTCTAAGCTCAAGTTTATACAACACGCACAATATGCAATCAACAAAGCATTAAAAATCTACAACAAACTATCCATCTTTGTTCGACCAACATGGGGCGTCAGTAGTGAAAATATTAAAATAATCTATAAACACGTTATAGAGCCAATAGTTTTGTATGCAGCGGGCATCTGGGGCGCCTCCGCAGCGGGTTTTAAATGTGTGCGTGATGCACTAAGATCTTTTCAGCGCAAATTCGCAATCAAGGCTATTCGGGGCTTTAGAACCGTATCTGCCACTGCTGCAATAGCGTTGGCGGATTTCATCCCACTACATTTGAAATTAGAAGAACGCGCTGAAATTGAAAAAACCCGATTAGAAGGACACACGAAATATCTCCCGGACGATGTGGAACTCGAAGCTCCTGCAAAGGTTGCCGACCTGTTACACCCTGCACAAAGAGAGGCCATTATGGTAAATTTTGATCTTTCACAGGAAGACGTTAGTGTGAATGTTGACAGCGGCGCTTTAAACGTTGTTAACATTTACACTGATGGAAGTAAAACCGGGGACAGACACGTAGGAGCGGCATTTGTTGCTTATCTCCCATCAGGGGCAACGATCACAAGAAAATACAAAATGCATGATTCTTGTTCTGTGTTTCAAGCGGAACTTCTCGCTATTCACAAGGCATGTCTTTGGGTGACTACCTTCTCCAAAAACCAAAATGTCTCTGACATAATAATTCATTCTGACTCTATGTCTAGTCTTTACGAAATCAAAAATGCCAATTCAACAAATAAATTTGCTTCTTGCATTCACAAATTCGTAAAAGATCACCCGGGAAACGTTCAATTTGTATGGGTTAAAGCACACGTTGGAGAGGCAGGAAATGAGCAGGCAGATTTGGCAGCTAAAGAAGCTGGTAAATCACACAGAACTCCTGACTATTACAATTTCCCCATAAGCCACGTAAAAGCTAAGGCCAGACTAAACTCTGCGGTAGAGAGCGACCATCTTTACCAAACCAGCCAGCAAGGAGCACAAACTCGCGCGTGGTGTCCGGATCTGACTAGTGTAAGATCTCTTCTCACAAAAGTCAGACCCGGATTTGCACTAACACAAATACTAACTGGGCACGGCTGGCATCGGGAGTACTTACACCGGTTCAAAGTCAGTCAAACCGAATTTTGCCCTTGCGACAACTCAAGCGTTCAAAGTATATCTCATCTACTTAAACATTGCCCACGATTCGGTCGACAAAGACTTGATTACACCATGCTGTGCAACAATCTAAAATTAGATCCATTCAACTTAAACTCTTTACTGAGTAAAGAAAGTACCACAGAAGCTTTTATAAAATTCATCAATTTTATCATTAACAACTTGAAGAAGATCAATAAGTCTTAAATTTTTTTATCATATTGTGTATATAAATAGAAAATAGATTTTAAGATATATCTGTATAAAATTGAATAGTATTAAGAAAAATGAAGCAGGGCATGTGGAAAGACTAGATCTTACGATCTATATCAGTGTACACATGTACTGTAATAATCTGAACCATAAAAAAGAAAAAAAAAAAAAAAAAAAAAAAATTACAAAAAAAACAAAAAACAAACAAAAAAAAAAAAAAAAAAAATATTATATATATAAATATATTATAAACTTTTATTTCTTACATTCTGTATTTATAATTCTGTATATAAAATTGTTATGTGTAAACCAACTACCAAACAAAATTAAACTGGCCAATAACTCTCTACAACCATTAGCTTAATAAAAACTCAATAAAAAAGCCTGTATAAAATCGCGGGCAACATAAACTTGGTAGTTGGCTCAAAAAAAAAAAAAAAAAAAAAAAAAACCTAACCTAACCTAACCTAACCTAACCTAACCTAACCTAACCTAACCTAACCTAACCCACGAAAACACAAATATTTCTTGGTATATAAACTTAAGTGCGATACATTAAAACAAGCGTATCCGTGAGTACTGATCGTTAATATCATACGAAGACACGCGTTCCATACAAAAAAGTTGATTTTAGGAAGTTTTTATACATTTCATTAAAATATTTCTTAACATTTTTACTAAATTCAATTTTTTAAATTCATTCTTCCAAATTTTAAATTTCTATTTAACTGTAAAGTCGTAGTTTAGCGCGCCGCTGGCGCAGCCTATCACGTAGTTCCGCTTTCATTGATAAAAACTTAACTATTGGCGTTTTACCGCTAATTTTCGCTGTTTTAGGGAATTTTGCAAGTTTTTAATTTTTGTCTTGATTATCTTCCTGGTTGCTGCACATCTCGTGGCTGGAACACCTCTGCCCGACGTCCCCGCACGTACCTGCAACATAAAAACATCAAATATACACAAAAATTTGCAAAAAATCGCCCGCCCACCCACCCTTTTGTCATTTACCAAGGTAAGAATAGTCGATTTAGACCGAGGAGATATTCGTAAAACCCTCATAACTTCCAAACTTCAGTAGTTTTCTTAGGAAGGTTTTTGATATATTGTTGGTGCTTACACAGGCTTTTTGCTTGCTTAAAGAACAAATTCATTTGTCTGTTGATTTAATAAATTTAAGTTCATTTCAGTTTGAGAATAATTCAAGAGTTTTTAAATTAGAGTTTTAGTGTTAATTAGTGAGTTGTTTGTATTGAATAGGCATTATTGGTTTCTTCTTGCCTCTTAGAGACAAACCCTATATAAGACTATTTTCCCTTGTTTGTTGTACATTTTATAACAGCGAGTTAATTAATAGATAGGGTAAGCACTAGCCATGTATAAAACGCCACCGCCAAACATTGTCAGGAAGTCGCCTACGGCCTCAACACCGGAGAAGGCGATGAAGGCGGGCCCCTCGAACCTCGCAGTAGTGAAGCTAGCACCTGGAGAGATAGCGAAAAGTGTTGGAAAGCTGGATGCGAATACTAAGTTCACCCGCAGCAAGACGGCAGAAGCCAAGGCGATCTGGGTGCGTGCTAAAGTACAGCTGGACCAGTCTGGTAACATCAAGACCACAATAAAGAATGAAGTCCATGGAGCCCTAAAGGCGCTGTATGAATTAGTAAAGTCGCTTGATGCTGCTTCACTTGTTGCGCGACCTCGCGCGACCTCGAGAGGTGGAGGCGGAGCGAGAGCCAAGTCCGGAACGTGCCGACCTGACTTTTACTTCGGTTGTTGCTGATAGAAGTAAAGAGATTCTAGAGGGAATAAGGGAAGTGAAAGAGATATTGGAAAAAGAAATGGGAGAGAGCAGGGAAAAGCTGATGGAGACCAAGAAAGCACTGGAAGATGCCGAGACCAGACTGAGCGCCCAGATAACGTATGCGCAGGTGGTAGCGAAAGCACCAACTTTTACGCCTGCATTTACTCAGCGAAAGACGATGCACTCAGTTATCGTATCTTCTCTGGATGAAAAAGATACATCGGACACGGTGATGGAAAAAATAAAGACAGCAGTCAAGGCAGGAGAGACAGGAGTAAGGGTGGAAAGAGTAAGAAAGGCTAGAAACCAAGCAGTGGTTATAACGTGCCAGGAGAGAGAGGAGATGGAAAAAGTAGTAAATAAATTAAATAATAAGAAAACTGATCTTAAGATAGAAGAGGCAAGAAATAAGAACCCAATGGTCGTAGTGAAGGATGTCATGCAGTATTTAACTGACGATGATTTGATGGCGGCCATCAGAAACCAAAATAGCGAGGTCCTTAAAGGAATACAAATAGGAAAAGAAGACATGAAAGTGAAGTTTAGAAGGAGTGCCAGGAACCCGCTGACAGTCCACGTAGTGCTGCAGGTGACCCCCTTGATTTGGCAGCGGCTGACTGCAGCTGGTCGGATACATGTCGACCTGCAGCGGGTAGTCGTGCAGGACCAGAGCCCGTTAATCCAATGCACCAAGTGCTTGGGTTACGGACACGGACGAAAGTACTGCAAGGAGCCGGAAGGGGACCTCTGCAGTCACTGTGGGGGTTCGCACCTAAAAAGAGAGTGCGCAGCTTTCCTGGCAAACGAAACACCAGAGTGTAAGAATTGTAAGAATGCGAAAAAAGATAGGTCAGACCACAATGCTTTTGACAAGATCTGCTCGGTCAGAATAAAATGGGAGGAATTGGCCCGTTCGGTGGTGGCATATTGTTAAGGGCACCCAAATGAACTCTATAGATATTAAGTACAAAGTTATGCAAGCAAACCTGCAAAAGAAGGAACTGGCTACTCAGGAATTCATTCTGGAAGCTGGTCGTATGAAAATAAAATACGCTCTAATACAGGAGCCATACGTTGGAGCCACCGGGGTTATGAGGGATTACCCGGGAGTGAGGGTGTTACAGTGCCCGAAAACAGGACCTAAAATAAACAAGTCAGCAGTGGCCATCTTTGACAGTAGTGTTGACGCCACGATAATACCAACTTTAACGACTGAGAATATTGTTGTGGCAAAAATTAAGATAGAAAGTACAATTATTACCGTGGTGTCAATATACTTCGAAGACAACGTAGACATACAGCCATACCTCGACCAGCTGAAAGAGATCGTAAGCAGGGCAGAGAATGGAAACATACTTGTGGGAGGAGACGCTAACGCATGGAGCACATGGTGGGGAAGTGACAGAGAGGACGAAAGAGGTAGAGAACTTCACGGAACTCTAGAAGAACTGGACCTCCATGTGCTCAACAACGGAGGCGTTCCGACCTTTGATACCTACAGAGGAGGAAAAAGGTACAAGAGTCACGTGGACATCACGGCATGCTCAGCGAGCATGATAAACCGCGTGGACGAGTGGAAAGTGGACACGGACATTACAAGCTCAGACCACAACGCCATTGTAATAGGTATGAAAACTAAAAAAGATTCAGGACTCTCGATTAAATATAGTAGCACAAAAATTTACAACACCAGGAAAGCAAATTGGAGCCAGTTTAGTGAGAAAATTACCCAATCATTAATAGATAATAATATAAACAAAATAGAAATAGATAAAATAGATAATTCACAAAAATTAGAGGAGTTAGTTCATAAATATACAGATATAGTAAAAGAAGCATGCAATGAAAATATCCCTAAAATTATAAAAATAGATAAAACGTGCTTACCATGGTGGAATGAGAACCTGGACCGGATGAAAGCGGAAATGAACACGAAGAAAAGAAGAATCCGTTGCGCTGCTCCTCGACGCCGTAGATGGGTGGTTGAAGAGTACCTGAAATCAAAAACAGAGTATGAATTAGAAGCTAGTAAGGCAAAGACACAAGGATGGAAGGAATTCTGTGGGAGGCAGGATGGTGAAAGTGTGTGGGATGGAATCTATAGGGTCATAGCAAGGACAAGGAAGAGGCATGAGGACGTCCCAATGGTGATGGACGGGGAGCCGTTGGATCCGAAAGAGTCAGCCAAAGTCCTGGCAGAAGCGTTCTTCCCAGATGATAAACAGGAGGATGAAAATGACGAGCATAAAGAGATAAGAAAGGCAGCAGAAGGAACTAATGAGAGGAAACCGGAAGACGAATGGGATCCGTCTTTTACAACAGCCGAACTCCAACATGCTGTAAAAAGCTTCAACCCCAAAAAGGCACCAGGGCCAGATGGTTTTACTGCGGACATCTGTGCAGCAGCCATTAGAACGAATGAGGAAGTATTCTTGGCCATTACCAATGCATGTCTACAGTTATCCTATTACCCCAGCGAATGGAAAGAAGCAGTAGTCGTAGTCCTCAGGAAACCAAATAAGGATAACTATACTCAACCTAAAGGATACCGACCGATTGGGCTATTGTCGGTACTAGGAAAGATCCTTGAAAAGATGCTGGTTAAAAGGCTAAGGTGGCACCTGTTGCCCCAGATGAACCCCAGGCAATATGGTTTTATTCCACAACGCTGCACGGAAGATGCGCTGTACGACTTGATGCAACACATAGATGCAAAGATAAAAGCGAAAAACATCGTGGTAGTTGTATCGCTGGATATCGAGGGAGCTTTTGATAGCGCCTGGTGGCCAGCGGTTAAAAACCGTCTGGCAGACGGGCGTTGTCCATGCAATCTCCGACGTCTAGTGAGCAACTACCTTGAGGACAGAAAAGTCAGGGTCAGGTATGCTGGGGAAGAATATACAAAGGAAACAACGAAGGGATGCGTGCAGGGATCAATAGCAGGGCCCACCTTTTGGAACTTGTTGCTAGACCCATTATTAAACGAAGAAGAAAAAAGAGGAACGTTCTGTCAAGCTTTTGCGGACGACGTCATCCTAGTATTTTCAGCCCAAACAGCACTTAAAATCGAGACTGAAGCTAATGCATGCCTGGCACGTGTGCAGCAGTGGGGCTGTCGTAATAAGCTGAAATTTGCGGCACATAAGACCAACGGCATGTTGCTGACTAAGAAACTGAAATATGACGTACCGCGGCTGCACATGGGCGGTACGGATATACAAATGGTAGAGGAGTTGAAAATACTAGGATTGATAATTGACAACAAGAGAACGTTCCAGAGCCATGTTTTATATGTCTGCAAGAAGGCAGTTAACATATTCAGGCAGCTCTCATCCGCGGCCAAAGCAACATGGGGATTAAACCCTGAAGTGGTCAGGATTATTTACACGGCGGTTATAGAACCCATAATCCTATACGCGGCAAGTGTGTGGGCTAAGGCAGCAGAAAAAATCTATGTACAAAATCAGCTGAACACAATCCTGAGAGGGTTTGCGCAGAAGATCAGCAAAGCCTATCGAACGGTCTCGATGAACTCAGCTCTTATTCTGACAGGGTTGCTGCCACTTGACTTAAGAGTCAAAGAAGCGGCAACTCTATACGAGACAAAGAAAGGGAAGCCGCTGTTATTTCTGAAAGACCGATCGGTAGAACAGAAGAAAAGCTTCTTCGAAGATGTACACCCAGCTCAGGAACTTGATTGCAACTTTACATGTCTGACAAGTGAGGAAGAAGTGCAGTCGCTTGAAAAAGATGATGCAGTTCAAATATTTACCGATGGAAGCAAACTGGAAGGGAAAGTAGGGGCAGCGTTAACCTGGTGGTCAAGCGGTGTCGAGCTCAAAGCCCGGAAGTATAAATTGGAGGAGTACTGCACCGTTTTTCAGGCAGAGTTATATGCAATTTATCGCGCCACGGAAATGATAGTAAAAAGCAGAGAGACCAAATTCAAAATTTTTAGTGACTCACGATCAACTTTAGAAATAATACAAAAAAGGGATACTCACAACAAATTGGCAGCAGAAACTAGAAGGAATTTAAAAGAAATAAATAAAACCGGGAAAGTGGTCGACCTGTTCTGGGTTAAAGCGCACGTTGGTATAACAGGGAACGAAAGAGCCGATACCTTAGCGAAAGAAGCAGCATTAAATAAAAAGACTAGGTCAGACTACGATTGGTGTCCTGTTTCATTCGTCAAACGAGCCATCAGAAATGATACGGTTATCGAATGGAACAGGAGGTATAAGTCGGAAAAGACTGCTAGCGTCACCAAGATGTTTTTCCCGTGTGCGGAGTCGGCTTACAAACTGTGTAGAAAAATCCCAAACACATACATGAACACACAAATTTTCACAGGCCATGGTGGTTTTTCCCAATATCTCTACCGTTTCAAGAAAAAAGAATCACCCGCTTGCATATGTGACCCAAGTGAAAAGGAATCTTTGACTCACATCATATTAGAGTGTCCACAGTTTGGAAAAGCTAGATTTGAAATAGAAAACAAAATAGATGTTAATATAACATATAATAATATATCAGCGATTATAACAGATGAAAACATGAGAGAAGAATTCTTAAAGTATTGTATAAAATTGATAAATATAGTGATATTTAGAAATAAAACCAAATAGAAAAAACTGTAAATATCAAATTAGTAATAAGAAAAAAAAAAAAAGAAAAAAAAAAAAAAAAAAAAAATATTAATAATATAAAGAAGGGATATTAGATAAGTATTAATAATTATTGTACATAAATTAAATTGATTTTAACAGTGTAACTAAAGAAAGTTTAAATAAATATTCGAAGAACAAAGTCTCTGATTCGATTCAGAGGAAAGTCGCGGTATCGTCGAAAAGACGGTACAAATAAAAAAAAAAAAAAAAAAAAAAAAACCTAACCTAACCTAACCTAACCTAACCTAACCTAACCTAACCTAACCTAACCTAACCTAACCTAACCTAACCTAACCTAACCTAACCTAACCTAACCTAACCTAACCTAACCTAACCTAACCTAACCTAACCTAACCTAACCTAACCTAACCTAACCTAACCTAACCTAACCTAACCTAACCTAACCTAACCTAACCTAACCTAACCTAACCTAACCTAACCTAACCTAACCTAACCTAACCTAACCTAACCTAACCTAACCTAACCTAACCTAACCTAACCTAACCTAACCTAACCCAACGAAAACACAAATATTTCTTGCTAAATAACCTTAAGTGCGATACATTAAAACAAGCGTATCGGTGAGTACTGATCGTTAATATCATACGAAGACACACGTTTCATACAAAAAAGTTGATTTTAGGAGGTTTTTATACATTTCATTAGAATATTTCTTAACATTTTTACTAAATTCAATTTTAAAAATTCTTTCTTCCAAATTTTAAATTTCTTTTTAACTGTAAAGTCGTAGTTTAGCACGCCGCTGGCGTGTCCTATCACGTAGTTCCGCTTTCATTAATAAAAACTTAGTTATTAGCGTTTTACCGCTAATTTTTGCTGTTTTAGGGAATTTTGCGAGTTTTTAATTTTTGTCTCCAATATCATCCAGTTTGTTGCACCTCTCGTGGTTGAAACACCTCTGCCCGACGTCCCCGCACGTACCTGCAACATAAAAACATCAAATTTAGACAAAAAAATTCAAAAATTCGCCCGCCCACCCACCCTGTGGTCTCTCACTGAAGTGAATTCGGGTTCCATTTTAGTATAGGGAACGTGTAAAATTTTTACTGGTGCTTTTATTTAAAACTTTTGAAGCGGAGTCAGTTTACAGGGTATAGAAGGTTGCAGAAAAATGTCTTCCGCTATCCCTCCCGCCGTCCGAACGGCCTTGGAGGCTGCATCTGGGTGTAAAATAATAGACTCTGATAGCGAGGATTTCTGTGACGCTGACTCGGATCTTACGCAACCTCGCGCGGTCTCAGAGGCTGCTACACAGATACTCTCAGATGCTGCGTCTATAATTTCGACAATAACTGATGGCAAAAGTGTCACTGCTATAAACAAAAGAAAAATAATTGATCTTGCCAAATCAATTATGGAAGTAACCCGATCGAGCCTTTCCAATGTTTCGGCAGTAACGCCACCGACGACATCAATGCCAGAGCAAGGTTCTGAAGATGTCCCGTCACCGAAACAAATCATGGCTGAAATAAAAGCCTTGCGGCAAATAGTAGAGTTTGACGTTGCAGAAAGCCAAAAACTCCTGAATCAAAAATGTTCTGCATTGGCAAACATCGACCAGCTTAATAACGATCTTAAGGAGACATGTGCTGCGATGAAAAAATCTACACCCGCAGCACCAGCTGATACCCAACAGCTGCAAGAAGGCATCAAAAATCTCAGAGAGACATTGTCCAAAACACAAGCGCAGCTGGATACTGTCTTTAGTAAGCAATGTTTGTCATATGCCGATATGGCCCGAAAACCAGGGCCTCAGACACAAAACCACGCGCTGATTGTATCGTCTCCAGACCAAGCTGACACCAGCGCCACGGTTTTGGAGAAGATAAGAGGAGCGGTGGACGCAAGATCTTCCGGTATTCGGGTTGACATGGTGCGAAAAGCCAGAGACCAAAAAGTAGTTATTGGTTGTAAGAGCCAGGAGGAAAGACAAAAATTACAAAAGAGGCTTGAGAAAGAAGGAAAGGGGCTTAAAGTTGAAGAAGGAAAAATGAAAGATCCATTGATTGTAATCAGGGATGTGTTGTCGTATAATACAGATGAAGAGGTCGAGAAATCACTAAAGACCCAAAATTTACACATAACCGGAGACATCCCTGAGGCCGATTACAGGGCAACAGTCAAATATAGGAGAAGGGCACGTAACCCCCTTGAATCGCACATTATACTGCAGGTATCGCCCAAACTGTGGCAGAAGCTTATGACAGTGGGATCGGTGCATATAGATTTGCAACGTCGCCCGGTGTTTGACCAGAGTCCGCTGCTCCAATGCACAAAGTGCCTTGGCTTTGGCCACGGACGGAAATTCTGCAAGGAAACAGCGGATTTATGCAGCCACTGTGGTGAACCACACTTGCGCCAGGACTGCCCCGCGCTGGTAGTTGGTGAAGCACCATCGTGTAGAAACTGCAGTTTGGCGAAAATAGACAGGCATGACCATAGCGCTTTTAGCATGGAGTGCCCAACACGGCGTCGCTGGGACTTGTTAGCAAGGTCCAGCGTCGCATACCAGTGTTAAAGGCGTCCCAATACAGTATAAAGTCTTTCAATCAAATCTGCAAAGAAGTAAACTGGCGACAGACGAATTTCTATTAGAGGCACAGAGAAGAGGAGTGGGATTTGGGCTGATTCAGGAACCCTATGTAGGATCAATAGGAAGAGTCAAAGATTACACCGGAACTCGTATTATTCAGAGTATTTCACAATCAACTGGAAAACCTGTCAAAGCAGCAATAGTGGTCCTAGACCAAAACATCAAGATATTAGCAGATCCCTCTCTCTCGTCCGAAAATATAGCGCATGCAATCTTAAGTACAGATACGTGGGAAATAGAAATTTTGTCAGTTTATTTTGAAGAAGATCAGCCATTAGACCCTTACATGGAGCACGTTAAAAATATATTATTAAAATCAAAAACATCTAATATAATAATGGGAGGGGACTTTAATGCATGGAGCCCATGGTGGGGAAGTATGGTAGAGAACGACCGAGGAGCCGAGTTATCGGCATTTTTTGACGAAGAAAATCTTCATGTACTAAACGTAGGGGACAAACCCACATTCCAAACAGTTAGGAGAGGGAAAGTATATAAAAGTAGAGTTGACATCACAACATGCAGTGAAAATCTTTTATCTAAAATAAATAACTGGGATGTTGATGAAACTGTTTCGAACTCTGACCACAATGCAATAACTTTTTCAATAAACTTAATGAAACCCACCACTGAAAGCGATTCAAATACAACAAGAGTTTTCAACACTAGAAAAGCAAAGTGGTCGGAGTTCAAAACAATACTATCTCGAAAGCTGAAAGAAGAAAATACAACCAAACAAACCATCGAAGAAATCAAAACCATAGATGAACTAGAAGAAAAGATTCAGAAATACATAAACACAGTGATAAAAACCAGCGAAGAAACAATTCCTAAACTAAAGCGTAATACTAAGTTCAAGTTACCGTGGTGGACCGAAGAGCTAGATAGAATGAAAAAAGATATGACAACAAAGAAAAGAAGGATAAGATGCTCCGCACAAAATAGAAGAAATTACGTGGTACAACAGTATTTAGATGCAAAAACCCTATATGAAGAAGAGGCAAAAAAAGAACAAACAAGAAGCTGGAAGGAATTTTGTTCAACTCAAGACCGGGAAACAATGTGGGATGGTATTTACCGAATCATAAGAAAAACAGCCAAAAAGCAAGAAGACGTACTACTCACAAAAGATCAGAAAACCCTTACCCCGATAGAATCAGCAAACCTTCTTGTTAATACATTTTACCCAGATGATAAAGAAGAGGAAGATATTGAAATACACAAAAAGATAAGGGAAGAAGAGAAAAAAGAAGAAAATAAAAGAGAGACCATCGAAGAAAAACAAGGAAATGACCCACCATTTACAATGGAAGAAGTATGGAATGTAGTTGAAAGTATGAACCCAAAAAAATCCCCAGGACCTGACGGACTAACCGCCGATATTTGCGCTAAAGCTATTGACACCGACATTGAGTTGTTCATGGAAATGGCCAATCGGTGTCTTCTCCTTGGACTGTTTCCAAAAACCTGGAAAATAGCATCGGTGGTGGTTATACGTAAACCGGGAAAAATTGATTATACTAAAGCAAAATCTTACCGCCCCATAGGGCTTCTTTCTGTTTTTGGTAAAATTCTAGAAAAATTGATAATTAAGAGAATCAAATGGCATACACTTCCAAAATGCAATCCAAGGCAGTACGGTTTTATGCCACAACGCTGTACTGAAGACTCCCTCTATGACCTTGTGAATTATATTAAAGAAGAAATACGACAGCATAAAATTACTATATTAGTATCGTTGGACATAGAGGGAGCTTTTGATAACGCATGGTGGCCAGCAATAAAGAAGCAGCTGAGATTGAAAGGGTGCCCTTACAACTTAAGGAAAATTGTAAATAGCTACTTGAAAGACAGACAGGTCATAGTTAAGTACGCAGGTGCTCAAACAACAAAGCAGAACACAAAAGGTTGTATACAGGGATCGATTGGGGGCCCTTTATTCTGGAACCTCTTATTAGACCCTCTACTAAACCAGCTTCAGGATAGTGAAATATATTGCCAGGCATTTGCTGACGACATTGTCCTTGTGTTCTCCGGAAAAACTATATCTGAAATGCAAGTTAAAATTAATCAGACATTGAATAGTGTTCATGATTGGGGCATCCAAAACAAACTTAACTTTGCAGCGCATAAAACAAACGCTATGGTTATCACAAAGAAGTTGAAATTTGACGACCCAGTCATGAGCATGGGAGAAGTAATAATAAATACTGTAGATGAAATAAAACTATTAGGACTAACCATAGATAAAAAGTTGTTATTCAATAACCATATCTCAAACACCTGTAAAAAATCATCCGATATATATAAGCAACTAGCAAGAGCTGCTAAACAAAGTTGGGGACTAAACCCGGAGATAACAAGGACTATTTATATGGCGGTCATCGAGCCAATTACCCTTTATGCAGCGAGTGTTTGGTATAAGTCATCCGAAAAAATATTGGTCCAAAAACAGTTAAACTCCATTCAAAGAGGCTTTGCCCAAAAAATATGTAGGTCTTATAGAACCGTTTCTTTAAACTCAGCTCTGCTATTATCCGGTTTGCTACCTATAGACTTAAGGATACATGAGGCAGCATATATATATGAAGCGAAAAGAGGAAAATCCCTAGATAAATATGTGGCGGACAGAGAGTTAGAAAGGAGAATAAGTTTTATTAAAGCCTGCCATCCAGCTAAAATGCCAAACATTAATTTTAAATGCATAGAAGAATGGACGACAGAGACAATAGATAATAACAAAATTGACGGGCTATTGGTCTTTACGGATGGCAGCAAAATAGAAGGAAAAGTAGGGGCAGCCCTCTCTTGGTGGAGGGATGGCCAAGAAGTCAAAAGCAAAAAGCTATCACTGGAGTCTTTTTGTACTGTTTTTCAGGCTGAAATGTATGCACTGCATATTGCTACTGAAATGGCACTCAACATGAGTGACCCAAAGGTGACTGTCTTCAGTGATTCAAGATCATCTCTTGAACTTATCCGAAACTACGAAACTTTTCATCCATTAGCGTTTGGCATAAGGGAAAACATATCAGCCTTACGTGCTGCAGGAAAACAAATAGAAATATACTGGGTGAAGGCACACGCAGGAGTGGAAGGGAATGAACGCGCGGATGAACTCGCAAAAGCGGCTGCCCTAAAACTAAAAACAGCTCCTAACTATGGGCAATGCCCAGTGTCTTTCATAAAAAAATCGATAAGAAATAACACAATACAAGAATGGCAAAACAGATACACAAACTCAGAAACAGCCAAAGTCACTAAAATGTTTTTCCCCCTAGTAGAAACAGCATACAAAACTATTAAAAAAATTAATTTAAATAATATTTTGGTACAAATTTTTACCGGTCATGGGGGTTTTGGGGAATATCTGCACCGATTTAAAGTAAAACTAACTCCAGAATGTATATGTGATCCAGAAAAAGAAGATTCAATCATCCACCTCATAATTGAATGTCCTGTATATAGTTTCAAAAGAGAAATGCTAAAAATTGAATTTCAGAAAGATATAAATGAGAATACCTTACATGAATGGATAACAGAAAGTGAATGTAGAACGAAATTTTTGAAGTTCTGTACACACATAACTCTTCAATCAATAAAAAGAAACAAAAATTGATTACCTGTAAATATAAAATAAACAAATAAAAAAAAAAAAAAAAAGGAAAAAAAAAAGAAATAGGAAAAAAAAAAAAAAAAAAAAAATATTAATAATAATAATATATATATATATATAATAATATTGATATTCATACGTTGTATATACAAAGCCTTTCAATATAAAGTTCATTATTGCAGTCGCAAACTAATAATAAATAATTATTGTATATAACGTATCTGATTAAAGATAAACAAAATAAAGCGTGGTAAATTAAATATTCTAATAATAAAAACTCTGATTCTGTCAGAGAAGAATTTGCAACCGTTTCAACATTGAAACGGTATTATTAAAAAAAAAAAAAAAAAAAAAACCTAACCTAACCTAACCTAACCTAACCTAACCTAACCTAACCTAACCTAACCTAACCTAACCTAACCTAACCTAACCTAACCTAACCTAACCTAACCTAACCTAACCTAACCTAACCTAACCTAACCTAACCTAACCTAACCTAACCTAACCTAACCTAACCTAACCTAACCTAACCTAACCTAACCTAACCTAACCTAACCTAACCTAACCTAACCTAACCTAACCTAACCTAACCTAACCTAACCTAACCTAACCTAACCTAACCTAACCTAACCTAACCTAACCTAACCTAACCTAACCTAACCTAACCTAACCTAACCTAACCTAACCTAACCTAACCTAACCTAACCTAACCTAACCTAACCTAACCTAACCTAACCTAACCACGTGTTCCTTTGACGAGTGCTACGAGGATGTTTGGATTTCGCACACCCAATAATGGAGAAAAGTGCTCCACATCAACTGGGGACACAGGCGCTCACCCCTCAAGTGTGCGCAGAAGCATAGGAGAGTGGGAGTCGGGGAAACCCGTAGTAGCTCCCAAGACCATGACCACTTCACCGAAGAAAAACGTGTCGGCCGAGCCCCCGAAGCCAAAACCAGCGAGGCCCCTCGCGCAAGACAACAGGGTCACTGCCCGAAGAACATCGACGGAGGCAACAGGGAGTCCACCGACACAACAAAAGCTGAAGCTCATGGACCGGCTGGCAGAAGCCAAAGCTTGTGTCGTAAAGGCCAAACTACACCTCGGGAACTCGAGGAACATAAAGACCGAGATAAAAACTGAGGTCACGCAAGCGATTGAGAGGCTGTACCAACTGGTCAAAGAAGCGGACAGCGTGAAGGGACAGGAAAAGAAGAAAGCAAACGAATCAGAAAGGGAAAAAGAACCTGAGAAAGAACATGAAGAAGTACCAGAGAAAGGTGAGAGAAAAAAAGAAAAAGAACTATTGAGGAGAATAGAAGAACATACAAGACTCATACAGGAAAGCAATGAGAAGATGGAAAGGTTGAAAGAAACGATAGACAAACAACAAGAAATGCAAGAGAAGATGACATACGCAAGTGTGGCAGCGACGCACCCCAGGAGACAGCTCCCAGAGCAGACCGCGCTACACTCTGTGATAGTCACAGCGAAGAATGAGACAGAGACAGGGGATGAGATACTGAACAGGATAAGGGAAGTGGTCAATGCAAAGGAAGGAGGAGTCGAAGTGGAAAGGATACGGAAAGGCAAGGACAGGAAAGTGATAGTTGGATGTAGAACGGAGGGAGACAGGAAGCAAATACAAGAAAGGCTCAAGAGAGCAGAAGAGCATCTGAACGTGCAGGAAGTGACCAACAAAGACCCACTGGTTGTACTGAGAGACGTCTTTCAGTACAACAATGACAAAGACATCATTGGGGCACTGTGGAACCAGAACAAAAAGGTACTGAAAGACCTGGACCAAAATGAGAACAAGGTAGAAATCCTGTATAAGAAACGCTCACGAAACCCCCAGGCAAACAACGTGATCTTGAGGGTGTCCCCCGCAGTGTGGCATCGCTTGGTCGATGCGGGATCGATCATGATCGACCTCCAACGAGTGAGGGTTGCAGATCAGTCACCACTGGTTCAATGCTCACTCTGCCTAGGTTATGGTCATGGACGACGGTTCTGCAAAGACACTGTTGAAAAGTGCAGCCACTGTGGGGGACCCCACATGAAAGCGGACTGTTTGGATTGGCTCGCAGGGGCAGCCCCGACGTGCTGCAACTGCACGAGAGCCAAGATAGAAAAAGTCGACCACAACGCATTCAGCAACGAATGCCCAATCAGAAGGAGGTGGGAGACAATAGCGCGGTCCACCATAGCATACCAGTGTTAAGGTGGTCCCGGGCGTGCTATCTTCCTCAGCCAGCGCAAATGCCTACCTCATAGCCCAAGTGAACCTACAACGGAAAGAACTCGCAACACACGAACTAATGCTAATGGCTAGCGAGAAAAGGATGGCATTTGCGCTATTACAAGAACCATACATTGGAGCAATTGGCAGGATGAAGGACTACGGGGGAGCCAGGATCTTCCAGAACACCAACCAAGGAAACGGCACAATCAAGGCGGCAATAGCCGTTTTTGATAACGATATGGATGTGATCCAACTACCGAACCTCACCACAAACAACATCGTAGTGGTGAAGTTAAGAACCAGTGCCTGGGAGATCCTGGCTGCCTCTTTTTACTTCGAGCCAGACCAAACTAGTATAGAACCGCAACTAGAGCAGCTGAGGAAGATAGAACAACAGAGCAAACCTAAACTCCTGATAATTGGGGGGGATGCGAACGCGAAGAGTACCTGGTGGGGGAGCAATACCATAGATCAGAAGGGTGAAGAACTGTCAGGATTTCTAGAAGAAACGGGCTTGCAGATACTCAACGACGGCGACATCCCCACTTTCGATACCATAAGGGGCGACAAAAGATACACCAGCTTCGTGGACATAACCGCCTGCAGCTCAACCTGGTTGAAGACTGGAGAGTGAACGAGGGCACAATCAGCTCGGACCACAACGCCATTACCTTCAAAATTAGGTTAACAAAGTCAAAAGGAACAAGCATCAAGAGAACCACTAGAATTTACAACACCAGAAAAGCAAATTGGAGCCAGTTTCATGAGAAACTGGCCCAATTTCTAGAGTCAAAACAAATAAATAAGGAAAAAATAATTGAAATACAGAACAAAGTAGAGTTAGAACAAAAGGTAGAAACATATATAAACGCAATAGTAGAAGCTTGTAATATTAGTATAACAAAAATAAAAACAGTAAATAAACTTACCCTTCCGCCGTGGTGGTCCGATGCACTCGCGAAGATGAAGAAGGAAGTAAAAACCAGGAAGCGTCGAATCCGATGTGCAGCGCCGGTCCGGAGGTCCAAAGTCGTCGAAGAGTACCTGCAAGCAAAAGAAAGATATGAATTAGAAGCCAAGAGGGCACAGACGGAAAGTTGGAAAGAGTTTTGTAGTAAGCAGGACAGAGAGGGACTATGGGAGGGAATCTACAGAGTGCTGGGAAGGATAACAAAGAGGCAGGAGGACATTCCTTTGATGATGGAGGGGAGGACGTTGTGTGCGGAACAGTCGGCAATAACACTGGCCAACACATTTTACCCGGAAGACTTGGAAAGCCAGGATGATGAAGACCACCGACGGACAAGAGCAGAAGCCAACCTGGTAAACGGCTGGGTTCATGATGAACAGCATGACCCACCGTTTACTATGGAAGAACTGAGAGCCGCGGTGGAGAGCTTCAATCCCAAAAAAGCTCCGGGTAAGGATGGTCTTACGGCTGATATCTGTGGCAAGGCGATAGCACATGACCCAGAAACCTACCTCGCTATAGCCAACAAATGCCTGATGTTGCACCACTTCCCGATCATCTGGAAGGAGGCAACAGTCGTAGTCTTGAGGAAACTGGGAAAGGATGACTACACAAACCCGAAGGCATATAGACCTATCGGCCTCCTACCTGTCATGGGCAAAATCCTTGAGAAAATGTTGGTCGGTCGTATAAAATGGCACATAATTCCCAAGATCAGTACTCGCCAGTATGGTTTCATGCCCCAGAAGAGCACCGAAGACTCCCTCTATGATCTCATGCAATACATTCGCTCAAAACTTGTCCAGAAGAAACTGATTACGATGATATCGTTAGACATAGAGGGAGCCTTCGACAGCGCATGGTGGCCAGCTATAAGAACCAGACTGGCTGAGGAGAAATGCCCCGTAAATATAAGAAGGCTCCTGGACAGCTACCTACAGGACCGGAAAGTAAGAGTGAGATACGCAGGGCAGGAACACGTACGAAAAACCAACAAGGGATGCGTCCAGGGTTCGATAGGTGGCCCGCTGCTTTGGAACCTCCTCCTGGATCCACTCCTCAAAGGGCTCGAACAGCAAAACTATTTCTGCCAGGCATTCGCCGATGATGTGGTGCTGATTTTCGACGGCGACACGGCATTAGAAGTTCAAGGGCAGGCAAATGTTGCCCTCGCTTATGTTCAGAGCTGGGGTGTCAAAAATAAGCTGAAATTTGCACCGCATAAAACCAGCGCAATGGTCATAACAAGAAAACTAAAATTTGACACACCACTTCTGAGCATGGGCGGGGTCAATATTGAAATGTCCAAAGAAATCAAAATTTTGGGGGTCACAATTGACAACAAGCTGACCTTCAATAGTCATGTGACCAATGTTTGTAAAAAGGCTCTAAACATCTACAAGAAGCTGGCCACAGCGGCCAAGGTCAGTTGGGGTCTTCACCCAGAAATTGTTCGGACGATTTACACTGCAGCAGTGGAGCCGGTTATCATGTACGCCGCAAGCGTCTGGGCTCAAGAAACTAGAAAAATTGGAGTCCAAAAGCAGTTAAATACCGTGCAAAGAGGCTTTGCTCAAAAGATGACGAGGGCGTACCGCACTGTCTCATTAAACTCGGCCCTGGTGCTGGCGGGGCGGGGTTGCTCCCACTTGACCTGAGGATACAGGAGGCAGCTGCCCTGTATGAAGTCAAGCGAGGCGTGCCCTTGCCAATACTAGCAGATAGAGAAATGGAGGAGATGGTGAGCTACGTAGGAACTCCACACCCAGCGGAGAATATACGCCTGGAATTCGTCGACTTGCCTGACCAAGAAGCCGTGAACAGACACAATAACCAGGAGATCAAAATATTTACCGACGGCAGCAAAATTGAGGGCAAAGTCGGAGCAGCACTGTCCCTATGGAACGGTGAAGCCGAGACCAAAACCATCAAATTAAAGCTGCCGTCGTTCTGCACAGTGTATCAGGCGGAACTTCTGGCTTTGTGCAGAGCTACGCAGGAAATAGCAAGAAGACGTGAGCAGAGCTTCGGAATATACAGTGACTCGAGGGCAGCACTGGAAACAGTCACCAATTCAAGCTCCATCCACCCGCTAGCAACCGAAGCTCGAAACAACCTCAGGGGGGCCCTGATCCAGAACAAGGAAGTATCCATGTTCTGGATCAAGGCCCACGCTGGGTTGGAGGGGAATGAGCGGGCGGACCAGCTAGCTAAAGAAGCTGCACTCAAAACTAAAAAGAGACCAGACTATGAGCACTGCCCGAAGTCATTCATTAAGAGACAGATAAGACTTGAGACGCTTGACAAGTGGAACGTTCGGTTTAAAACAGGCGATACAGCCTCCGTCACAAAACTATTCTTCCCCGACGCAATAACAGCATACAAGACAGTACGACAAATCGAACCAACAATGACTATGACTCAGGTAATGACGGGACATGGTGGGTTCTCCGAATATTTGACTCGTTTCAAATGTAAAGAGAACCCATCATGCATCTGCGAGCCAGGCGTGAGCGAAACGGTGCCGCACATTCTTTTCGAATGCCCTGTGGAAGGGTTGAGGAGACACGAAACAGAGCAAAAACTAGAAAGTAAGATAAATGCAGAAAATGTAAATTTGTTAATGATAGATAAAAGTAAAAGAAGAATATTAATAGAATATTGTACAAAAGTAGCAGAAAAAGTCATAAAAAGGAACAAAGATGTATAAAATATGGTGAGTATATATTATATGATATATATAAACAGCATATATAGATAAATAGCATAAGAAAACTGTAATTACATAAGAAAGTACAATAATTAAAGAAACCATGTGTTTAAGACAATAAATCATAAATATGTAGTTAAATCTACATATTTATAATATTTATAGATAACGTGTGTAAAATTAAGAAATAGAATAAGAATAAATATGTAAGATGTAAAAATATTAGAATGTATAAATTAGAAAAGATAAGCAGCATGTAACACCCCCTAGACCCCAAGTGGGTACGATAAGTATGTAATCCCACCTGTAGATAGAAATAAAGTAAACAAAGTCTTTGATTTCGTCAAAGGAACGAGGAAAAAAAAAAAAAAAAAAAAAAAAAACCTAACCTAACCTAACCTAACCTAACCTAACCTAACCTAACCTAACCTAACCTAACCTAACCTAACCTAACCTAACCTAACCTAACCTAACCTAACCTAACCTAACCTAACCTAACCTAACCTAACCTAACCTAACCTAACCTAACCTAACCTAACCTAACCTAACCTAACCTAACCTAACCTAACCTAACCTAACCTAACCTAACCTAACCTAACCTAACCTAACCTAACCTAACCTAACCTAACCTAACCTAACCTAACCTAACCTAACCTAACCTAACCTAACCTAACCTAACCTAACCTAACCTAACCTAACCTAACCTAACCTAACCTAACCTAACCTAACCTAACCTAACCTAACCTAACCTAACCTAACCTAACCTAACCTAACCTAACCTAACCTAACCTAACCTAACCTAACCTAACCTAACCTAACCTAACCTAACCTAACCTAACCTAACCTAACCTAACCTAACCTAACCTAACCTAACCTAACCTAACCTAACCTAACCTAACCTAACCTAACCTAACCTAACCTAACCTAACCTAACCTAACCTAACCTAACCTAACCTAACCTAACCTAACCTAACCTAACCTAACCTAACCTAACCTAACCTAACCTAACCTAACCTAACCTAACCTAACCTAACCTAACCTAACCTAACCTAACCTAACCTAACCTAACCTAACCTAACCTAACCTAACCTAACCTAACCTAACCTAACCTAACCTAACCTAACCTAACCTAACCTAACCTAACCTAACCTAACCTAACCTAACCTAACCTAACCTAACCTAACCTAACCTAACCTAACCTAACCTAACCTAACCTAACCTAACCCCAGTTCGGTTCGGTTAACCCCGCTAACGGCAGCTCTAACTTCTCGTCTCCGCGAAATAAATTTTGTTCAATTATTTGTCTCATTTTTGAATTCAAAATTTTGAAAAAGTGTTTTCGTTACAGTGTTTTAGAGTTTGTGTAGCTTTTCCAACCCAGTAGGACGGACTGGGACGGCACCAGGATACCGGGAAGATTTCCGTCTGTTTAAATTCAGACGACCCCGGTACATTATCGCAAACGCTGAGAGATTTTTAACGGTAACCCATACTTTTTATTACATAAATTTATTAAGAATTTCAGCCCCAACAGGCCAAAAATTTTTTCAATTTAATTTGCAATTATAGTTGAAAAGTTATAACTCATTTTCTATGCGCGGTCGAAAGTTGGAAACCGTTCCTTGTAAGTAATAAGGGACAGGATTTGTTTAGGGGTGCTGATTTTGTATTTAAATTTTAGCTCTTATATAATACTATTTTGCAGAAAACAAATAATTTTAAAAATCATAACGGTTTGAAATATATAGTGACTTTAGTTTTTTACATTAAAACTTAGCTCATTTTGTTCCTTTAAAATCAGGATTAAAATTTATAACACAATACTAAGATATTTATTACTATAATCTCAATTAAATTGCCTATCTTTTAGTAAAATTGACATTTAGAATAATTTGGTTTTGCAAAAGTTATAGATACTTTAATTAGAAGTTCTGTGCTATTTTACATTAACATCAACTTTAGTCATTTGTATTTCAAAATCATAATTATATTTTTGAACAGATTTTTTATTTATTTGGTAGATAATTTCAATACCTTTTTATTAGAATTTAATCCAGATCAGTATCTATTTTAAATCAAAATATATCTTTTTAAAACAGGACTTAAGAAAATTTGTAGTACTTGTCTGGGCATTTTAAAACGTTTCTTTAGAGTATAATAATTTATAAAGAAGAATCTGTAATTAATGAATGTTATTATAAAAATATGAAATATTTGAGTGTTGATTAAATTAATAGTGTTTATAGTTAATTCACTGAAATATTACTAACTTTATATTTAAATTCAATATATTAATGACTCTAACTTGTTCAGCCGTAATTTAAAGACATAATAAAATAGAAAAATTTGTCAGCTATTCATAGCTGAAAAAAGTTTTAAAATTGGTTCATTGTTTTCTGAAATATAAGCGTTTTAAGTTAGTAGGAATTGTTTTATCGCCGGCCGGCGCGAGCTCGGTGGCCGCTATACCCGCATTCCTGACCATTAATTTTATGCTCTAAAACATTCCTTACTGGGTGGACGGACGTTACTTTTGTAAGGACGAGGAGCGGGGACACACTTTTTGGTGACAGAATCTGCTTTTTCTAGCAGGCCACGGGCTGGGGATTGACTTGGAGATCAACCAGGCACTCCGGCTTGTTTCTCCGACTTGTATTAATACAGATATCTAATCATTACCTTGGCCACGCTCCGTTCTTGGTCCGGCCCATTAGTTAGGAATGTGAACAACCCTTGGAGTAATATTGAGAGTATAGATTACTGAACTGAAACTTCGGTGTGGGATGCCTGGCACCTAAATACATTAATTTGGAGCCTATATTATTGTTGTTTTTCATATATTTACGTTCTGACACTGTGGAATTGATTATTTATTGCTATTATTATTATTATTATTGTTGGAATTTGAAATATTGTATTTTAATTAAATAATTATATTTTTTTCAGGAGGTTTTGATCGTCTAATTTAGTGATTCCATATTTGGTAAAATTATCTAAGAATAAGATCCGCACGCTTTGCCTAGTTCATACATAATTGTTCATACCAAGCGCCCTATAGACTACTTACTACTTCAAGGACTCCATTCCGGGTGATTTATTATCTTTGGTGGTAGACTGGCTGGCGACTCTTACTCTAGCGCAGCGCGGGGAGCTCGCGCGCGGGGCGGGTGACTGCCTGCTGCGTAGGCACAGTAGTGCGGTGGCTGGCTGTCGGTGGACCTTGGAAGGGTGGGGGGTTCAAATCCAGTTTTTGCACCAAAATTTTAATTTGGTTAAATTAAATAGTAGTATTTATATTATCTTAATTAGTTTAAGTTACATATAAATAGAGCTAGCAGCACAGCTGTAACGACAGTTGGTAAGTACGAGTACCTGCTGTGACTGTGCATTATACACCCAAACACCGAAGAGGACAGTGTGGTTGAAGCTTTAGCTTTAGCAGCGCTCATTATTGTGCGTACTTAGATCGTACCTATTAGAGGCGAGTTTCAACTGTGCTAGTGCTAATGTGTTTCCGGCAGGCGCTACTAAATGATCGGCAATGTTAATGTAAGGTGTTTACGAAAATAGAACATTCTGCACCGCTGTTTTTATCGAAATAACCTTTTAATTATAATCTTCTGTGAGCTACTAGTTTACATTCATTTCAATACTGTCTGGTCTGGGGTAAATACTCATTAGCGGGCTGGACTATGAAATATTTGGTGAATGTTAATATACGCACAGCCGGCCCAGTAACCAAAAATTAGAGAATACTTGCAGGAGTTTTGGTTCGCTTAACCCACACACTAGATTTGATTAAATTTTCAAAAAAGTGAGATCCGCACATTTAGCCTAGTTCATACATAATTGTTGACACCAAGCGCCCTATAGACTACTTACTACTTACTGCTTGGGCGCGCATCTTAAGGAGATAGGTAGATATTTTCATTTTCATTATTTTGACTGGTTGAAGCGCATTGGTTGTTATATAAACTTACTTACCTACTTACTTATAACCACTACTTCACTTGGAAAACAAAGTTGGACTTAGGCGTTCGAAAGTTGATGTGGTGAAAGGTTTACCAAGCGCTGGTAAACCTTGTAGGTTTTAAAAAGGAAAAAAAAATAAAATATATATATATATATATATATTTTCTTATCTTATAATCTTTTTTTTTTTTTCGTACCTAGATCTCATCTACCTAATAATCTCGGTGAGTTGCGCGCGACTGGGCTCGTGGAAGCAAGATTTTTTAAGAAAGCAAACGCTTGATTCGATTTCTTTGGTGGTAAAATAGTTAAAATAGAATTTTAGGCTAGCTATTATTAATGTGTATGTAAAGTATGTGCAGCCGTCTCGGTAACTAGTTTGCTATTAACTTATAAATAACGTCTTAGTATAAAATCGGAACTTCAATTTTATTTATATTTTATGGAAAATTGATTAGGAAATAGGTGCCAGGAAACTTCGGTGGGAAGTTGTGTGTGAAGTGGGAAGATTTTAAAGGAGTTCATATCTACCACTGGATTTGGAAAGGCTACTCCTGTATTGAGTGCTTTAGTTCACTTCTCCCAGTATCCATTTCGTCTACCAGACTAGGATGTACTACAGTGGGGTAGTAAATTAAGTTAATAAAGTAGAACTTTGATTACTTATATAAGTATTTATTTATTTATTATATTAGTATAGGCTTTAATATCTAAGAGGTATTTATAATAGACTTTATTTATACATATTATTAAGGGTATTAATCTATTACTTATATTATAATATTTTAATTGTACTTTAGACTTAGCTAACACTCTACGGTTATAAATTGTATTTATAGATTTATACTAGGTGGATAAAGGGTAAAAGATGTCGTTGAGAGCTGGGCCCTCTAAAACGCCTAAGACTAGGGCTGCCAGACTGGCAGGAATCGGAGGCGAGGCGGATCCGGCGGAGGCAAGCCAGCCGCCGTCGGCGCCCCGCTCCCCCCCGCCCGCACCCCCGGGACCCCCGGGGCCCTCCGGGTTCTTTTCGCAGCCGCTGAGCCGGACGCACGCGAGCGGGTGTGGGGGCGCGCGGGGCGCCGGCACTGGAGCGCTGGACGCGCGCCGCGACGAGGAGTGGCCGAGCCGGGACACCGTAAGCACGCTGCGCTCGCGCCTCGAGTCCACTCAGAGGCTCCTGGACGACGTCGACGAGGAGTCGTGCTTCCAGCTGGCGCAAGGTACGCCCGCCGTCTACCGCGAGGAGCGCCCCGTTCGCCTAACGGACCTGAACGACCCGCAGCCGGAGCCCGAGCCGGAGCCGGAGGACGGTGGCGACGAGTGCGGCTCTTCCGGGAGCCCGTGCGCGTTCCTTGAGCAATCGATGATGTCCCCCGGGGAGGGAGGTCCGATCCACGAGGCCCCGCGAATTGCGAGTCGCCTGCTTCAGAAGACGGTTGCCGAGCTCGAGAGATCCCGGAACCTCAACCGCGACATCAAGGAGTCGATTCTCGCCGGGCTGCGCGGGCTCTACGAGATGGTGCTGCGGCTCACCGACTCGCGCTGCCGCCACATCGCCGAGAAGGAGCGGGCGAAGGCCCTCGGCGAGAGGCAGAACACCCTGCAACATAAATTGCACGCCATGAAACTTGAGGCAATCAACACCTACGTGCAGACGAACCTCGATGAGCTGAGGCGGGCGGGAGCCGAGACTGTGAAGGAATGTGAGCGGACGCGGCAACTAGTCCAAGAGATGCGAGACACACTGCGCGCGCCCCCTCCACCCCGCGGCGGGGACTGCGGGGTGGAGGGGGCGAGCGGGAGCGGGGGCGAGGACCGCGTGCTTGAAGAGGTGCGGGCGCTGCGCGCGGAGTGGGGGCGAGGGGCAGGCGGTGGCGTGGCGGAGCGCGAGCCCGGCGCCCTCCCCCTCCTCCCCCTCCTCCCTCTCCTCCCTCTCCGCCCCGCCGCCGAGCTGCGCGCGCCCGACTCCTACGCGCGTACCGTGGCCAGGCACGCCATCATGGTGGAGTCCAAGAATCCCACCCACACGGGAGATCAAATAATAACAACGATCAAGAAGGGTATCGACGTGATAGGGATGGGCGTGGGCGTCACTGGGGTGCGCAAGTGCAAAAATAGCCGCGTTGCAATATCGCTCGAGTCGGAGCGCGAGAAGGTAGCGATGGGCGAGGCGATCGAGGGGCTCGGGGACGACTTCACCGTGACGGAGCCGCGCGGGCGGGACCCGCTGCTCCGGCTCGTCGGCGTCGTCGCCGAGCTCGCCGACGTCAGGGTCGAGGAGGCGCTGCTGCGCCAGAACGCTGGCCTCCTGCTGCGTGTACCTGAGGAGGGGCGAAATGCTAAAGTAGTTAGACGGATCAAGGGTAGAACCGCGGGACTTAATAATATTATTGTTCAGGTGAGCCCGCAAGTGTGGGCGGCTTTTAGGGACCGGAGGGTGCGAGTGGGCTATCAAATGGTCACCGCTATAGACCAGTCGCCCCTCATTCAGTGTTACCGCTGCTTAGGCTTTTCGCATAAAGTGGTAGATTGTAGGGCTCCGGAGCCAAAATGCGGGCATTGCGCGGGGAGCCACGACACCCGGGAGTGTCGCAACAGGAGCGCGGCACCGCACTGCACCAATTGCCAGGCCAAGCGGCTCCCGGGCTGCGAGCACCCGGCCTACAGCTCTGACTGCCCGGAGTGGAGGAGGTGGGACCGGATAGCAAGATTGGCCGTCCGGTATTGCTGAGGGCACCAATCCGGCTCCACTCCAGAACATACGATTCGTGCAATACAACCTAGGTAGAGGTAGGGCCGCGACGCACGAGTGTATGCGGGAGGCAACCGTTCGCGGAATTCAGGTTTTGATGCTGCAGGAGCCGTATGTGGGGGCGCAAGCTCACATGTCGGCTTCGAGCGGGTGCAGAGTCATCCAGAAAGATACCGCGGACGCTTCCAAGCCTGTACGGTCTGCAATCGTCATCACCGACCCTAGCATAAAGTATGTTGAGAACGTTAAATTCATCACTGAGGATATCTCAGGGGTTATAATTAAAGTAGGTAATTTTAATGTAGGCATAGTTAGTGTGTACTTAGATAAAGAACTTGATCTAGAAAGGTACCTGGCTTACATCGTCGGAGTGGTGCGGGAGATGCGGGTTCGGCGAGTGCTGGTGTGCGGCGATGTGAACGCGCGCAGCCCTTGGTGGGGGTGCGATGCGGAGGACGCGCGGGGCCTAGCATTGACGGAGGCGTTTGCTGAGCTCGGCCTGGAGGTGCTCAACCGCGGGGAGAGCCCAACCTACGTCGCGCTGCGCCAGGGCCAGGAGTGCACCAGCATCATTGACGTCACGGCGTGCTCCGGCGACCTGCTGCCCGCGGTCGCGGACTGGAGGGTCGACGACCACTTCGGCACGCTGTCCGACCACCGCCCGATTCTGTTCACGCTGCGGCTGGGTGCGCGCCGAGAGACCGCCCTGGAGAGCGACAGCACCCGGATCTACAACACAAAGAAGGCGAACTGGTCAGTGTTTTCGGCGGAGTTGGAGCGTGAATTGGATCGGCTTGACCTGGAGGAATGTGTGGTGGGTGCGAGGGACCGGGAGGGGGTGAACCGAGCTGCGGAACTGTACACCGAGTGCATTGTGGAAGCGTGCGAGAAGGCGATACCTCGCGTCTCACCTAGGGGTATCGTCAAGGCGTGCAAGTGGTGGACGCTGGAGCTCACGCGGTTGAAGGCGGAGATGGTGCGGCGCAGAAGGAGGATCGCGAAGGCGAACCCGCGGCGAAGGCGGTTCGTGGCGGACGAGTACCTGACGGCTAAAGCAGACTACCGGGACGCTATCGAGTCCGCTCGAACCGCCAGCTGGAAGGAGTTCTGCACCGGCGAGGAAAAGGAGACGATTTGGGAGCGCTCGTACCGGGTGATGAAGGCGTGCTCCACCAGGGTGCAGGACAGGCTGCTGCAGGCGGCGGACGGCTCGGCGCTGGACGCGGCGGGGTCGGCGCGGCTGCTCGCCGACACCTTCTACCCGCCGGACCCGCCCGCCGCGGACACGCCGGAGCAGGCGCGCACGCGGGCCATAGCCGCTACACACCGCGCCCGGCTGGCGGCGCTACCAGCAAGAGAGGAGGGACACCGAGACTTCACACCTACCGAGCTGGAGACGGTGATGCGAGCAATGAGCACGAAGAAGGCACCTGGCGGGGACGGCCTCACCTTGGACATCTGCCTCCGGGCCTTCGTCTGCAATAAGGCCCTGCTGCTGCAACTCTTCTCGCAGTGCCTGAGGTGGGGCTGCTTCCCGCGGGTGTGGAAGATGGCGACGATTAAGGTGATCCCGAAGCCGGCGAGAGAGACTTACTTCATACCGAAATCCTATCGCCCTATCGGACTCTTGCCGGTTTTGGGAAAGATTCTGGAGAAGTTGTTTGTCAACAGGCTGCAGTGGCAGCTCGGCAGGGAGCAGCGTCTCAGTCCGCTTCAGTATGGGTTTACTCCGCAGCGAAGCACCGAGGACGCTCTGTACGACGCCATGGCTGAAATCAGAATGCATACGCGGGATAAGAAGATAGTGGTCATGGTGTCGCTTGACATCGAGGGTGCGTTCGACGCTGCGTGGTGGCCCGTCATTTTAGAGCAGCTACACGCCATGGAGGTTGACCCGGCCGTGGCGCGCCTCGTGGCGGACTATCTGTCGGAGAGGAGGGTGAGGCTGCGCTATGCGGGGGAGACCGTCGAGCGAGAAACCGAGCGAGGCTGCATTCAAGGGTCCACCTGTGGCCCTATCCTATGGAACATCCAGCTGGACCCCCTGTTAGAGCAGTCGCAGTATGGGGGGGTGCGGGTGCAGGCCTTCGCTGACGACATCATTATGATCGCGGCGGCAGCGGACGGGCACGAGCTAGAGGATAAAGTAAACCGGGCTCTGACTGTAATTGTGCAGTGGGGAGAAAGATTAAAAATGAAGTTCGCCCCGGGAAAGACGCAAGCCATCCTTATAACGAAAAAGTTAAGGTATCACACACCCAGATTAACGATGGCTGGGGTTGAGCTTTCTTATGGTGTTGGTCTCAAGGTATTGGGGTTGACGGTCGACCCGCTGCTCAACTTTCGACGGCACCTAGAAATCACGAGCAAGAAAGCCATTGCCATATACAAGATGGTGTCGAGAGCGGCGCGAGCACAGTGGGGCCTCAACTCTGACATTTTGCGGCTTATCTACATTTGTGTGGTGGAGCCCACCGTCCTATACGCCGCGAGCTGCTGGGCTGATGTGTCGGGACGTGCGTATGCGGAGACAGAACTTAACAGGCTCACTAGATCTTTCGCCCTTAAGATCAGTAAGGCTCATCGCACGGTCTCGTTGGTGTCGAGCGTACTGCTGGCTCGAATAGTACCGCTCTCAATGAGGGTGAGAGAGCAAGCTTCGGTCTACAAGATTAAAAGAGGAGGACCACTCACCTGTTTGCCTGGCAGAGACGTCGAAATGAGGAGGAGCCCGTATTCGTTGCCACACCCAGCGGAGAGAAGGCGTTTGGAGTTCGGGTCGATTGGCTCTCAGGAGGATGCCGACGCTCTGGAAGCCGATGGGCCGGTGCTCTACACGGATGGCAGCAAGCTGGAAGGGAAGGTCGGGGCGGCAGTCAGTTGCTGGATGGGAGGAGCGGAGGTTCGGCATGCTGGTTTTCGCCTTGAGAGCTCCTGCAGCGTATATCAAGCGGAACTGTCGGCAGTACTTTGGGCACTAACCATAATAAGAAGAAGACAAGAGATCACTTCATATTCCATCGCAAGCGACTCAAGGTCAGGTCTAGAAACAGTTAGTGATCCAAACACGGTAAACCCTCTAGCTGTTGATATTAGGGAAGCGATCACTCGTTTAAGTCATGAGGGGAAAGATGTTGCGCTGTACTGGGTCAAAGCGCATTGCGGCATAATAGGTAATGAGAGGGCAGACGAACTGGCCAAAAACGCAGCTTTGAATAATCGACAGTTGCCAAAGTATGATAGGTTTCCGTTATCCTTCGCAAAGCACTCCACCAGGGTTGATACCATAGAAGAATGGCAGCACAATTACTGGACCGCTACAACTGGATCAGGCACCAAATTATTTTTTAAAAATGTAACCAGTGCCTATAGAATATTAAGAAAAGTTAAATTGGACAATTATTTAACACAGATCTTTACTGGACACGGAGGGTTTAAGGCCTACCTTTACAGATTTAAACTATCTGACTCTCCATTGTGCTCTTGCGGTGATGAAGTGCCTCAGACTGTACAGCATGTTATAGTAGACTGTTCTAAGTTTGGTAAGCTGAGGTTTGACTGTGAGAATGCGATGGAGACAGATATTACTGAAGAAAATTTGTGTAGTATATTGAATGATGATGATTGCAGACTGATCTTTCTCGATTTTGCAAAGACCGTTCTTCGCAGAATCGGGAAAGAAAACAATTCTATTCTGGATATAGATTAGGTAGGTAATATTAATCTTGATTGATTGTTTTTTTGTTTTATTTTCTTATTATTATTATTTTTTTCTAATGAGTTAATTAATTGATTATTTTTTTATTATTATTTATTGCAGATTGGATAGTTAAAATTAGTATTAGCTAGGATTGTTTTTTTTTTAATTATTGAGTTGAGTACTTGTCTATTTTATTATTTTAATGATTTATTGTAGGTATTTTATTTTCAATCCATTGTTTTGTGCTATACACTTTCTATTGATTATGATAATAATTATTGTTAATTAAATTACACCAAGGAAATGTGGAAATGTTAGATCAGGGGCGGTGGGGGCACCTTTGCTTGCTGTTTGTCTGTGATCATAACATGATTATTTATTAATTAGATATGTATATTATCTGCATATTAATCATAACTTTGTACTGGTCTTATAAATTTTATAAAAAATGTTCTCATTGGATACTCACTGGTTGTTAATTTGTGTGGACGTAGATATTCCGTGATCAATAACTGGATTATATGTTGGTGAGCCATGCTTTATCCTAGAAAGCACAATGTTTTTCTTGCAGTTAGGTAGGAGGTGCTATTTGGGATGAGGCAGGGTGAGCGCCAAATTGGGTGCAGTGTTGATAACGCCGGCTGTTTTAGTCCCGCTTTGATGATACAGTGAGTGTTTTAAAGTAATATTAGTTTAATTTTAACAGAAAGTTGCTTTAATGTATTGTTTGTAAACAAGACATTGAAGCAAACGATCACTCAAACAAGCAGGCACAGGAGTGTTGTTGTGGCATCAGTTCGATGTTTGCCGGTATTCTGCCAATGTCAAGTAGTTGAGGTTGCCTAGCGACAATAAGATAGTTGCTTAGCAGCGTAGACAATTAAGATTTAAAGAAATGGCGGTGTTTCCTTCAAAGAACGTTCTTGGTTCATAGTTTTTTAATTAAATTAATGCTTCAATTGTATTATCTTGATTTAATAAAAATAAAATAAAAAATAATAATAATAATTGAAATGATAAAGTTGATTAATTAAATAATGTAAAGCTACTTATTAATTGTAATGAATTAGTGAATGTATTAAGTAGGTAGTTATCTGATAATGATAGTTATTAATATTATAACTAAATTTAGTGAAAATCTAATTGGTAAATGAAAATAAATATATGTATTATGTTAGACCGTTTCAATTAAAATAATATGCTAGAGTTGGATTGTATTTAAATGAAAGTAAATCTTGAACGTTGATTAATTAAAACCATTGATACGGACATAAGATTGGTCAAAATATATTCTGTAAGGCCAGGTACTTGTAGGATTCATTTATAATAATTTTACTGGAATATTATGGTAGGTTATGTTTAAGGATAAGATACATACATACATACCGTGTTAGCGATCAGGGGTCCTGTGCTGTTAATGCAGTGGCATTAATATTGCGGAATTGCACAGTTATGATGCTATTCAGATCTTGCTATCATAGTCATGGGCATTGTATTGGCAGCATGAACCCCGGGTTACCATGTGCATTGTTGGAAAATAGCATTAAGTTATATTGCCATCTTGGATATTTTGTTATGAAATATGTTATTAGATGGCAGTTAGAAAATAAGTATGTAGATATTTAAATTTTAAATCGTGAACAGGGCCTACAATTATAAGAATATTATTGTTGTCATTATTATATTTATTATATATCGTGAATTGGTTTATCTTGTTAGAATTATTTCATTACTAGTTCATTTTTTCTTTATAAAGTTCGAATCTATTTAATTTATCTATATTGAATTTTTATTTTATTTTAAGTTTTGTTTTTTTTTTTTTTTACTTTTAATTGTATAGTTTTTTTTTGTCTTAAGATAAATTTCTTAAAAATAAAACATGTTTATGAAAATGCCTAATAACTAGCTGTTATATTATGTCTAAATTTAAATAGTTATAAATAATGCTATAATGTCAATAAAATTATTTAAGTCTTTGAATTGATTGCACTGTGCAATCAATTGCAAAGACGAAATGTGTTTCAATTATTCGATAATTATGTAAATGAATGTGTGAAAGGAATTATTAATATGAAAGGGGAAATAGATATACTTTTGTTTGGTTAAGGTTTTTAAAGATATAAACTATAAATGGGAAAACTTCTGTAACTTAAAATCCATAAGCATAAGAAAATGTTAAGATAAAATAATAAAATTTAAATTTATATATACACAAATTTGTATGGGGACTAAATAAATACAGTGATGAATGAATGTAAGAGTAAAATGTTGTCGCATAATAATAGCGACAGTAATTTTAAGTTAGAGCCATTTCGAGATGGCAAATAAAAAAAAAAAAAAAAAAAAAAAAAAAAAACCTAACCTAACCTAACCTAACCTAACCTAACCTAACCTAACCTAACCTAACCTAACCTAACCTAACCTAACCTAACCTAACCTAACCTAACCTAACCTAACCTAACCTAACCTAACCGGAGAATTAAGGGTAGGACCGCAGGATTAAACAACATAATAGTTCAGGGGAGCCCGGAGGTGTGGGCGGCTCTTAGGGACCGGAGAGTTCGACTGGGTTACCAGATGGTCACCGCAACCGACCAGTCGCCTCTCATCCAGTGCTATCGATGTCTAGGCTTCTCGCACAGAGTGGTGGACTGCAGGGCTCCGGAGCCAAAATGCGGGCACTGCGCGGAGAGCCACGACACCCGGGAGTGTCGTAACAGAAGCGCGACCCCGCGCTGCACCAATTGCCAGGCCAAGCGGCTCCCGAACTGCGAGCACCCGGCCTACAGCTCCGACTGCCCGGAGTGGAGGAGGTGGGACCGGATAGCGAGACTGGCCGTCCGGTACTGCTGAGGGCACCAATCCCGTCCCTCTTAGGAACATTACGTTTGTGCAATACAACCTGGGTAGGGGTAGGGCCGCGACACACGAGTGCATGCGGGAGGCGACCGTTCGCGGAGTGCACGTTTTGATGCTGCAGGAGCCGTACGTGGGGGCGCAAGCTCACATGTCGGTACCGAGCGGATGCAGAGTCATCCAGAGCGATACCGCGGATGTTTCTAAACCTGTCCGGTCTGCAATTGTCATCACTGACCCTAGAATACAGTATGTGGAGGATGCTAGGTTTATCTCCGAGGATGTCTCGGGGGTTATAATTAGAATAGGTAACTTTAAGGTAGGCATAATCAGTGTATATCTTGATAAGGAGTTAGATATAGGTAGGTACCTGGCGTTCATCAGTGGCGTGGTGCGGGAGATGCAGGTGCAGCGAGTGGTGGTGTGCGGCGACGTTAACGCGCGCAGCCCTTGGTGGGGGTGCGAGGCGGAGGACGCGCGGGGCCTGGCGTTGACGGAGGTGCTCGCCGAGCTCGGCTTGGAGGTGCTCAACCGTGGAGAGAGCCCGACCTACGTCGCGCTGCGCCAGGGCCAGGAGTGCACCAGCATCATCGACATCACGGCGTGCTCCGGTGACCTGCTGCCCGCGGTCGCGGACTGGAGGGTCGATGATCGTTTCGGCACACTATCCGACCACCGCCCAATCTTCTTTGTGCTAGGGCTGGGGGCGCAGCGAGAGATCACCTCGGAGAGTAGAAGTAGCACCCGGATCTACAACACAAAAAAAGCGGATTGGTTGGCGTTTTCGGTGGAGCTGGAGCGCGAACTTGTGAGCTTGGGTTTAGAGGATTGTGTCGCTGGGGCGAGTGATCGAGAAGAGGTGAATCGCATCGCGGAACTGTACACCAATACTGTAGTAAAGGCGAGCGAAAAAGCAATTCCCTACGTTTCACCTGGGGGAATCAGCAAGACCTGCAAATGGTGGACACCGGAGCTTATGCAGCTCAAGGCGCAGATGGTGCGATACCGGAAGAGAGTCGCGAAAGCAAACCCACGGCGAAGGCGGTTCGTGGTTGACGAATACCTGACTGCGAGAGCAGAGTACCGGGATGCGATCGAGTCCGCTCGAACCGCCAGCTGGAGGGAGTTCTGCACCGGCGAGCAGAAGGAGACGATCTGGGAGCGCTCGTACCGGGTGATGAAGGCGTGCTACACCAGGGTGCACCAGGACAAGCTGCTGCAGGCGGCGGACGGCTCGGCGCTGGACGCGGCGGGGTCGGCGCGGCTGCTCGCTGACACCTTCTACCCGCCGGACCCGCCCGCCGCGGACACGCCGGAGCAGGCGCACACAAGGGCCGTAGTCGCACAACACCGCGCCCGGCTGGCGGCGCTACCCGCGCAACTAGATGGTCACCGGGACTTCACGCCCACCGAGCTGGAGACGGTGCTGCGAGCGATGAGCCCGAAGAAGGCTCCCGGGGGAGACGGCCTCACCTTGGACATCTGCCTCCGGGCCTTCGTCTGCAACAAGGCCCTGCTGCTGAACCTCTTCTCGCAGTGCCTGAGGTGGGGCTGCTTCCCGCGGGTTTGGAAGGTGGCCACTATAAAGGTGATCCCGAAGCCGGCAAGAGATACTTACACTATCCCGAAATCCTACCGCCCGATCGGACTTTTGCCGGTTTTTGGAAAGATCCTCGAGAAGCTGGTGGTGAATCGGCTGCAGTGGCAGCTCGGCAGGGAGGAGCGTCTTAGTCCGCGACAGTACGGGTTTACTCCGCAGCGTAGCACTGAGGACGCTCTTTTCGACGCCATCTCTGAAATAAGAAAAAACATAACAGATAAGAAGATGGTTGTCATGGTGTCATTGGATATCGAAGGAGCGTTCGATAAAGCGTGGTGGCCGGCTATTCTTGAGCAGCTTCAAATTAAACAGGTGGATTTGGATGTCGTTCGACTCTTCGCGGACTACCTTTCGGAGAGGAGAGTTAGGTTGCGCTACGCGGGAGAAACAGTGGAGCGAGAGACGGAGAGAGGGTGCATACAGGGTTCCACCTGCGGGCCCATTTTATGGAATATCCAACTAGACCCCCTGTTAGAGCAGTCGCAGTACGGGGGGGTGCGGGTGCAGGCCTTCGCTGACGACATCCTCGTGATCGCGACGGCAGTTAGTGGACACGAATTGGAAGAGAAGATGAACAGGGCTCTGGCAAAGATCGTGCAATGGGGCGAACGCTTGAAGATGAAGTTTGCACCGAGTAAAACACAAGCTATCTTAATTACAAAGAAACTCACCTACCATACGCCCAAACTAGAGATGGCTGGAGTAGTGTTGAGCTACGGAACGAGTCTCAGAGTTTTAGGGTTGACGGTCGACCCGCTGCTAAGTTTTCGACAGCATCTGGATTTGACAAATAAGAAGGCGATTAACGTTTATAAAGCGGTATCAAGAGCTGCACGAGCGCAGTGGGGCCTTAACTCTGAGATTCTGAGACTTATTTACATCTGCGTAGTAGAGCCTACCGTTCTTTATGCTGCGAGCTGCTGGGCTGATGTGTCGGGGCGCGTATATGCTGAGACAATGTTGAACAGGCTCACGAGATCATTTGCTATTAAAATTAGCAAAGCTCACCGCACGGTCTCGTTGGTGTCGAGCGTATTGTTGGCCAGAATAATACCATTATCGTTGAGAGTAAGAGAGCAGGCAAAAATTTATCAGATAAAGAGAGGAGGTCAGCTTGCCTGTTTGCCCGGTCGCGACGTGGAGATGAGGCGTAGTCCGCACTCGCTGCCACATCCGGCGGAAAGAAGGCGTCTGGAGTTCGGGCTTATCGGCTCGCAGGAGGACGCCGATGATCTGGGAACCGATAGGCCGGTGCTGTACACAGACGGCAGCAAGCTGGAAGGGAAAGTCGGGGCGGCGGTTAGCTGCTGGATTGGAGGAGTTGAGTTTCGGCACGCTGGCTTTCGCCTTGAAAGCTTCTGCAGTGTTTTTCAGGCGGAATTGTCGGCGATACTTCGGGCACTCACTATTATAAACGGAAGACGGGAAACCACATACTGCATCGCGAGTGACTCGAGATCGGGACTGGAGGCGATTAGCGATCCAAACACAATTAACCCACTGGCCGTAGACATAAGAAAAGATATTTCTCGGCTTAGCAATGAGGGCAAAGAGGTCACTCTTTTTTGGGTGAAAGCACACTGTGGCATAGTGGGCAATGAGAGAGCAGACGAATTGGCTAAACACGCGGCACTGAATAATCGGCAGTTACCCAGATATGACAGGTTCCCGTTGTCCTTTGCTAAGCACACCACCAGGGTTGAAACTATTGAAGAATGGCAGCATTATTATGAGTCCGCCGCAACGGGATCTACCACTAGATTATTTTTTCAAAATGTATCAATAGCCTATAAAATAATGAGAAAAATAAAAATAGATAATTATGTAGCGCAAATATTAACTGGACATGGCGGGTTTAAGGATTATCTTTACAGGTTCAAGCTTTCAGGGTCCCCATTGTGCTCTTGTGGTGAGGAAGTTTCTCAGACTGTGCCACATGTCTTAGTAGACTGCTCTAAATTTGGTCAGCTGAGGTACGACTGCGAGAGCGCAATGGGAATGGATATTACACTTGAAACTTTTCATGAAATAATGGTTGATGACAACTGCAGACCGATTTTTCTTGATTTTGCGAAGACCGTTCTTCGCAAAATCGGGAAAGAAAATAATTCATTTGTGGAAGTACTCTAAATTATAATCTAATTGATGTAGTGATGTTGTAATTATAAACATAATTATAAACATTGGTTTATAATTACAATAACACTACAATTTTACATCTTTACATTTTACATCTTTTACCAATTTAATCTTATTTTATGTGGAAAGTGCGTTATTTAGCTACTTTTAGAATTTATAGATCATTTAATTCAGTAATTATATAATTGTTTAATTCATTATTATTGTAATTATATAAATGGGTACCTGTGTTCACATATTCTGCTCAGTTTCTCGGTCTTCTTCACACTGGAACCACAGTCAGCACTTGTAGGTATAGTTGTCCTGCTGATTAGAAGTTTGTGGTGTGGTCTGGAACAAGTATTGGGGATTTCTGGGCAGTGTTGTTATTGAGAGCCACAAAGTAATTTCTGTTAGATACTCACTTCACCACTTCACTAGGGATTAAATTTATCTGGTTCTGGGGGTGAGAATTTGTTATCTGAGTAGGGTGTAGTCAATGGTGTACTGTTGCTTTGTCTTGGACAACACAATACTATTATTTGCAGTTCTGGAGGTGGTGTCCGGGATAAAACAGTTACTATGATTGTTGGCGGCACCCGGGGTAACAAGTTTTTATTAAACTTGGACGAGATTATCGGGAACGAGAGGTTATTATTGCGGATAAACATTGTTTGTTTACTTCTTCTTGATTTGACTTCTTGGGCTTCTGTGATGCTTCTTCTTTTTCTTCAGACAAATGTCAATGTCTGTCTGTGCCAAACTGTCAAATCACTTTTGGCACAGACGGATAATTAATTAATACTATCTTGCCGTCTAGGTGGAAATAAAAAGAGGAAGCGCCACATTAGTGGTAGAATATTTGGTTAATAGTGAAGTATCTAGATAATAGTTAGAATGTATTGGTGCATGTGTAGTTTAAAATTTTGTCTTTGAATGTTATAATATTATATAGAATCTTCCATAGAGGGCGCTTTATACTAATGTTATGTACTATGGATATTATTTTATTTTATTTGTGAAATTTTGAGATATATTAAGTTAATGCAAATCAATGACATGCTAATATTACTTGTTACTATGTGCATTGCCCAATATTAGTTATAAGTAGTTGATATCAATGTTATTTTAACAAAAATAATCTATTTGATGGTCATTTTATTGCAAATTGGTTTTTAACTATAAAATAGATTTTATGGCATAATATTCAGGATTTATTGTTTATTTTAATGTAATGTAATAGTGATATTTTAGATGGATAAAATTATTGATGTTAGTAATTATATTTTGCGTGGATCCTGGCTGGGCACATCATAATTAGTATGATGTGCCTAGCTAGGACTTATACATATATACATGCCATGCTAATAAATATAAAAAGTAGACTTAAGGTATAAAATCTAAGTGTTATTGTTATTTTGATGTAGTGGTACCTACTGTTATAAATGGATAATTGTATTGATTTTATATGAATATATATATATATACACGTTAGTTAGACTAGAAAGTAGATTTTAAGGTATCAAATTTAGGTATTATAGTTATTTTAGTGTAGTATTATTACAGTTTTAATGATTTTATTAGTTATAATGATGTAGTTAACATTTTAAAATAGGGTTATTTTTAAAATTTTAAAATAAATTATTTTAATGATAAATGCCATGCTAATAAAACATGTTAATGTGCGTATAGTCCAACATCAATGTTAAACGATTTGATATCAATGTTATTTTGTCTTGAAATAATCTATTTGATGGTCGATCTTGTTGTAATTTTGTCTAATTATAGAAAATAGATTTTGTTGTAGGGTTAATAACAATAGCTGGTCAATAAAAATGTTTGTCTTCGGATTGATTGACTTGTCAATCAATCACGAGGACGAAATGTGTTTCAATTATGTACCTTGTAATAGCATAATAAAATATATGAGAGGATAGAACATGATAATAAAAATAGGAAAAAAATACAAGGGGGTTGGCAATAGTCAGATTTATATAAATAGTAGATGTTGTAATAATATTAGATAAAAATGTAAATTTATTTTAAATTTTTTTTTTTTTTTTATGGGGAAATTTTTTATAGCAGTTAATTATAAAGATAGAAATGTTGTTGCATTTTAATAGCAACAGGTTAATTTAAGTTAGTGCCATTTCGAGATGGTAAATAAAAAAAAAAAAAAAAAAAAAAAAAAAACCTAACCTAACCTAACCTAACCTAACCTAACCTAACCTAACCTAACCTAACCTAACCTAACCTAACCTAACCTAACCTAACCTAACCTAACCTAACCTAACCTAACCTAACCTAACCTAACCTAACCTAACCTAACCTAACCTAACCTAACCTAACCTAACCTAACCTAACCTAACCTAACCTAACCTAACCTAACCTAACCTAACCTAACCTAACCTAACCTAACCTAACCTAACCTAACCTAACCTAACCTAACCTAACCTAACCTAACCTAACCTAACCTAACCTAACCTAACCTAACCTAACCTAACCTAACCTAACCTAACCTAACCTAACCTAACCTAACCTAACCTAACCTAACCTAACCTAACCTAACCTAACCTAACCTAACCTAACCTAACCTAACCTAACCTAACCTAACCTAACCTAACCTAACCTAACCTAACCTAACCTAACCTAACCTAACCTAACCTTTTTTTTTTTTTTGTTAACGTTGGCAAAAATGCATTTACGCATACCCGACTGCGGGGGAAGCAGACGGGCTATGTCGGACTCCCCGTCGCAGAAAGAACTGCGACGTCCTACCGACTAAAAAAGCCCACGATGTTCCATCATCCTCGGTTTATGAACAGAGCTGCGGGACCGTTTGCAAACTCTCCGCGGCTCTGTCCGCCGACGTCCGCCTATAGGCGGACCCACCTCCTGACGACGCGTCGGAACATTAACGCGTCGCCCACTCGCAAGGGCCAAATTTCACCTAATGGTGAGGAGTGGCGGGTGTCCCCACATCCACCACTCCAGGCCCTCCAGTTAAAGACGGAGAGCGAGCCCGCCTGGCTCGCCTCCGTCTTTGCTCCCTCCGTATCGGGAGAGAAAGAGGATCTCTCTCCCTATCCCGCTCCTCAGCCTCTCTCTGCGACATCACGACCTCGCAGAAAGAGACCATCGCCTTCCAAGACCCCTCGTCGTCGACCATCCTAGCCAGGATGCTCGGTAACGAGAGGTCTCCTCCTACGGTTGCGACCAGAACCAGCCGCGCCTCCTCCGCACCCGGACATACCTGTAGTACGTGCTGCGCCGTCTCCTCCGCGCAGCCACACTGGTGGCACTCCGGTGTCGCCTCCTTCCGCGCCACATTGCACAAGTACCTCCCGAAGCACCCATGCCCCGAGAGGACCTGTGTGAGCCGAAAGGAGAGCCCTCCGTGCTCGCGGCTGACCCACTCGGTAAGAAGGGGCCGAACTGCCTCGATAAATCGAGCAGCTCCGGCACCCCTCCTGTGGTCCTCCGCAATCCGCCGGCTCCAGGACTCCAGAGCGGCATCTCTGGCGTCCTTCCGCCACTGTTCCACCTCCTGCGGAACCGGTCGGAGGTCATCCGCCCGTGCCTGCGCCCTGCGCCAGTACACGGAGGACAGGACCTCAGCGTCCAGGTCCCACGGGAGGGAACCTGCCAAAAGGCAGGCCACCTCGTGTGAGAGTGTGCGGTACCCTCTGCACACTCTAACCGCCATGACCCTTTGGCTCCCATGGAGCCGGGCGATCTCTCTGGATCCCAGGGTACCAGCCCATATGGGAGCCGCGTAGAGGGCCATGGAGCGAACCACCGCCATGTAAAGGTGGCGGCAGCTCCTCTTCCCTCCACCGAGATTTGGAAGGAGGCGGCTCAACGCAGCCGCCGTCCCCGCAAGCCTCGGGGTTAACTTCTCGAAGTGTTCGCGAAACTTCCACCTGCTGTCAAGTACGACACCGAGGTACTTCAGCGTCGACCCAACAGCGATGGAAGTTCCGCCAACCATTATCCTTGAGCCTGCAGGTGGCGCCCTCCGAGGACCATGAAAGCAGATGGCCTCGGATTTGTGGAGCGCCACCTCCAGCCCCAACCTCCGTATCCGAGCCACAACCGCCGCGACTCCGGCGGTGGCCAGGACAGACGCTTCCCTAAACGTCCGGCCCCGGGCGGTAACCAACGTGTCGTCAGCGTAGCATACTACGTTGACGCCATGAAGGTTAGCGCCTCGCAGGACCCAGTCATACCCGATGTTCCACAGGGTAGGGCCCAGAACGGACCCCTGTGGAACGCCGCGCGTCATTGGGCTACTGCCCTCACCCTCTTTGGTCGGGAAACGTACCTCTCTCTCAGAGAGGTAGTCCCCGATGAGGCGTTGGATGTACTGGGGCACCTGGTGGTACCCCAGAGCACCCAAAACAGTGCTCCACGGCAGCGAGTTGAAGGCGTTGGCGATGTCTAACGACACCGCCAACACAACTCCACCATCGCTAAACGGCTGCTCGGAGAGGTCGCGAACGTAAGATATGGCATCTACCGTTGAGCGACCCCTCCGAAACCCGAACTGACTGTTCGCAAGGTCCGGGCCAACAAACTCGAGGTGGTTGACGAGCCGGGCAGCCACCACACGCTCCAGGAGCTTACCTGCCTCGTCCAGCAGGACGATCGGACGATATCCGGCCGGCTCGTCCGCGGGACGCCCTTCTTTTCGCAAAAGAACGAGCCGCCCCGCCTTCCACCTTTTAGGGAAGCGTCCCTCGCGCATACAGCGGTCGAACACTGACCTTACTCGTTCGCCGAGCTCCTTCTGAACGAGGGCCCACGCGCGACCGGGGATCCCATCGGGTCCCGGTGCCGTGTTTCGGGCCCTCATCCGAAGGACCGCCACGCCAAGCTCCACCTCCGAGATCTCGGGCACCTCCTCCTCTGGCTCGTCCTCCAGGACAGGCGCCGCCACGTGTGGAGGGATGAACTCTGCCCCTGGACTAGCAGGGAACAGTCCCTCCACCACCCGCTGGAGAATCACCGGATCCATGTTACCGGTGATTGGGGGGGCCCATGGACGAAGCTTTTGCCTCGCCCACTTGTACGGTCGGCCCCACGGGTCCCTCTCCAGAGACGCCAGTAGCTCCTGCCAGGCATCCGCCTTCGCCTGGCTGATGGCAACTCGAAGAGCACGACTTACCTCTCTATAGGCGGCGTAGAGGTTGTCCTGCTCCTCCTCGTCCCGGCGCCTCCTTCTGCGGTACCGCTGGTAGCAGCGGCGCCTCACCTGGCACTGCCGGCGGAGCTGCCCGATCTCCTCGTTCCACCAGTAAACCTGACGCTTGGCCTGCGGAGGTCTCGCACGCGGCATTGCCGCATCGCACACGTGCGCCATTGCCTCACACAGGTCATCGGCCTCCGCGTCCAGGTCCACTGGCTCCGGGGGTGGTGCGTTCCACGCCTGGATCAAGGCTGCCTCTTTGAGCAGCTCCGAGTCCAGGCGATTAAGCGCCCAACGCCGTCCGACCGCTGTTGGTGCTCGCGTTCCTGAAATCATGGCTGAGACGCTAAACCGAATGTACCGATGATCGGATAGCGTCTCGTCCATCAGCACCTTCCAGTCTCGGACACGCAGTGCGAGTTCGGGGGAGGCGAAAGTGACATCGATCACTGACCCCCCCGAGTGTCGCACGCACGTGTCCACGGAGCCGCGGTTGAGCACGCAGAGCCCCGCACCCACCAGCCAGTCGCTGAGGGCCTCACCTCTTGCATCGGTCCTTGAAGATCCCCACACCGTGGACTTGGCGTTGAGATCTCCAAGGACCAAGACCGGGCTCGGACGGCTTTGGCCGACCAGGGTCCCCACCTCGCCGAGAAAGCTCTCGAACTCGGCGAGAACCCTGTTGGGGGAGAAATACACCCCCACAACAACCGTCCCACCGATCCGGGCCGCCACAAATCCCCTGCCAGTCACCACCCCCTCGAGGGGTGGGGACTGAGCAGGAGACTGGGTCGTGATCGCAACCAAGCCATCCAGGTCCCCGACCCAGTCCGATCTGGGCGGGACCCGGTATGGCTCGGCGATCACGGCCACCTGTATTGACCACTCTGCCAGGCTCTGGAGAAGAATATCCTGAGCTCTGGCAGAGTGGTTGATGTTAGCCTGGAGGTAAGTACGGGTGTGACCCATACTTAAACCTCCATGCTGTCTACCTGCTCCGGTGTGGAGCGGGTTGGCTGCGACTTGGCCTTAGCCTCAGTCGCAGCTTTGCCCCTACGCGCCTCATTCTTGGACGGGGGCTTGGCACACACCGTGCCCCCGGAGAGGTGATTGGCCGCCTTGCCCGCAGCTGCACAAAGCGTGCAGTACGGGGCGGCCGAACATCCGTTGGCCTTATGGCCGTTTTGACCGCAGCGATAACACTCCTCGCTGCGGTCCACCTCTGACTTGCATTGGGCCCTGACATGGCCCAATTCGAGGCAACGGAAACAGCGGCGTGGGCGAGCGTCCAAGACTTTCACCTGCGCCGCTACCCAACCCACCAGGAGCCGGCCACCACTTGCCACAATTTTCCTGGCCGCCGTTGCAGGGCACCGCACAAAAGCGGCGCCCATTTCTGATGCACCCTTTCTAATGTCGCCGACCTTGAGGTCCGACGCAGTGCATCCGCCGGCCCTTGCCAGGCACTCGGTCAGCTCCGCCACGCTGACGGAGTCGTCGAGTCCGGTCACCCTGATGTCAGCAGTGGTGACCGGCCTCGAGACGCGGATCTGGTCCTCCGCCCCCTGGAAGACCTCCCTTAGCTTTTCAGCTAGGGAGTCCGCCTTCTCCGCCTTCTCCGCGCCGGGAATCTCGAGAATGCGGGCGCCGGTGGCTGCGACCCGCATCCTCATGGGTGGCATCCCCATTGCACCGAGGTCCACACTCGCCTTCGCCTTTGAAAGAACGTTAGCGTAGCTGAGCCCTTTCTCCTCTGCCCCCGGCAGCAGCGTGATTACCACGGCTGCGGTGCGCTGGGGGTGGATTTTAACCACCTTCGGCTTCGGCTTGGGCGGCTGCTGCCTGACCGGCGCCGGCGCTTTCGGGGCCGCAGCTGACCTCGGCTCCCTGGTTTTGGGACGCGCTCCTCGCTTCACCACCTCGGTCCAGGGCTCCTCCAGGACCGAAGATGGTGGGGGGGCAGGCGGGTCCACCTTCTCGCCGCCTTTAGCGGCCGCTGTCTTCTTCCCCTTCCCCTTACCTTTACTGGGCTTGGGTTCCGATGCCCCCGCATCGGACTTTTGGGAAGCTGACTGCTCTCTGCGGACGTCCGCCGCAAGGGGAGGCCTCAATCTCCTCTCGGGAAGGAGCCTCTCCTGCACCCCCTCGAAACGGGCATCGATCATGGTGCCCACCTGCACCATGACCTCCCGCATCATGTCCTGCATCGTGGCCGCGTCCTGAGCGGGCTGCGGTCGAGCAGCCCGGAGCTCCGCCATCTCCCTGCGCATCTCCCGCAGCTCGCCCGTCAGCTTGGCGTTGGCCGCCTCCAGCCTGGCCAACTCATCTGAAACTGTCCGCGACCGCATCTCAGCAACGGAAGTCTTGATGACTTCCGCTGCTTCTTTCAGGGCCTTAACGTAAGTACCCTTCAAACTCCCCGAGGTCTTGGCGACCTTTACTATGGTCGCCAGAGACTCCTCGACCAGCCTCCCGAGGTCCTGATCTTCGTCTCCGGGCTGAGCCGAAGAGTCTCCGAGACCGCGGAGGACAGCGCTTGCTGCCACCTTTTTGAGTCTGGCCTCGTTGGCCATCTCGACCTCCGCCTCCTGCCTTAGCGCCTCGGCCTGGGCTTTGCTTAGCAAAGCCTTGGCTTGGGCCAGGCCCACGTACTGCCCCGTCGTTGGCGGTCTCCCTCTACCTCGGCTCGCGGTAGCTTGAGCCTTGGGCGACGGACCAACCTCGAAAACAGCATCACCTACTTGTATTCTCTTTCTACACGGCCGGTCCGCGGAAGAACCCGAGGCCCGGGAGCGCACCGACTGGAGGCTGACGTCCGAGTCAGTCTCCGATAGATTGACGCAGGACCTGTCGAACAGGTCCTCGTCGCTCGACACCCTCAAAATTTTGCGCGTGCTACGCCTAACCACCGCCTGACCTTCGCGGTCACCGCCTTCACCATCATCAATAGTAAGTTTTATGTTTGAATTATTCATATCAATTCCCACGAGAACCGGGGAATGGGTACGACCCGGACAGAGCCCACGCGTATCCGGGAAGGGTTAGGTGGACCTAACCAAGGCGCAACGCCTAGGTGCAGTAGTGACTGGCTTTACCGGCCAGCCCTCCTCCGAAGAGAAAGGACCTCGCGCTGCACCGCCACTTGTCCTTCGGGATTGTTTTATAGAGGTTTACTCCTCGCGGCCCGGGCAACGAAGCCAAGGCCCTCGGTCCTGTTCCAGTCACGAGACGTGATCCGCAACTGTTGCAGGATTACGATTTGTGAACGCTGACAAACCTGCCTACTGGACGGCAGTGTGAGTGCTCGCCCAGTACGTCCCCAACTCGCGTCACCGCTACTCGGCATAAGGCCGAGACGCCGACCGAGCTCCGCAGCCAATCAAGGCCGCCTCGACTCGTACCGCCGCTACCCGGACTATCCAGGACGCCGGCAGAGCCCCTCCCTGAAAGAAAAAGTAATAAAACCAGAACACCAATTTCACCTTGAGCAATGACCCGTTGAACCCTCAAAAGAAAGTTCCACAGGTCACCGCCCAAGATGAATAAACCACACATAATTTTATAAAAAATTTCCACCAGTTTCACCTTGAGCAATGACCCGCTGAACCCTCAAAAGAAGATTCCACAAGTCATTGCCCAAGATGAATAATTCAATAATAATGCAATGAATACAATGCCGAACTCAAAAATAACCACCACCGTTATCAAAACCCGTTGAGCAATGACCCGCTGAACCCTCAAAAGAGAATTCCGCAGGTCATTGCCCAAGATAAATAATCCGCCCTTAGTTTCACCCTGAGCAATGACCCGCTGAACCCTCAAAAGAGAATTCCGCAGGCCATTGCCCAAGACGAATAATCTGCCCTTAATTTAACCCACCAGTTTCATCTTGAGCAATGACCCGCTGAATCTTCAAAAGAAAATTGCACAGGTCATTGCCCAAGATAAAGTAAAATGCAATGAATGCAAAGCCAGTCTCACTTTGAGCAATGACCCGTTAAACCCTTAAAAAGAAAATTCCACGGGTCATTGCCCAAGATGAATTATACACAATTTAAAAATGCAGTGAATGCATACCCGACAAAACTGACAAAAGAACTGAACAAAAGAAGGAAGCCACCACCGTTATCAATGCGCGCACGTCTTGCCATTGCCAGAGTCTTGCAAAAGACTCTGGCAAAAATCAAAGCAGCGCGCCCCTCGCTCGCGTCGCCGCTGATCAGCATATGGCTGAGACGCCGACCGTGTCCCGCAGCCAATAAAGGCTGCCTCCGCTCGCAACGGCGCTGCCCGGTCTCTCCGGGGGCGCCGTTCGAGCCTCCTCGGGTTCATTTAGCTTCATCGTACCACCCCTGAGTACGACTACTGAGCCCCCCCGCCGCGACAAGGCAGAACCCATGGGGGGGAACCTAACCTAACCTAACCTAACCTAACCTAACCTTTTTTTTTTTTTTTTTTTTTTTTTTTAAGTGAGGAAAATGCATTACGCATCCCCGCCCGGCCGGGGGGCACAGACGGGGTATGTGGGACTCCCCTCTCTAGTCGAGGTATACCCACTAAAAAACTCACTATTCCCGCCACTGTTGAGCAAAGACGAAGCCGGCGGTAACTCAACAGTCCGCCTGGCTTCGCCTGTGGCCCACGTCCGCCCCGGTGGAATGGGCGGACCTCCTTAAATGCGACGAGCGCAGTAGCTCGTCATCTCCTCGGGAGGTCTCGTTATTGGACAACAGGTGCCCCCGCACCTGTCGCCAGAGAACCTCCCGGCGGGTTGTGTTGAGAGCGGGCACCCCGTCTGGCTCGCCCGCCCCGCCCACGATGGAGCCGTTGAGAGAGCGGGTCTCGCTCTCTCTCGCGCTCCGCGGCTTCCTTCTGCCACATCACGTCCTCGCAGAAGGCAAGCATCTCCTTCCAGTTTCTCTCACTGCCGACCATCTTCTCCATGACGGTCGGCAGCGAGAGGTCTCCTCCTCCTAGAGCCGCAGTTAAAACTGCCCGCGGCCCAGCCCATGCAGGGCATACCTCCACCGTGTGCTGTGCGGTATCCTCCATACAGCCACAGTGGTGGCATTCCCGGGTCATCTCTTTTCCGGCTACATTGCACAGGTATCTCCCAAAGCAACCATGCCCTGAGAGAACCTGTGTCAGCCGGAAAGTCATTGACCCCCACTCTCGTCTCACCCATTCCTCCAAAATGGGAAGGACACCCTCCAATACTCGGCGTCGGGACCCCGCACTCGTAGCGCTCAGTCCCTCTAGTTGCCGCCGCCATTCGCCCAGAGCCACTTCCTGGGCGTCCATGCGCCACCGCACCACTTCGTCGGGTGCGGGGCGATCGCCTTCATTCCGAGCATGCGCCCGTCGCCAATAGACCGAGGATTGAACCTCGGCCTCAAGTTCCCACGGAAGGGACCCGGCAAGGGCGCAGGCCACCCCATGGGAGATGGTCCGATAACCCCTTATGATCCGAACCGCCATAACCCTCTGCGCCTGGTGCAGGAGGGCCTTGTGGCGGTTCTTAAGAGACCCCGCCCAGATCGGGGCCCCATAAAGGGCCATCGACCGCACCACCATCATGTACAGACGGCGGCAACTTACGTCTCCTCCTCCCAGATTAGGGAGCAGTCGGCCAAGAGCGCCCGCCGTGCTCACCAACTTTGGGACTAAGCGCTCTAAGTGGACGCCAAAGTCCCACTTGCTGTCAAGGACGACGCCGAGGTACTTCAACGTCGTCCCGACCGGGATTGATGTTCCTCCGACCACAATGCACGTGCCGGCAGGAGGTCTCCGCCGAGGCCCGTAAAAAGAGATGGCCTCTGACTTGTGGAGAGCCACCTCCAGCCCCAGCCGCTTAATCCGCGACACCACCGCTGCGACACCAGCGGTGGCCAACACCAAGGCGGACCGAAGATCGGAACCCCGGGCCGTCACAAGGGTGTCGTCGGCATAGCAGATCACGCCCACGCCTCGCAGGTTTGCGCAGCGTAGGACGTGATCGTAGCCTATGTTCCATAGCAGGGGCCCAAGAACGGACCCCTGGGGAACACCGCGCGACATGCGCCGACGACCACCCGTTCCATCTCTGGTGGGAAACACTACCGCCCTATCCGATAGGTAGCTTCCCACCAGTCTCTTCAAGTATGTAGGCACCCCATGATATCGGAGTGCCTCCATGATAGTCGACCAGGGCAGACTGTTGAAGGCATTCTTGATATCCAACGAGACAGCCAACAACAGCCCACCCCTCGACACCTCCACATCCGCCATATCCCGCAGGCGGCCGATCGCGTCTATCGTCGACCGGCCCCAGCGAAACCCGAATTGGGCGTCCGACAAATTCGGACCCACAACTCCCATGTGTTCGATGAGGCGGTTGGCTATCACCCTCTCCAGCAGCTTCCCCGCCTCATCTAGCAAGACTATGGGCCGATAACCTGACGGGTCATCGGCCGGCCGTCCCTCTTTACGGAGGAGAACCAAACGGCCCTCCTTCCAACGGTGCGGGAAAACACCTTCCCGCACACACCTACTATAAAGAGCCCTTACTTGAGGCTCTAGAGCACCCTGCTCCCTGCCAAGGGCCAGGACCCAAGCGCGACAAGGAATGCCATCGGGTCCTGGGGCCGTGTTTTTGCCCTTAATGCGTAACACGGCCGCACCCACCTCCGCTACTGAGACCTCGGGCACGTCCTCAGTGCCCGAGTCTCTCACCTCCTGTGCTGGAGGCGCCATGGTAGGAGGCACAAAGTCCGTTCCCATTTCTGGGAACAGTGCCTCGACCACCCTTTGAAGGACCTCTGGCTCGAGACTGCTGGAGATTGGAGGAGTCCAAGGATGGAGCTTTTGCCGTACTAACTTGTACGGCCTACCCCATGGATCCCTCTCCAACGTCTCCAGCAACTCCTCCCACGCCGCTGCCTTGGAACGGCTAATGGCAAGGCGGAGTTCCACCGCCACTTCCCTGTACGTGGCGTACAGCCGATCCTCCTCCTCTTCGTCGCGGTTTCGGCGCCTCCGATACCGCTGGAAGTTGCGGCGCCTCTCAACGCACGAGCGGCGGAGCCGGGCGATCTCCTCGTTCCACCAGTAGACTCCTTGTTTGGACGGAGGGGCTCTAGCGCGAGGCATCGCAGCGTCGCACACCTGCGTCATGGCCTCGCAGATCCGAGCCGCATCTCCGTCTATATCTACCGGTGGTGGTTCCGGCAGCCACGCCTGAACAAGAGCCGCCTCCTGCAGCAATTCTTTGTTCAGTCGCTTTATCGCCCAGCGCGGGCCGTCCAGTCGTGGCTGGCTCGGGGCGCTTGGGGTGGCCGGAGACGATCTGGAGACGCTGAAGGTTATGTACCTGTGATCTGACAGCGTCTCCTCATTCTCCAGAACCTGCCACCCCTGCACACGGCGTGCAATGGACGGGGTCGCGAAAGAAACATCCACGACTGACCCCCCATTACGACGCACGCACGTGTCTACTGTGCCACGGTTGAGGATGGACAGACCGCACTCCACCAGCCACTCCTCCAACACTCTCCCTCTAGGGTCCGTCGTCGCGGAACCCCAAGCCCCAGACTTGGCATTGAGGTCCCCAAGGATGACAACCGGACCGGGAGCACTCTGGCCCACAGCGACCCCCACAAACTCGAGATATCTCTCGAATTCGGCGAGCGGTCGATTGGGGGAGAAATAAACCCCAATCACAACCAGCTCACCGACCTTGACCACTACAAAGCCCCCACCTCTATTTATTATAGTAAGTGGGGCAGCATCCACCGCGCAACGCTGAATGACTGCCACCAAGCCGTCACGGTCCCCGACCCAATCCGAACGGGTCGGGACGCGATACGGCTCGGCGGCAACCGCTAGATGAACCTGCCACTCCGCCATGGCCTGAACCAATAAGTCCTGGGCCGCGGCGGAGTGGTTGAGGTTCCCCTGCAGGAAACGGAGGTCCATAACTATTGGACCTCCATGGAATCCTCCTCGTCACCCGCCTGGGGCGGGTTTGCAGGCGGTGGCTTGGCCTTTTTGGCCTTTGCCGCTGCCTTCTTCGCTGCCTTTTTAGTTGGGGGCTTGGCACAAGCCTTGCCCCCAGCGAGGTGGTCCGCCTTCTTCCCAGCTGCTTCGCAGACGGAGCAGTGGGGCGTGGCGGAGCACTCCCGGGCCTTGTGGCCCTCCTGACCGCAGCGCCTGCAGTTCAGGCTGCGGTCAATTTCCGACGGGCACTGGACCCCAATATGGCCCTGCGCGAAACAACGGAAACAGCGGAGGGGGAGATTGTCCAGAATCTTGACCCCAACTGCCACCCATCCGACCCGGAAGCGTCCGGCTACAACTTTTTTTGCAGCCGTGACGGGGCACTTTACAACCACCGTGCCTGCGCCACCGGGACCTCTCCTTATTTCGCCGGATTTAACATTGTCCGGCGAACACTCGCCAACTTTGGCGACTGCAGCCACCAGCTCGTCCGGGGTCACCGAGTCGTCCAGACCGGTTACTCGAAGATCAACCGAGGTCACCGGCCTTGAGACCTTCACATCTTCCGCCGCGAAAAGCCCCCGGAGCTTCTCAGCCAGCAAATCAGCTTTGTCTCCACTTGCTGCTCCTGGGACCTCCAGGATGCGAGCCCCGGTTGCCGCTTGTCGAAAGCGAACAGAGGTTATCCCGAGCTCCTCCAAGTCCAATTTTGACTTGGCCTCGGCGATCACCTCTCCGTATGTCCGCCCTTTCTCCTCTGCCCCCCGCTGCAGAGCGAGCATAACCGCAGCTGAGCGGCGGGCACGGAGCTTTGGGGCCTTGGGCTTTTTAGCCGCAGCCGGTTTGGACGCAACGGGCTTGACAGGTGCCGATGGCCTTGGCGCCTTGTCAGCCGGGTCCTTGCGCTGTTTATTGCGGCGAGGGCCCACTTTCTGCCACCCCTCCTCCCTTTCCTGCGTTTCCTGGCTGCTTGCCGGAGCAGGAGCAGGGGCCGGGTTGGGGGCCGCCGGGGCGGGTGCAGGTGCTTTGCCCTTTTTTCCCTTTTTTCCAGAGGCAGCTTTTACCACTGGCGTCTTCTTTGTCGCCCCCGCATACGAAGTGGGGGCAGGCACCGGTGCCTTTCCCGCCGTCGGAGTTGGGACCGGCGTCGCCTCACGCGGCTTATCTGCTGCCAGTGGTGGGCGGTGGCGTTTTTCGGGCAAAAGCCGCCCGTCCACCTCCAGGCTATCAAGCCGAGCATCCATTTTGGCCAGAGAGGCTCTAAGATCACGCCCCAGCTCCTCAAAAGCTGGGGAGGGATCAGAACACTCCCTGTTACTCCTCACTTCGGCCCTAAGCGCAGCCAATTCTCCCCCTAGCTGGTTTAGCTGACCCTTGAGCAGGGCGTTCTCCGCCTGCAGCCTGGCTACTTCCTCGGCAGGTGTTCGAGAGACCAACTCCTCAAACACCTCCCGCAGCACCTCCGCGGACTTTTTAAGGGCACTTTGGAAAGTGCCCTTAAGGTTGCCTGACTTGCTCCCGACCAATTCTATGGCCGTCAGGCTCTCCTTTACTCGAGCAGATAGGGCGACAGCTGAGGCCTCCCTTGTCGAGCCCCAAGAGGCCGCGGCACCCAGAAAGTTGGTCGCAGTATCAGCACGCGCCTTGGGCGTTGCTGCCGCCACCTCCTTCTCCGACTCTAACTCCATTGCCTGACGCTCGGCGGCTAGAAACTCAGCCTTAGCTTTAGCCAGACCTACGTACTTGCCCGTTGACGGGGGCCTGCCGCGACCGCGCTTTGGCAGTGAAATTATCCTCGACTTCTCCTTGTGAGGACTCCGAGGACGGTCCGAGTCGGAACCACTGCTCCCATTTCTCCTAGTGTTAGGCCTCTTACGCCAAAACCGCCGATTATTGGCAGGACCAGACATAGCGTCCGACTCCGCACTTTCCAAGCTGGTGACCAATGATGGACATCTGGTTCTCTCCAGCATCTCTGCCACTGGGGTCACCACGGCGTCCACTCTCCTCAGGACCACCACAGCTTCCTTAGTGACATCCTTCGACACCGAAGTGTCTTTACAACTCCCTGACGCCGAAGCGTCCACACTCCTCAATGACGCCGAAGCGTCCGCACCAGACACCTTTACAGGCTCTGCAGCAACTCCTACGATGCGGCATTCCAGGCGGCCGCCCTCCTTTTGGTTTTTAATTGAATTCTCCATATAAAATCCCACGAGTACCGGGGGGTAATAATTACGACCAGGACAGAGCCCACGTGTGTCCTGGAAGGGTTAGGTGGACCTAACCAAGGCGCAACGCCTAGATGCAGTAGCGACTGGCTTTACCGGCCAGCCCTCCTCCGAAGAGAAAGGACCTCGTGCTGCACCGCCACTTGTCCTTCGGGATTTTTTATAGAGGTTTACTCCTCGCAGCCCGGGCAATAAAGCCAAGGCCCTCGGTCCTGTTCCAATCACGAGACGTGATCCGCAACTGTTGCAGGATTACGATTTCGAGCTGGCGGCAGGGGAGACATGTCCCCCACTACCTGCCTGGCGGCGGGGTAAGCGCACGCCAGGCCCAAACTCTGCTTCATCCGCGCAAAGCGCAGACGAACTACTCCTTCAACCACTTCAAAGTGGTTCGTACCAGGCATCAATGCCAGAACTGATTTCCGTCCCAGCACCAGCTCCTGGACCTTGCCCCGTCTCACTGCACCCTCTGCTGGAAATCAGAGGGACGCGCGGAGAGGCCTATCCGACCCGCGTCGCCGCTACTCAGCATAAGGCCGAGACGCCGACCGAGTCCCGCAGCCATTCAAGGCCGCCTACACCCGCAACGCCGCTACCCGGATTATCCAGGGCGCCGTTCGAGCCTCCTCGGGTTCATTTGGCTTCGTCGTATAAACTACGACTACTGAGCCCCCCAGCCACGACAAGGCAGAACCCATTTGGGGGGAACCTAACCTAACCTAACCTAACCTAACCTAACCTTTTTTTTTTTTGTTAACGGGGAGGAATCTGCATTCAGACATCCCGTCGCATAAGGGTACGACGGGGGTGTGTGAGGTTGTCGGACTCGACGACTCACTAAACCATCCCCGGTGGCCAGCCTCGATGCATGCCAAGGGGCTCCACGGTCCCCTAGGGCTATCAGTGGTGCCCCTCTTGCATCGCGCTCAGAGCACTTCCCGGGGCTAAATAATAGTCAGCCCCAGCACCTCGCAGTGCTGCGGCAACACAGGGCCACCCCTGTGCTACCGCCCTTCCCGGGTTCGCTGAAAACGGACGACCAGAGCCCTTACTCTAGACCGCCCACGAACTCGAAAGTTCCCCTGCTCGGCAGGGGATACCGCTTGGCCCCTTATGGGGCAGGCAGTGCGGGGCGGCCGTTGCCGTCACCCCGCCGCCGCCTTCTCCGAGCGGGATCGGCTCTCTCCCGATCTCGCTCAGCGGCCTCTTTCCGAACCATTACGGTCTCACAGAAAGAGGCCACGGCCCTCCACGCCGTTTCATCTGCCAACATGGCCTCAACCACGCTTGGCAGAGAAAGATCCTGCCCGATCCTGGTGACCAAGATCCCGCGCTCCAGGCACCACGCTGAGCACTGCTCCAGCGTGTGCTGCGCGGAATCTCGGTCCCACCCACAATGGTGACATTGTGGTGTCGACTCGCGACCGATCCTACTCAGGTACTCACCGAAGCATCCATGTCCGGTGAGTACCTGAGTAAGTCGATAGGTGACGTTGCCGTGCTCCCTTCCCAGCCAGGCTTCGAGGTTGGGTGCAATTGCGCCGACGATGCGCTGGCGCGAACTCCGCGGCTCCTCGAGCCGTTCGCGCCACCTAACAAACGCACGCCGGCGCTCTTGCACTCGCACTTCACAAGGCGCGATTCCGCTCCCGTCATCATGTCGGAGACGAACGTACACACGCGCGTCAGTCTCCGCCAAGATGTCGAGGGGCGGGAACCGCGCCAGGATTGTTGCCGCCTCTAGGGATATCGTACGATACCCCCGTGCGATCCTGATGGCCATAGGACGCTGCAAGCTGCTATACAGCAACCTGTAGCGCCTAACACCCGCTAGTCTGTGGGACCAGACGGGTGCTCCGTAGAGAGCCATCGATCGCACCACCCCCGCGTACAGGCGGCGAACTCCTTCCCGTGGTCCCCCGAGATTTGGCAGCAGTCTGTGCAGAGCACCCACTACCTTCTGAATCCGGGGGACGGAGCGTTTGAAGTGCTCCCCGAAGTCCCAACGGCTGTCCAAGGTGAGGCCCAGGTACTTGAGGTACCGCCCCACCTGGACATCCACGTCACCTATCCGAATCGACACGCTGGGTGGTTCCCTACTCCTCGGGAGTTTGTGGAACCACAGCGCCTCGGTCTTGTGAGGCGCTGTCCGCAGACCCAGCTCGTGGATCTTGTCCACGACACAAGCCACCCCAAGCTCGGCGAGCTCCTTGGTCCTGTCGAAGGAGTCCCCACCAGCTAACACTAAAGTGTCGTCTGCGTAGCAGACAACGTGTACGCCGGCGGGGAGATCGACACGCAAGACCGCATCGTATGCGAGATTCCACAGCAGCGGTCCCAGAACGGACCCCTGTGGAACCCCGCAATACACTTCCCTCTCGTGCAATGTACCATCCCTGCCTACATACTGCACGCACCTATCCCGCAGGTAAGCACCAACAATGCGCTGCAGGTAGAGGGGCACTCGATGGTAGATGAGCGCCTCCCTGATCGCCCTCCAGGGCAAAGAGTTAAACGCGTTGACGATGTCCAAGGACACCGCCAACATCCTCCCGCCCCGGGACACTACCTGGTCCGACAGTGATCGGACGCGAAGAATCGCGTCCACTGTCGAACGCGCCCGCCGGAAACCATACTGGTCTTCCGACAGGTCGGGACCTTCCTGCACCAGGTGCGTACATAGACGGACAGCAAGTATTCTTTCGAATAGCTTGCCGGCTTCGTCTAGCAGGCAAATGGGACGGTACGCAGAGGGAGAGTCTGCGGCCCTGCCTTCCTTCTTCAAGAGGACCAACCTTGCCTCCTTCCATTGCTTGGGGAACACACTGAGACATAAACAGCTGTCAAACAGCCGTCTCAGCCTGTCCCCCAAGCCGGCGGACAGTGCCAGCACCCAGGCCCGACCGGGAATCCCGTCGGGTCCTGGTGCCGTGTTACGGGCCCCGAGACGCTTAACGGCTCGGACCAACTCCTGTTCCGTCACCCCCAGTTCATCGGACCAGATGGTCGGTGCCGATGATGACACGGAGGGCGAGGGACTGTCCTGGACCCTAGGGAATAGTGTATTAACCACTTCCCCCACAAACTCAGGGTCCAGGGTTTCCGTCACTGGAGGGACCCACGGTCTGAGCTTGCCCAGTACCATCCTGTACGGGCGCCCCCATGGATCCCTATTCAGTCCGTCCAGGAGCTCGCTCCAGGCCCGAGCCTTGGCGTCGGCTATTGCCGACTGGAGCACTTTGGAAGCGTCTCTGTATGCCCTATACGCACTATCCACCTCTTCGGCAAGGGCTCGGCGCCTTCTTCGGGCGCTAGTGTACCGGCGTCGGGAGCGGAAAACTCTGCCTCGCAGCTCCGCTATCTCCTCCGACCACCAGTACACCCCCTTTAGCTTGGTTGGCATGGCTCGGGGCATCGATACGTCGCATATCGACGTCATCGATGCCCGGAACCATGCTGCCTCCCTCTCAGGATCGGGCAGAATCTCTCCGGCGTTTCCATCCGGCCAGGCCGCGACAATGGCGGCGGCTTCGAGCAGATCCCGGTCGAGCCGCTTGAGAGCCCATCGTCGCGGCGGGCTGCCACGACGGCGGGACACACGGTCGGGGGGGCGGAGGGCCACATTGATTACAATGTGGCGATGGTCAGATAACGTGACCATCTCCTCCGCAACTCTCCATCCCGTTACCAGGTGTGTGGCAGAAGGAGTCGCCCATGAAAGGTCCACGATCGACTCCCTCTGCCACCGCACACACGTGCTTACAGACCCCCGATTTAACAATCGGAGGTCCATACCCGCCGTCCATTCCAGCACGGTCTCTCCCCTACGGTTATCTTGAGGACTCCCCCACGCACGAGCGTGCGCGTTGAAGTCGCCCAAGACAAGCACAGGACGCGGCGAGCACCTGCGAATGCAGTTGCCCACGGCGTCCAGGTACGCCTCGTATTCTACGAGGGTACAGTTGGGAGAGACGTAGCAGCCCACAACGGCTAAGCGACCCCATTCCGTGGCCACGAAACCCTGTCCCTTCTCGATAAGGGCACAGGGGGGGTCACCTTGGCCACCACCCCAGTAAATAACGACGGAGTCCATGTCGTCTCCGAACCAGCGAGGATGGTTCGGGACGTTGTATGGCTCCGCGACTACAGCAAGTGCAATCGACCACTGCGCGAAGGTTTGCAGGACCAGGTCCTGCGCGCTCCGGCAGTGGTTCAGATTGCACTGGAGGACCTTAATGGTGTGGTCCATTAAGAGGCCTCCATGGCCTCCTGGGGCGGCGGGCTTTGGCCCGACTGAGCGGCCCCCTTTGTTGGGGCCGCTTGGCCTTCCGGTGCTGGGGCTGATCGAGGAGGAGCCGGCTTCCTCTTGCCCTTAGGAGGGGAGCATTTCTTACTCCCCATCCTGTGGTCGGCCTTGCAGCCCTTGTCAGAGCACAGCGGACACTTGTGCGGACTTGTGCACTGGCTAGCCCTATGGCCGGACTCGCCGCACCCGTAGCACACGCTGCTAAGGTCCACCTTACTCTGACAAGTACTGCGTACGTGCCCATACTCCAAGCACCGGAAGCACTGGAGCGGTCTTGCGGACAGGTAATCTACCCGCGCTGACACCCAACCGACGACGACGTGCTTTGCCGCGGCTAGCTTGCGCACGCAAGCTAGTGGACAACGGACCCATACCGTGCCCAGGGCGGTGGGTGTGCGACGTATGTCGCCTACCCGCACATCGTCGGTCGAGCAGCCTCCGGCCTCGGCGACCGCGACCAACACCTCACGAGGTGTGACGCTGTCGTCAAGATCCTTCAGCCGCAACTCCCCCGTTTTCACCGGGCGTGCCACACGCACACCCAGATCCGCGAGAGCCACGCGCATGCGTTCGGCCAGGGCGTCTGCCTTGGAGATGCAGTCAGGCCCATGCACCTCCAAAATGTGACCGCCAGTGATCGCCTTTTTTACTTTAACTGTGTCTATCCCGACATCCGCCAATTTCACCCGCGCCTTTACGGTCGCCATAACCGCGGCGAGCGTGAGCTCCGATCCCTCCGGAATCGTGAGCGTGATCGCCGCAGAGTTTGGCAGCCGCTCAGGCGTCGGCTTTGGTGCAGCCTTAGCCTTCGGACCTGCCTTAGCACCCTTATTAGAACCACTCTTCGGACCGGCTTTTGGGCCAGCCTTCGAGCTAGCTGTCGGAGCGGGCTTCTCCGGCTGCGGAGCCTTCTCTGACGAAGCCTTCTTCTTTGTCTTCTTCCCGGTCACTGTCGCCCACGTAGACGTAGGTGCCTTTGGCACGTGCGTCTCCGCGGGTCGCGACTGCACTGGTGGCTGGGAAGACACCGGCGTGACTTTCGCCTTTCCCGTTGGCCCCTTCGGCCCTGTCTTGGCAGGAGTTGGGCCACTGCCCTGGGAGGAAGAAGAAGGCTGGGCTCTTAGAGCCGAAGCCAACTTCTGGTCCATCATCGCAGCCATGCGCTGCATGAACCGGTCCTCCCAGTCGTTCCCTCCAGCAGCAGCGGCAGATGTTGGCGCCGCTGGTTTGGCCGTGTTGTCCGCACTAGCCTGAGGACGGCCTTGCTGACGGATGGCTTCCGTCAGTTTCTCCACCTTAGCGGAGAGTTCAGCCATCCCAGCGCGCAGTTCGGCGTTCTCCCGCTCGAGCCGCTCCACGTTGGCATCCGTCGATGCTCGCTGTGCCAGCTCCGCCGACACAGCCTCCGCCCTACGAGCCGCCGTACGCAGACCCTTGATAAAATCGCCCTTCAAGTTTTTCGACTTGTCGGCGATTTTCTCCACGGTCTGCATTTCGACCCTAATGCAGGCGCCCAGCTCCTCCGTCGTTCGCGCCTGCATCTCCTTACCCAAGTCGTCTGCCGTAGGCAGCTTGGCCTTTCCCCTAGTTTTATTAGGAGCAACGAGTGGATTAAAGACATCGTCTTCATCCTCCCCGTTGTCCCTTAAAAACATGGTGCGCTTAGACCCTTGAGAGTCCGAGCCACCATCTGCTACATCCATTGCAGGCAAAATTGCCCGCTTTCTTCCCGCGCGGGTTCTCGACGAAGTCGAGGCCGCAGAAGATACGGACACGACTGAACAGTCCGATTCTCCACCATCACTTGCCGCTTCGATCGGCAAAGGTTTCCTAAAGAAACCCTGACTCCTTCTCCTTTCCACATCCTCGGTTTTTTTATTTTTTAAATTTTCCATTATTAGTCCCACGAAAATGGGCCGATATAAAGACCGCCTCCGGGTGACGCCCATTCCGGAAAAGCGGGGGTACATACTGCGGAGGTCCCCAGGTATCCGCAGGTTTTAACGTGTTTTCTCACGGGTTTTTGTTTCAAGTTTTTCCTTACTCTGGGACCGGCCAGTTAAGGCAAATCCCCTTCGGTCCATACTGCCACAACGTGCCCCTTAACGCCTAAAAAGGGGTGATTGAAGCGTACAGCATGGAACCGGATGGAGAGACGGCGTGACTCTCTCCGACGGCACTAGGCAATAGTGTTAGTACTACCCAGTCCGTCCTACTACATCCCCGTAATGTAGCGCCCTAGCGGCCGGGTTCCCCCCGACCATACTCAGCGAGTGAACCCGGACCCACACTGTCATTCAGAACTGACCAGGTCCGGGCTCCCAAGCTGAGTACTCCCCTCGGCGAGCGCTAAAACCATATATTGGGATTTGGCCCATCCCTGTCGAAGCAATCGACGAAAATGGCGAGCTTCAGAAAGCTCGCCCCTCTCCCGGCAGAGTAGGAAATCCTTTCCTCTGCTGCCTCATCTGCTGCGCCCTCTGCTAAACAGAGGGACACGCGGAGAGGCCTCTCCAACTCGCGTCGCCGCTACTCAACATAGGGCTGAGACGCCGACCGAGTCCCGCAGCCATTCAAGGCCGCCTACACCCGGAACGCCGCTACCCGGATTCTCCAGGGCGCCGTTCGAGCCTTCTCGGGTTCATTTGGCTTCGTCGTATAAGCTACGACTACTGAGCCCCCCAGCCACGACAAGGCAGAACCCATTTGGGGGGTAACCTAACCTAACCTAACCTAACCTAACCTAACCTAACCTAACCTTCTTCTTCTTTCTTCTTCTTCTTCTTCTTCTTCTTCTTCTTCTTCTTCTTCTTCTTCTTCTTCTTCTTTTTCTTCTTCTTCTTCTTCTTCTTCTTCTTCTCCTCCAATCATTATGTTTGAGAAGCTTATAGCCGATATTGAAAAACGATTTAATTTAACCTTATTTGCAAAAATGAATGAAACGAATTAAGAGTAGTAGAGTTCTCTGTGATATTATTTCTGCCGCCAAGCAGTATTGCTTGTATTGTGTGTTCCGGTGTGAAGGGTATGGTTTCCGGTGAAATTACTGGCGTATGAGGCTTTCGTTGCCACTTCAGTTGTATAAAAAAAAAAGAAGTTTACGTCCATGACCTAATTTTGGGGTCTGAAATACATTCACGTTACACGTTTCAAGTGGTTCCCGCCACTACTTTTGAATTTTCCTTTCATTAAGATAGAAATGTTACTATAAACACGCGGACTGCTTCAGGCCTGCCTTAGCGGCCCTACTTTCCTTCAATCATTGCGCAATCTTTAATTTTCCCGAGTTTTATCTTCATAAAGCTATAATCCATTGTTTTCTATAATGATGAATAATGATGAATATATAGTTTATATTTCTATAAACTACCAACTACATACAATAACAAACTCGGAACATATTAAAGACTTTAAAAATAAAATTAAAACTTTTTTAAATCTAATGCATTTTATTCATTAAATGAGTTTATGACATTGATGGAATGTAATTTTAGCTTTTCCCTATACCTACCTAGGAATACTTGGTTAGTATTTATAAAGGCAAGTATAGGGTGCTAAAATAAAATAAATGTTATTTGATTAATGTGTATAATGTCAATAGGACAAAGTACGTGATTACAGACAGTTTAGTTAACGAGATGTATTATAGGTATTCACATCTGACGCGGTATTAACAGACTGTGTTTAAAATCAATGGTGCCAGCCTATTTATGGGCTAACTTACAAAAATATAAACAATAAGTGGTATGAATGTAGCTATAGATGCAAGTTCACGCTACATCTACATCCCCCTAAAAAAAAATTTTTTAAAAAAAATTAAGTTTTTTTTTTTTTAAATTATACAAAATTAATATAAGTAGGTAATAATAATAAAAAATTAGTAATAAGTAAATGAAGTTAAGTTAATATCTATATCTAATAAACAAGTAATGCGTTAATTAAAAACAGTAAAATAAAAACGTTAAGAAGTAAATTTTTGTATGTAAGGATACTGAAGCTTGTAAATATCTTATGTAAAACAAAATAAACTTTAAAATTAAGATTAACCTATGAAGTTAACATAATAAATTTTGATCCAATAATGATTAAAATAACTGACTTGGTTAATAGGGTTCATAATAAGTATGTATAGTGGTTAGAGTTCCGTTGTGAATGAGTCTATTTTTAGAACAGTCACTTTTAAACAATACGATACGACACTATTTATTAACGCGCACTTCACTGGATTGATTTATTCACTGCTAACTCTAAACTTTGTTATTGTTTATGACTGCCGTAGACTGGGTTCTTTGTTTGTTCCCGGTGATCGAGTAGCCGACGACGTAGCTAGGGTCAAATATCAAACCGCACGGTCTTCTTAACCATGCGACCGGATCTTGTAATGACTGGCGCTGTTGTTGTCGCGGCGTTGTCCGGCGGAGTAATTTGTTTAGGTTTCATAAGAGGTGTGATTAATCGAGTCTTTGTTCTCATAGTAGAATTTGTTGGACTCTTTTGTTCAGGTGTTTGAAGTGGTCGGCTAAATGTAGTTGTTGTTTCAACTGTTGCTGGGCTCTGAGCAACCATTGTTTCGTTATCCGGTGTCGCATTGCTGGCGTTATTAATAGCGTAAGCTGGTTTGAGCCTATCTAGCGAGATGGCGACGTTTCGAGAACCTACCTGTACTGTATAATATTTAGGGTTCCGTCCTATCACCTTAAAAGGTCCCTCGTATGGTGGAGTTAATGATTTCTTTACTTCTCTTCTTATAAAAACGTAGTCCGTTGTTGCGAGGTCCTTGTGTATAAAAATCTTCCTGTTGTCTGTTTGATTCCTGGAACTTGACTGTAAATTGGCCAATGTTTCCATTAAGTTGCTCGTATACTCTGAATCGTTGATTTTTGCTTCTGACGCGATGAAAAAATCTCCTGGTAGGCGGATAGGCATTCCGAATGTCATTTGCGCCGGGCTAAATCCTATGTCCTCTTTTATCGTAGATCTAAGACCTAGAAGTACTATAGGTAGCTCTTTTATCCATTGATTAGATTGATTGCAGCGTGACATAATAGCTGCTTTAAGAGTGCGATGCATGCGCTCTACGTGACCGTTTGCTTTCGGATTGTATGCCGTTGTATGAATTTTTTCAATACCTAGTCTTTTAGTAATTTGTGTAAAAAGTTGAGATTCGAATTGTCTGCCCTGGTCAGTAGTTATTTTCACGGGACAACCAAAACGAGAAATCCATTGTTCTACGAATTTGTTTGCAACTGTTTCTGCTGTAATATCTTTAATTGGTATGACTTCGGGCCATTTGGTGAACCGATCTATAATCGTGAGACAGTACATGAAGTCTTCTGATGGTATTAATGGTCCAATTATATCAATATGAACGTGTGTGAAACGGCTTGATTGTTCGAATTCTCCCAATGGTGATATTGTGTGTCGTTGAACTTTACATTTTTGACACTTGATGCATTTTCTTACGTATTTGGCAACGTCGTTATTCATGCCGGGCCAAAAATAGCGTTGTGTGATTAGGCGTCGTGTTGCGGATACGCCTGGATGACTTATCTCATGCGTGCTTGATAGAGCTTGCTCTCGAAAAGCTATAGGCAGATATAAACGAGCTTGCTTTGTCGATGTTTCGAACGTTAATTCGCGCTCCGAGTATGGCATGATAAAAGTTGTAAATTGTAAATTATTTTTAGATTTTAATTCTTGTAGTTCCGTGTCTTCGATTTGGCTTTTGTATAATAGCTCATAGTCGAAAGTGTCGGGTAATTGGATTTCTTCTATTCTAGATAAAAAATCCGCAGCGGAGTTCATTTCTCCTTTTACGTATTGTATACTGGTACAAAACTGCGATATGAAATCTAGTTGGCGTAAGCGCCTTGGTGAGTCGGATTTAGACTCTTTTTTAGTTAAGGCGAAGGTGAGAGGTTTATGATCAGTCACTACCGTAACATTTCGCCCTTCTATAATATAACGAAAATGTTTTATACCCATGAAGATAGCCAAAAGTTCTCTGTCGTAGGTGCTGTATTTAGTTTGAGGGGTAGTGAATTTTTTTGAATAAAAACCTAATGGTTGTAATTCGCCGTTTATTGATTGATGTAATGCGGCTCCTACACATTTGTCCGAAGCGTCTGTCATTAAGACTAGATTTGACGTTGCGTCTGGATGAGCTAATAATACCGCTTCGCTTATCATTTGTTTACATTTGTTGAATGCAATGATCGCTTCTTGAGACCATGGTATTTTTGTTTTATCTTGTTTTTTTGAGTTGTGTAGGTATTTTTCTAACACGGACTGTGCTTCGGCTGCTTTAGGAATGCTGTTCCTGTAAAAATTGATTAGTCCAAGAAAACGTCGTAGTTCCTGGATGGTTTTGGGTTGCGAATAATCTGAGATGGCAATGACCTTTTCTGGATCGGGCTTAATGCCACTGCAGCTGACATGGTAACCTAGGAATATTAGTTCCTTTTTTCCAAATTCGCTTTTACCGCTGTTTATAGTGATGCCGAATTGATTCAGTCGCTGAAATACTGTCTCGAGCTCCTTTAGATGTGATTCTGCGTCTTCGGACGCCACTAGTATATCATCTAAATAACAGAACGTATTTTTGGTGTCTTTCATGACATTATTAATGAAGCGTTGAAAGCTTTGCGCCGCATTTCGCATCCCGAAATTTAACTGAGTATATTCAATTAATCCGAATGGCGTCGTTACAGCAGTTTTAGGTATATCTTCAGGTGCAATAGGAATGTGGTGGTAAGCACGTCGTATGTCGATCTTTGACATTATTGTTTTACCCTTCAAAATATATGTAAAATCCATTAATCTCGGTATTGGATAACGGTCGGGCTCTGTGATCGCGTTTAAACGACGGTAATCACCACACGGACGTAATTCACCGTTTTTTTTATATACAACATGTAATGCGCTTGCCCACGGGCTAGTAGATGGCCTACAAATGCCTAAGTCTATCATGCGCTCGAATTCTTCTTTGGCCGCTTTATATTTTGCTGGATTTAATGGTCGTGCTTTTTCGTAAACAGGTGCTCCATTAGTAATTATGTGATGTTGCACATTATGTTTTGGTATTTCCTTGAATGACTCTGGCCTAGTTATATCGGGATAATGCAAAAGTAATTTGTGATACTGGTCATTAGTATTGATGACTTTTATGGTCGGAAAGTTATCTTCCTTAATTATTTGAGTATTTCTAGTAATACTGGTCACTTTATCTATTAATTTTCTCCCATGTAAATCCACTAATAATTGGTTTTTGGCAAGGAAATCAGCTCCGATAATTGACCGTTGAACATCAGCTAAGATAAATGTCCAGCGCATTGGGCGCCTAAGGCCTAGATCTAACGTTAGTGTTTTTAGGCCGTATGTGGAAATTGGCGTTCCATTAGCTGCGTATAATGTATAATCGACGCTTTTTCGTTTGTTGCGGTTATTGCACGCGAGAACAGATACGTCGGCGCCGGTATCGATCAAAAAGCGGTGGCCGCATTTCGAATCCGTGACGCTAAGGCGATGTGTGCTGTCGACACCTAAGCTCGCCACTTTAGGTATCTGCTCTAGTTTAAATCATCATTTTTGCAGCATTGTTCGTGACCACATTTGGTAGCTTCATCATCATGTATAAAATGATAGTAACATTTAAAATTATTATCCCCAGGTTTAGCAGTCTGTTGTTGATATTTAATATAATTGCTTTTTCCGCGGGATTGCGATCTTTGACTTGAGCCTGTCCTATTGGCGGATCGCTCGTTTGATCTACTGCCCTCACGCCGTGAGTTTTCTAGTTGATTTAATTTATTTTTCATGGCACTTATCTCTAGTGTAAGCTTTTTTAACTGTTCCTCTACATTTGTTGTATTGGTTTTTTGCACTTGAAATACTTCAGAGGTTCTTGTGCTCTCCATGATTTTATCGGCAATATTAGCCGCCTGATCTAAATCTACCGCCTCACATGCGGTTATAACAGGCCTCATATTATCTGGGAGCCTATTTAGCCACAATATTTTGAGTGTGGAATCCGGCACTTTATTTTTTTCTAGACTTCGCATTTTACGTAAAAGTTGAGAGGGTTTTTGATCTCCTAACTCAATTTCCATTAATAATTTCTGCAATTGCTTGGTCTCGGATTCCTCATATGTTGAAATGAGTCGGGCTTTAAGGTGATTATATTTATTTTCCACTGGGGGGTTCTCTAAAATATCACTAACCTGCGCTAGTTCGTCCCTACCCAGCTTAGCTATAACTAATTGAAATCTGTGCAAGTCACCTGGCTTTTGTGGTGCGACTATGGCTTCAAATTGGTGGAACCACAGTCGCGACTCACTTGTCCAAAAGGCTGATATCCTCGAGCTGATGGTGATTGCTGTGACGAGGCTGTCGCTGGATGACTGCGTACACGCCGCATCCTCTGGTACACGCTCCATGGTGAGCTTGGTGTCATCAGGGTTGGTAGTCATGATAAAACCACTTGTTTATAACCACTGAGTTTATAAAAGTTTTAGAGTTAATTAGTTAATTGTTCACTAATCACGTCGGGGTCACCAATTTAGCTTTTCCCTATACCTACCTAGGAATACTTGGTTAGTATTTATAAAGGCAAGTATAGGGTGCTAAAATAAAATAAATGTTATTTGATTAATGTGTATAATGTCAATAGGACAAAGTACGTGATTACAGACAGTTTAGTTAACGAGATGTATTATAGGTATTCACATCTGACGCGGTATTAACAGACTGTGTTTAAAATCAATGGTGCCAGCCTATTTATGGGCTAACTTACAAAAATATAAACAATAAGTGGTATGAATGTAGCTATAGATGCAAGTTCACGCTACATAATTTTTACCGTTGACCGATAATATTTATTAAATTTTGACACTAAAGTACCTAATCTTTGACGATGACATTCAAATTTATAAATCTTTGACATTAGTTATTATTATTATTATTATTTTTTATGTTTAAGCCCGCATGCTTTGTTGTTTTGTTTAAGTTTCATGTGATTATTTTTTAATGTAAATCTTATTGTAATGTTTTTATTGGCTTATTGAATGATTATACTGTAATAATTGACTTGCCTTGTTAGGCATCATTATAACAAAGTCCGTTAAACATAACGGACTTTGTTATAATCTGGTAAAATAAATAAATACAAATACAAATACAACCTTTGTTCGGCAACTTTGACTGAAGGACTGGACGAAGCATTGCCCTGGCCATTCGCCGTCTTTAGAGCCATGAAAAAAAAAACCAGCCAAACCAAAACTGTCAAAGTCAAAATGCGTCATGTGATCATTGCCAATAACTGTCATGGTGGACATCAGTGTTCCCGGTATATAAAACTCAACACGATAAACTTTTTTTTTTCGAGATTTTGTGTGAAATCTTTTGGCATTAAAAATAGAAAGTTTACGATATTTAAAATGTTGTGACTTGTCATTAACTTGAATTTGGCTAATTACCTATGTAGCAAAGGCCATTAAAAAAAAACATTTTTTTCCTTTTTTTATTTGTTTGTCTACATAAAAATAAAATTGTATTATGTATGTTACTGTTCTAAATTATTTCTAATTTTTCTATGAAGTTATAAAGACTTATGCTACTATGAAATTGGTTCTTTCCTATAATAACTTTACAAAGCAAAATGGTACTAATCTTGAGTGAGGTACATATTCTCGCTCCTTTTCGACATGTGACGCTGCAGCTGCTTTGCTTTTTACACTTCGCTGCCTCCTCGCACAGCTGTGCCCCCCAGTTTTACCTATGTAGGTATTCCTCTGGTGTGTATGTGTTGCAGCGTTGCCGGTGCGGAATTTTGGTCCGTTTTTGGAATACGTACCTATTTCGCTTCGGCGGACTTTTTGCGGACTATGACTTCTGCCAGACTTTTTCGGACTTTTTTACCATGAGCCATTTTTGCAACTGTCATTATCATGTAGCATGTAATAATTATTGAGGGACAAGATACAGACGCCACAAATTAAAAGAAGAAAAAGAGGGACAAGATAACTATAACTTAACCCACAAAAAGATGAGAAAAAGATAGACCAGTCTTATATTTTGTACTAGCGGCTCATCCCGGCTTCGCACGGGTGCAATAACAACTTAAGCACCCGTGCGAAGCCGAGGCGGGTCGCTAGTCATTCATAAGGTAGAAGCCGACCGCACGTTTAAGCCGCGCGGCTACCTATTTCATAGTTCATGTGCACGCCCCTCTCTGACCACGGCGCGGCGCGCGCGCGGGCTTTTTTAGTACTTTGTTTAGATTGATATTTTTATAATTCGTCATAACTTTTGAATAGAATGTCTGATTTCAATAATTCAAACAGTTATCTACAGGTATTGAAACAGTCTTGAATATGAAATGGTTTATTTGGATACGGATTAATTTATAGGTATGGAATACATGTGTGGGAGATATCTACGCTCCCGTGTAGAAAATGAAATAGAAGATCTTCTAGTCAAACCATATATTAGAAGTAACTTTAGGCTGGTACAGTTATAGAAGATTGCTAAATAAAATACAAATGTTACAAGTCAAGAGTCAAGACTGTAATGGCGGATCACGTGCCTGCTAGTGATGTACCACCTCTCTCGCTAGGGATGTGACCCATCGATTACATTTCGTGGTGATATATTGAATCGCTACACATGGTCTGACTTTGGTCGGCATTTCTATCAACTTTTAAAATGTAAAAAAGTAGTTATAGTTACATAACTACAATATGGACATAAAGTGTTGCTGACTTCTTGTAGATATCAATATGTTCTTTAATATTGTAGAACATTTTTTTGTTCTATCATCAATAGTTTCCGCAGCGCATGCGATGAAAGACATTTCATGGCAATTTTTTTTACACCTTGGGTTACATTATTAAAGTTTTAGTAGGGATCCCTATTATTTTCTAAAATAAAATATAGCCTATGTTACTCAGAGATAATGTAGCATTCTAATGGTGAAAGAATTTTTGTAATCGAACCAGTAGTTTTTGGGTTTATTCGTAACAAACAAAAATACAAAAATACAAACATACAAATCTTCTCTCTTTATAATATTAGTATAGATGTGTGCGTGGTTATACTCTGTGTAGTGTAGTGAACTTTTAACTCGGGATGAGAATGGTACCCAAAGAGTAAAATATATATAGGGAAAATGGTACCATAAGTATGGTATTTTAAATAAATTGTTCGTTGGACAAACTTGGCGATTGGTGATTGTTTGCAGAGTGATGCATTTATTAACACCTAACTCACACAAAAAAAAATACAAAGAAAAAATAACAACTAGAAATGTAATAAAAATAAAAATAATTAAAAATTAAATTATCCTACTTAATTCGTGATGTGAGTAGGGGTCAAATGGTCCCTGACTCAGCATAAGCTACATCGCACCCTGATAGGGAACGATTGTAACACTGGTTTTCTGCCAGGGCCTAAGTTGGGTGACATCACGGGCAACCACTTATACACATTATGAAACATTAAATAAACAACATTACAGCTTAAATACTATGAAGTATGAAATGTGTACCAATTAAACAGGCACGCACAGCATTTTCCATAAAATTACAGACAACAGCTAAAATATAAATGTTTGCATGATCTGCAATATTTGTTCCGGGTCTGGTTGTTCCTACTAGGGTATTATAATTAAGTTACCTATTACAAAAACAAATATAAAATATTGTATTAGTTATCTGGTTCCCATAGTAAAAGTTTTGCTTAGCAAGCATTGTGTAAAATAAAATATTTTATTTTTCAGAACTTATTTCTTGGCTCGCTTTTTTTACAGATTTCGGACTTTTTTCGCCTTGGACTTTGGTCTGAAGCGAACCTTTTCTAGTTTGACTGCCGGCAACACTGGCTGGTGTGTTGTGTTGTCTGTCTTACTTGAGTTTGTGGTGTGGATTTGCTTTCTTCTTTTTTGTATACGTAATTACGCTGTTTTACTAGGTTATTTGCTAAATACTACAAGTTATTTGAAACGTGTTATCTCTAGGTAAGATTAATTCAAACGCGGATGCGTAGACGTTAGTCGACTTTCACAAAGTCTTAAAAGTAAAGTGTTGTGGTTTTTACTCATTCATTTTGTAGTAATGACTTCTATCATACAATCAGAAATGTAAAGTAAATGAAGATATGTAATAAAATAATTTATAATCATTTTTGTTAATAAACAACCTAACCTGATTATACTAAGTAGGTACCTACTTATTAAAATTGTTACTTAGTTAGTGAGAGGCTAACATCTGGGGACATCACTTGCAGCTAGTTGAGTAGGTAGGTAAAGTTCAATAACTTTGAAGTTATACTTTATACTACTTTATTAGGCTTAATAAAAGTCGACCAAAAGTGGGTACCTAGATACTTACCTACCCATAATTTACTTGGTTATTTTAAAAAAAATTTATTGTTTTAATTTGTTGAAATGTTTGTGACATAGTTGACTAAGTTCTTACCAGCTCAACAATGATAAACACAAATTCCTCATAGTCACCAGTTGGATGGGTGACTGCCCATGTTACTTACTTCAGAAGGCATCCTTTGTTGTCACCAGAGTTGGCCACTGACTCATACAAACTAACTATTTGAAGAGCTTTTAATTAATTATAGTTTTGCTTGTTTTGGATGTCAGACCATCCAAAAGGCAAGCATTAAAAAATTTTAACCAAAGATAAAGATACTTAATGTTAATAAATTAGGTAAGTACCTAACCTAGTTTATTTTAGGATTTTCTTTATAAGTTTATAAAAAAGGTACCTACTACCTATATAAACTCACAAACTACTGGTCCGATTTCAAGGATTCTTTAACCATTCAAACATTTAACCCTGAGTAACTTAGCTATATATTATGTCCCCCCGTGCAAAGCTGGAACTGGCCGCTAGCTAACATTCAGTGTGATATGGAACCTAATGCCCAGTTAAATAGAGCTGCTAAATTAAACTCTTTGTATGAATAGTGATAGTGAGATTCCAAATCATAGTTGAAAAAGTAGGTAATCAAAATATGTGTGAAATCAACCCAGAAATGCCATAAAAGGAGGAAATCCTACTAGTTTTATGTTTTGTTAATGAACACTATGTGTGTTTTTATGTTTTATTAGATGTATTTGCCGAGTAAGGTCTCTACACTGGTACTTTTGTTCAGGCAGGTGAGCCTCCAACCAATCCAACCTCTAACAAGTCTCCTACAAAGGCTGCCTTCATTGGCGCTACAAAGGGCAACATTGCTGACGAAAGCTTGAGAGTTTGATAGGTTCGTTGATCAATGTTAACACTATTAGTTAGGTAGGTACCTATTAATACTCTTTAGTGACACAGCTATTATTTGTAAATATTTTAATAACAATTTACCTACCTAGTTGTAATGTCCAAGTAAAGTGGCTTATAAATGGACTAGTTAAGCCATTCCTAAATCCATCATAATTGATGTTTAAACTTGTACCTATATACTTTATACTTTATATACTTTAGTGATGTGTAAACATTTATTGGAAAGTATAGATACTTTGTTAAATTAATTTAGGTAAGTACAGTCAGCATCAAATTGATATGAGCATCTAGAGCAGGCAGGTAGTCAAAATGATCAGAAAACATAAAAGCAAGACTGCTTATATAAATATGTAACAATGAGTAGGTAGTAAGATATTTGGGCATTGAGGCTTGTGAACAACAAGTTGCAGAAACTATGTTCCAGAGTCTCGAGCACCGCCGCAAGGTTGCGTGCCTATCTATCTTCTACAGAATACATTTCGGAGAATGTGCCCAGGAACTGCATGATCTCATTCCATCATCTCCTTTTCATCAAAGGACTAGCAGACTTACGCGCAGTACCACCCTTACCTTGTCAGCATACCACCCATTCGCACCAAGCGCTACAGCTCAACATTTATTATGCGAACTGCCAAGGTGTGGAATTTTCTGCCGTCTTCTGTTTATCCTGAAAACTATAATCTGGGCATTTTCAAGGCTAGAGTGAACTTAATTTTATTTTATTTTTATTTTATTTTTACATGTTTGGAAAACTAGCAGTTTATATCATGTGAGAATGGTAATGCTTAAAATATAGAACAGGAGTAACAGTTTTCACTAATAGTTCACTTATACTTAACAAAGTTTTAGTTGTCCACAAATTATAACACTAAGTAGGTTTTAAAACTTAATAATTTAAAAAAAAATGAATAAGAAAACAATGATCACATAATTAATAGGTACACTCACTAAGTGTCTTATAGACATGACCTTCGTGCTCCACCGACGGCCACATCATCTCTTACCACCAGGCGAGATCGTGGTCAAACGAAGGTCTATTCACTATAAAAAAAAAATTGACATCATATGTGCTTACAATAATTGATGATTCAAACTGCATTAAGTACCTATATCAAATTGCTTTTATGTTTTTCAGATCATTTTGATTACAATTTGATGTGGACTGTAGTACGCACCTAAATTAATTTAACAACGTACCTACTTACTACCATTTTACAAATAAATATTTAATAGATAGGTACATCCTACATTAATTAACATTTTTTTTTTATTATGAACTTTTATGTTGTTTATAATCAGGCACAAGCACCATGGCTCGTGGACAACAAAAACTGCAATCTCAGGCAAAGGCTGCCGAGAAAGCATCTAAACTAAAGAAACAACAAGGTCACAGTGCCACGGACCAGAAGAAAGCGGCTCAGAAAGCGTTGGTGCATGTGTGTGCTGTGTGTAAGGTAGGTACGATGCTCCGCCGATGCGATGGTGCAGAAGGGGAATCATTCTCTAATAATAGTATTATTCAGGATAAATCCTAACAATGCATAAAGGCTAAAGGTATACCAGCGCTAGATTGTGTGATTGCGCTCAATGGTTCTGCCAGTCAGCGACAAACCAGCAAAGTTTCAGTTACGTTTGATACAGTCCACACCTAACCGCAACTGTAAGCATCTTTTTAAATTATTTATAAGTAAAAACCTCGGAAAAAAATCTGAGTACCTACTTAAGTTCCTACTTACCTGCAGTTTTGTTATCTTACCACTCCAAGCGTACCTACGGCCCACAGAGATATCTCTTGCCCGTTGCCACTCGTAGTTCTTCCGCGGACGTATAATTTTATTGTAGCCAGCGTAGTACTAATATCTGTTCTGTGGCCAGACGTTTGAATACAATAATAATGTTTATGTCGTGCAGGTTTCAGCTGCGCGTGTGTGCGTGCGCGCTATCAGCCTGCGTGGCGTGCCGTGGCGTGTCGTGACGTGACGCTACGCTATATAATGACTAAACTATCACTTTGTTTCAGGCCCAGATGCCGGATCCCAAAACCTACAAACAGCACTTTGAGAATAAGCACCCTAAGAATGATTTACCAGAAGACCTAAAAGCTATCTAGCATAATCTTTAGTTCACATAATTACAAGTAAATTAATATTAGGTACAATAAGGATTATAATGCATTTTCTATAACGACCTGCGCCTGCCTACCCAAGATCTGTTAATACTTCTGTAAATACTCAAAACTTTACAGTATTCTATACTCAATATCTGTTGAGTGTTGCCCTGTCTGTCTGTCTGTCTGTCTCTGACAGATAATACTTGAACTCATAACAAGGGAAGGAAGGAACCTCTACGAGTGACTGGTGCGGCACCCGGTGATCTGCATCGCCAACTTTGTTGAAGCGTCTACCTACTCTATTTATTTTCGTGTGATATCCCAAATAATTTGAGTAATAATAATAAATCGACCAATACCTACCTACTACAATTGTCGATTTAAAGAACAGATACGAGATAAGCAAGTTATTTGGTCGAAGCCTCCTAATGGATATTTGGTGGTTTTATCTAAGTATGCCAAAAAAGTGCTCAAATAGTAGTAGGTACTTTAGTTTAGTGCTCAAAGCACAGAATTAGTGCCGCTATCGGAGATAATATGTAGGTAATTCACTGACATTTTCTTATTTTAATAAACAAATAAATACTGGCGGACATTTTTACAACAGCGTCATCTAACCCCAAACTAAACAAAGCTTAGATAGACAATGAGAACCCAGCCGGGCAATTATGTAATTCGGTTGCAATCGATTTTTAATCTAAACTGACATTTTGTATGAATATGACAGCATATTGACAGTTCGCTGTTAGAAATTAGATTGCAACCGAGTTGTAATATTTTTGTACCTACCTACCTACCTATACTTTTCAACTAGGAACACAATTCGACCCGGAACAAATATTTGCAGATCATGCAAAGATTATTCCGCAGCGGGAATCGAACCCACATCTAGAACAACAACGGCTGCACGTATCGTGATGATTTATATGTGGGTAGTTAGTAGGTAAGTAGTAAGGCGACAACTGAGTGGTGGCCAAGAAGTGGCTACAGAAACGTCGGTCGTCCGTTGGCGAGATGGGTAGACGACATAGTGAAAGTCGCGGGCCGTAAGTGGATTAGATTAGCACAGGATCGTGGTAGATGGCACAAACTAAAGGAGGCCTATACCCAGCAGTGGGTGAAGTCAGGCTGTGGATGATGAGGTAGTAGGTAGGTACTTAGTCTTAATAACAAAGGGTGGCTTTTTCACTAAGGGCTATTTTATCCTGGAAACCTTGGATGAAGAAAGAAAGTAGCTATTTTAATATACTTAGATGGAACTTATTTTTATTTATTCATAGGAAAGTAGTTAAGTAGGTGGGTATTGAGGTAAGAAATAATTAATGGTCTATGTCAGTACACACTGTTTACTATAAAATGGTGATCAGGCTTTGGTGATGTAGGTAACTGGACAAAAGCGTAGGTAGGTAGGTACCTACTACCTAGTTACCTCTGGCAGTTTTCAGTTTAGCACCTAAACATTTTTTGACCTGCAATTTTAGATGATTTTTTTTTTAACATTCCTATAGCATACTTACCTACTCAGAAACTCATTAGGTACCTATGTGCATGCGAGCTGTAGGTAGTCATGGACACACTGGAAGATGTACCTATCTTATGTAGGTATGTGAGAATAAACTATCGGATCTAAACAGTTATACGCGCATCTAGGTCACATAGTTAGTCTAGGGTCATTCTTTTACAATCTAAACAGCTATCTGCGCATCTAGGTCACATAGTCTAGGGTCATTCGTTTAGAATCTAAACAGCTATCTGTGCTTCTGGTCACATACCTTGTTAGTGTCATTTAGGGTCATTCGTTAAGGATATTCCTGCTGGAAGAACGTCACCCCAGCAGGAAACTTAGATTCGTTTTATTAAAAAAACGACGCACATTTAATACAGCATACAGAACTATCTATGCATACAGAGCACACATTTAATACAGCATACAGAACTATCGATGCATACAGAGCACACATTTAATACAGCATACAGAACTATCGATGCATACAGAGCACACATTTAATACAGCATACAGAACTATCGATGCATACAGAGCACACATTTAATACAGCATACAGAACTATCGATGCATACAGAGCACACATTTAATACAGCATACAGAACTATCGATGCATACAGAGCACACATTTAATACAGCATACAGAACTATCGATGCATACAGAGCACACATTTTTTGTTGGAACTCTCATTTCCTTCTAGCACACAAATAAAATATATAAATAATACTGGACAATCCACACAGCATCATCTTTTAGCCCCAAGAGTACTAATATCTATTCTGTGCCCCACAAGGTAATCTGCTCTTAAACAGGGCTGTAGTATTATGGGTACTAGATGACCGATATTATACTTAATACAATACAATACATATATAGATATTTTTTATTATATATAGAAAATACCCGGAACAAATATTTGTAGATCGTGCAAACATTTGAACCGAGGCGGGAATCGAACCCGCAACCTCCGCGTTGCAGGCGGACCTGCGCCCGCTGTGCCACATCCCTTGTCTACAAAGCTAGCACAGATATTAGCTTCTAGGAAAATGACAATAAATGTAGGCAACAAAGCAGGGGATTTCCGGACCAAGCCACATAAAGGTCATAATAAGAGTTAAATCAGACAAGAGATTATTGAAATGTATTTATTATAAGTTTACAATAATATACAGTAGGTAAAGGTAACTAAGTAAGCAAGTGTCCTAACTGAAACCTAAAATAACTTAGTAAACTATCAGCAAAAACGTATTGCGTACTTGCGACTAGCCCCGGCTTTGCACGGTTGCAATGAAAACTAACACCCGTGCGAAGCCGAGGCGGGTCGCTACTAATACGAGCATATATCAGGCCTAGTCACTCAGGGATAATGTAGTAGCGCATTCTAATGGTGAAATTTTGGTTGAAATCGGATTAGTAGTTTTTGAGTTTATTATTAACAAACAAAAATATAAATCTTTCCTCTCTAAAATATTAGTATAAAAAATATATTTTTAACAGGTTGGTTTTATTTTTATTCTAGGAAAGCAAATTCGTCTTGATTTTTTTTAGATACAAAAACAATAAAAATGTGGATAACTGTTATATATAGCAGCTCTGATTATTAAGCGTTGACTTGGTCGGTAGTGGAGGTTCTAGATCGCGCTATCGATGAGTGAGTGTAGTGTACATCGAGTGCGGCGCGGGTCACCTCACCAAGTGAAATTACTGGGGAAAGAGGGCTTATTCGGGGTGACGAGCGCAGAGCAGTGTCACGCGGCGGAACATTCGAACTTACAATTTGGGCGACACTGCAGCTGTTATTATTCGTAGGTACGTTTGCGTTTCGATCACGCTGAAACGGGAACAACTTTCCGTCGGTGCTGCGCGTCTTCTCGCCTTTTTCTAAAATAATAGCGGATTAAAAAGCTAGCGCCGCATTACATTTTCTCGTAGGTCTCGGTGTGTCCGCAGGCGCAGGCGCGCGCGTACAGGTCGGCGCGCTCGTCGTACGTCTCCGCGCCGAACGCGTGCTCGTGCGTCGCGCGGACAGGTCGGAACAAGCTCGAGCGCACGTCCAGGCGCAGCGCCCGCAGCCGCCGCGCCTCGCGCCGCGCGTCCAGGCGGCCTCGCGCCTCCGCGCGCGCCTGCAGCTCCGCCTCGAGCCGCGCCTCGTCGCCCCACACCTCGAGCGCGCGCGCCTCCACCTGCGCGCGCAGGTACAGCCGCATGTCGCCGCGCGCCGCATGCGGGTTGCGGCGCCGCACGCACGGCAGCTCGCCGCCGCGCACGTCCAGGTCGCAGTCGCGCAGCAGGTAGGCGGCCTTAGCCTCCGTGCGCGTCACCAGCGAGTGCGCGCCCGAGGCGTCCCTGTGCGACACGAACACGAGCGGTCAGTCGGTCCCCCGCGTGCCACGCGCCGGCGCCGGAGCGGCTCACTCACCTGCAGTCGTCGCAGACCGCGTACCGGAACGCGTCCAGCAGGTAGGAAAGCGCGATGCCTCGGCCGCAGTCTAGGCAGCGCGGCCGCTCCGCCGGGTCGAGCAGCGGCGCGGGGGGTGGCGCGGCGCGGGGCGCGGGGAGGGAGGAGGGAGGCTCCTCGGGCAGGAAGCCACCCCCGCAGTCGGCGACGGACGCGGCGGCGGCGCGGGGCGCGCGCGCCTGGCGCAGTGCTCGCGCGCGCTGACGGTTGCGCTCGGCGCGCGCGCGCATGGTGTCCGTGGGCTCGGTGGGAAGCGACTCGACAGCGGCGTCAACGTCGCTCCGTCCTACGGCGGCCATGTTGTTTTGCTCAGCTCCTCCTATCCTAGTTGACAATTGTACCAAGGCTTTCTTATTACTGTGAATAGAAACATAGACGTTTATATTTATTTACGACTCGCTGTCCGTCCCAGCTTCGCGCGGGTGGAATGAAGCCGCCTCGTGCGAAGCCGGGGCGGGTCGCTAGTAATAAATATTTTTATTTTTATTTTATTTTTACATGTTTGGAAAACTTAACAGTTTAAATAATGTGTAAAATATTGAACAGGATTAACCTAAACAGTTTTCACTAATAGTTCACTTAAACTTAACCAAGTTTTAGTTGTCCACAATTATAACGCTTAGTAGGTTTTAACACTTAATAGTTTTTAGAAAAAATGAATAAGAAAACATTAATCACATAATTAACAGGTAGGTACCTACATATGTAACAGAAAAGTGGAAACCTAAGAATACATGGGAGTCACTCTATACTCCTAATGAAAAAGGTCATGAAGATTATCATGATGATAATAAGCCATATAAACTCATGTAAAGAAATTTAATGATTTTAACTTTTTGAAAAAGTTTTGCCTTGCTTTAAATAAGTCTACCCTACATACATTGAATAGTTAGTGTTGTGTAATGAGTTATGCCTATAATTGGTAGAACATGGTTGGGTATACAGCCTGAGGTAATGACGTCTGGTTGTAGTACGTATTGGTGTTTTTAATTTTATTTCGGAAAGTAAGTCAGGGCAGTCAATTTTGCCCAAAACGGGTTCCAGGCTTGAGACACATACATAATGTTAAATGAAAGCCTATATTAGGTACATGTCAGTAAAAATATTTAATAATTTGCCTAGAGAAATACAAAACTACAAAACACAAGTAAACTAAAACTTTATCTAATTCAAAACTGCTTCTATTCAATTGAAGAATACTTCGAAAAACATAAATATTACCCCAATACTAAGTAACTACCTATATAATACCTTTTAGTTATTCTTTGAATTTAAGTAATGTTAACCCGTCCGAATGTTAGGTATTATAATAAGTTAGGTACTCTTATGTATGCAGCTTAGCGCCCGGCATAGCCTACATATAATTTACAATGACTGAAAAGGGCAAATAAGTTCTAAGTGCCATACTACTTTTAAGACCTATTGTAACACTTATCTGTGCAAATAAATATCTTGAAATCTACTCAAGCTTGCTTCTCACAAGAGAACAATATAATACTTTTAGCGTTTTGACAGATCTAAAATCTTTAGTAACACGAAACAAAAAGCCTAGGGTCTTCATAGCCTTAGCCGTTATGCTCTCAACATGTACATCAAAAAGCAGCTGTGAGTCAATAGTCACTCCAAGGTCTCTAACATGGTCCGTTCTGGCAAGAACCTGGTTACTTAATTTATAATCATAGGTTAAAAGATTTTTACCACGACTGAACGTAATGCAATTACATTTTTGGATGTTTAAATCAAGCTTGTTACCATCTGTGCAAATTACCACAAATACCTGCGTCCAGTAACTTAATTCGATCGAAAGCCTTACTGTCGTCGGTGTATATTGCGTCCACACCTTTGCTAGTACAGAGAGTTTAGATATAGGTCGATAGTTAGTAGGTAATTTCCCGTTTAGATCCTTTCTTATGTACAGGTGTGATAGTAGCGGTTTTCCAAATTGTGGGCACCAATCCTTCATTGATGGACCTTCTAAATAATAAACTTTAAAGGAGTAGTTAGATGCAAGGTGCAGGTCATCAGGACCAGCTGATTTTTTGCAGTCAAGTGATTTTAACAATCTTAAAATAAGAGGTTTCTCAATCTCAATTGAACTAATATCGGCGAGAGGAGTAGAGACATCTAAGCGAGACGACTGAGCAATACTACCGGTACCAGGCAGCGATGATGGGGGAAGAAATGATGAATTAAAGTAATCTGCAAATGCGTTGCATATGTCCTTCCCATTGCTAACATCCAAGTAGTTAAATGACATTGTGGTAGGGTATGCGTTGTTTTGCTTGTATGCTTGGACATACGATCAAAAACCTTAAGGTTTATATGAATGGAGTTTTCTACTAGATTTATATAATTCTCATAGCATTCTTTCTCTACCTGCTTGGCACGGTGGCTCAAAACAGAAAAAGCGTTACTGTCCGCTTTGTTACCATAAACTTTGTATTTAGTATGAAATTTATTTTTCTCATTTAAATTTTTTTTAAGTGCAGGTGAGTACCAAGGTGGATACTTTGAGAAGCATACATACTTCAAAGGGAGATACTTCTCTCTCAGTCTATGCAAGGTGGCATCAAAAAGTTCAACAGCCTCATCAAATTTGATTGATTGCAATGGATTCCATCCCATGTAGGTGTTCATGGTAATGAGGTGGTAGACGCACTGGCCCGAGAGGCAATATCAAACGGTACTGAAGTTTTCATAAAACCTGATTACTCGGAAGTACTACACAAATATAAAAGATGTGTAGGTAAGGTCTAAATGGAACGAGTACCTACTTTGATATTGCCTCCCGGAAAAAGGTATCTGGTACAGAACCATGCAGAGTGAGCCACCTCATATACCGTGGTTTGAAAACACCAGATTACGAAGAAAACTCATTGTAACTGCTTACAGACTGCGCTCCGGACACAAGCCTTTGAATAACTTTAAATTTCTGATAAAAAAGGTAGACAACCCTAACTGTGAATGTTTTTGGAGTGTATTCATTAGAGAGGATATTGTTATGACACTAAAAGTCAATCAGCTTTTTATGAACCTGTTTCAGAGCGTGTTAGCTGCGCCAACGTCTGACAAGGCTAACATGCTCTTGAAAAAAATAAAAAAATACTTTTCAAGGATAACATAACATTCTAATGATGAAATTTTTTTTTAAATCAGACCAGTAGTTTTTGAGTTTATTCATACTAAACAAAAATACAAATCTTCTCTCTTTATAATATTAGTAGGTATAGATGAATTATAGTGTGTTAGCACAGAACAGATATTAGTATGGTATAGTCTCGCTTGACAACTGCTGGACCAATTTGGCTAATATTGGTCTTGAAATATGTTTGTTTTATATACCTGATAAGAATGATAAGAAGATTTTATTTATTAGGGCCATGCAATATTAACACCAGTGTGACTGGCCAACTGGCCTTTATTGCAAGTACATTTATATATACTGATGTATTACAAAAACGCTATTCTGTATTTTATGCAAATTATTATTATTAAGAGCCTGTAGTGTCCCACTGTAGGGCAAAGTCCCCCTTCCTTCTCTCCAATAATCTACTGTGTACCAGTCTTAAACATACTATAGAAAAATATATAAGTATAGTTCTCTCAGCATTATAGGCACCCGTGAAGTTAGCCGTTTCGATGCGCAATAGAGCTTTTAGTTTACTAACTAAATTGTCTTTGCGCATCACAAACGGTCTAACTTCACGGATGCCTAGATCCGCCGAGAGAACTATACCTACTCTGTCGTACGGTAGGTAGTACCTAGTGCTTTCTTTTGTATGCTCTTCTTCATACAATGCCTGCTTTTGCCATGATGCTGATGATGCCGATGGATGTCCAGTGGATAGGGAAACAAAACAATACTTCGTACTCAGTCACTCTTGATTAGGCAGAATAATGATTTTAAGGATTTTTTATGTTTGTATTTAATTTAGTGCCTTATACGGAGACAACTACTTTTTCGTCTTTGAAAATTTTGCTTTGCCACAGAGCCATATAAATTAAAGAAGCAGAAGACTTCTTGCCATAAAGCTAGTTTCGCCAGGCTGACAGTTAGATGAGGCAGGGAGGAGGCCACTTGAGAACTAATTTGATAATTTCTTTTAAGGAAACCGTACGAAGAAATCCGTAGAAGAACCAATGCCATCGACAAAGCTCTTAGAATATGTAAGCTGAAGTGGCAGTGGGTATGCCCTAATGGGAATAAAGGTTCTCAAAAGGCGACCATGAACTGAAAAACGAAGTATAAGACGGCCCCCACTCATCAATCAATCAATGACATTAAAACGGTCGCAGAAAATCGGTGGATGGTGAAGACTCAAGATCGGTCTTCATGGCGCTATGGGAGGCCTATGTCCAGCAGTGGACGTCTAGGCGGAGATTAACTGATATGGTGATGATGACAAAAGCATTAAAACAGAGTGTTACGGTAGAATTATACATAAACATAATTATCTATAAATAACCACAACCAACATAGCTTGACCTCTAATCCTGAACAAAATGTTCGTAAGGGGAGGCGAGAGATATACTGTTTTTACCCTTGATGAAAAATAGGAGTGTTCTTTAGGTTCTTGATATACATATAAATAAATTATGAATAAAACATGACGTATAGAGTCGAATAAGGGCAAAAAATAATTTTGTCCAGCTAGATCGGTCATTTTGTCCATAGTGCGTCGTCGCCGCTGTTTATTGTTTACACACAACTAAACGTAGTGCTACATTCTCTTGGCACATAACCTTGTCAACTCAGCACAGACAGACGCCATTAATTCAAAAAAGAAGAAAATGAAGTTTAAAAGGAAGGGGAATTGCACTGCCCATTGGGTGAAAAAAAAAAAAAGACGAAAAAGATTGTGTACCTACATTCTCTTGGCTCAGGAAAATTGAAGAAAATATTTTAGCTACAACGTTTTTACATAGTCTGAGGTGTTTAAAAATGATGAAAAATAAGTGTAGCCGAACAAAAAACGGTGTGCGCGGTGGTACTTAGGTTATGTTAGTTCTCGAGGTGTTTGGTTTTATTACACAACTCTGCGGAAAGCGATCTTCTCCCGCGATGCAGATGCTGAAGCAGGCGGGCGTGTGGCGTCGCGTCGGCGTCGCGGCTCGCGCCTGCAGTGGGCGCGGAGAGGAGACGCCGCTGCGGCGGCTGCTGGACGAGGCCGGAGCGTTCGGAGAGGCAGCGGGCGCGGAGGGCGAGCTGCGCTGGGCCACGCAACCGTACGCGGCGCGGCCCGAGGGCGAGCAGGCGCGCGCGGCTCTGGACCCGCGCCTCAGCACGGTGCTGCTGTTCCCAGGCCAGGGCGCGCAGCGCGTCGGCATGGGCCTGCGCCTCGCCGACGTACCCGCTGCAAGACAACTTTACGAATTCGCCTCCAGTGTGGTTGGGTGAGTTCTCCGGGGGATTTTCATGGGGGCAGGGCAGACATTGGATCTTTATCCATTTAATGAACTGAATTAAAAAATATCAAAAAAGTAATTTAGGGGTAGACATCAGAAAGTTAGAGCACTGGTGGTCTTAGTAGCTCCGCTTTCCACTTTTCAACACCTATTGAAGTTGGGTTACATTATTGAAGTTTTAGTAGGGATCCCTATTATTATCTAAAATAAAATATAGTATATGTTACTCAGGGATAATGCAGCATTCTAATGGTGTAAGAATTATTAAATTGAACTAGTAGTTTTTGATATTAATTGTAACATACAAAAATACAAATCTTCTCTTTATAATATTAGTATAGATTGACAAGACTTGCAAAAGTTCAGAAACAGGGAGAGTATGTAACTACGACTAATGTTTAATAAATTACTCATCACAATATCTAACCTGGAACACTCAATAAATTTTAAGAAGAAAATCAAGAACTTCTGGCAAATTAATTTTATTCATTGAATGAATTCACGAACATGACGCTATTAGAATCTTATTTTGACTAATTATTTTATTTTATTTTTACATGTTTGGAAAACTAACAGTTTATATAATGTGAGAATGGTAATGCTTAAAATATAGAACAGGATTAACCTAAACAGATTTCACTAATAGTTCACTTATACTTAACAAAGTTTTAGTTGTCCACAAATTATATTATCATCTTATTTTATTACCATGAACGCCTAATTATTGTTTTTATTTTTATTATTAATGCCTACGTACCAATGCGATGACAATAAAACTACCGAGCATTAAGCTTTCGAAAAAGAGAGGAAAAGACGAAAACTATAAAACAGCGACGTAACGTGAACCGGCATCGGCAGGTGGGACGTGTGGCGCACGTGCACGTCGGGCCCGGCGGAGGAGCTCGAGGAGCGCTGTCAGACGTGCGTCCTCGTCACCTCGCTCGCGGCGCTGGAGCGTGCGCGCGAGGAGCGGCCCGCGGCGCTGCAGCGCGTGCGCGCCGTCGCCGGCTTCTCCCTCGGGGAGGTGTCCGCGCTCACGTACGCCGCCGCGCTGCCGCTGCACGCCGCGCTGCGCCTCGTGGAGCTGCGAGCCGCAGCCATGCGCGCAGCGGCGCAGCGCCGCCCCGGGGGCATGCTGACCGCGTGGCTCGCACCCGACGCGCGCCTGGGGGGGGCGCTGCACGCGGCGCGCGAGGCGGCGCGCGAGCTAGGAGTGCCGGACGCGGTGTGCGCGGTCGCCAACGACCTGTACCCGGGCTGCAAGGTGCTCGCCGGCGACGAGGAGGCGCTCGCCTTCCTGGAGGAGCGCGGCGGCGCGTGGGGCGTGCGGCGCTCGGCGCGCGTGCGCGTGGCGGGCGCGTGGCACACTGCGCGCATGGAGCCCGCGGCGGAGGCGGTGCGCTCGGCGCTGGGCGCGCTGCCGGTGCGGGCGCCGCGCGTGCGCGTGGTGTCCGGGGTGGACGCGCGCGCGTACGGCGACGCGGAGAGCGTGCGGCGCGGGCTGGCGCGCGGGGTGTCGGCGCCGGTGCGGTGGCAGCGCGTGCTGCAGACGCTGTACGCGCGCCCGCGCGGGTCGAGGTTCCCGCTGACGCTGGCGCTGGGCCCGGGCGGCGCGCTGCGCGCCACGCTGCGCCAGGTCAACGCGCGCGCCTGGGACACTTCGCTGCAGGTCTCCGCCTAGCGCGCGCTACATTACACACGATAAACTAACATGTATGTGACCCGTCATTGACTGAAAGAACTGTGTCTATGTGAATTTATAAAATTATTTAAGCTAGTGCTTGTGAAGTTGTGACTTGTGAGACAAGAGACTAGTCTACTAGCCTAATTTTTATTGTATTTTCACTCGATCCTGTTGGAGACTGTAAATATATCATTAGTTAGATCATAATATTTCGTAGTTTTATTGCTCATTCATTCTTTCATTTATCTTATTTTTTTTAATTGTAATGTACTGTTGGTTTTTCTTGAATTTAATAAATATCATTTATGAGATCTACAATTTATAAGGTAAATTCAACAACATGTAAAAATAAAATAAAAATCAAACACGGTAAACGTAAAATACATTTTATTCGATAATATTATCACAATTCACTATAGATAAATAGATCGGGACGGTTATCACGCAAGTCTGTGCGCCGGAGCTACGCTAGAGCTGCAGCCGAGCAGGATCGCAGACAGGCGCGAGGTGCGCGCTACAGGTTGAGCGGGTTCGTGTGCAGCGCGCCGCCCGCCTGCGCCACCGCCGCGCCCAGCGCCTCGAGCCGCTCGCGCTGCTGTCCCGCGGGCGTCGCGCGGCACTCGCCCAGGCGCCGCGCCGCGCGCTCCAGCGCCTCGTGCGCCCAGGCCTGCGCCAGCGCCACCTCGTGCTCCGCCGTCGGCAGCGCCAGCGCGTGCGCCCGGGAGGCGCGCGCCAGCACCGCCGCCGTCGTGTACGCGTCGATGGCCGCGTCCGCCAGCAGCGTCAGCAGCTGCTGCTGCTCCACCACGCGCCGCCCGTGCCGCGACAGCGCCGTCTCCACCGCCCGTCCCGCCTCGCCCGCCACGCGCACCAGCTGCGCGGCCGCGTCCCGCAGCGCGGGCGCCACCAGCGGCGCCAGGTCCGGGCCCGAGGCGAGCCCCACCGCCGCGCCCGCGCGCCGCCCCGCCTCGCTGAAGATCAGCCCGAGGTTGGCGGCCGGGTTCTTGAAGGCGCGCTGCAGCTCCTGCAGGTGCGAGCCGGCGTGCTGCATGCCTGCGGACGGAGAGCGAGCGAGTGAGCGCGGCCGGGCCCGCAGGAGAGGGGCGGGGAGGGGAGGTGCACTCACCGGTCAGCGCCACGAAGAGGCGCAGGATGTCGTTGGTGCCCTCGAAGATGCGGAAGATGCGCAGGTCGCGCAGCACGCGCTCGAGGCCGGTGGCGCGCATGAAGCCCATGCCGCCGAGGATCTGGATCGCCTCGTCGACCACGTACCAGGCGGCCTCGCTCGCGAACACCTTGCTGATCGCCGCCTCCAGGTGGTAGTCCTGCGAGCCGGCGTCCATGTTGCCGCTGACGCTGTAGGCGACCGCCTCGGTGGCGTACTGCAGCAGCGCCATGCGAGCCAGCTTGTCGCGCACGGCGCCGAACTCGGCCAGGCGACGGCCGAACTGCACGCGCGTGGCGGCGTGCTCGGCGGCCAGACGCAGCGCCGCCCGCTGCGTGCCCGCCATGGCGGCGCCCATGCCGAACCTACCGTTGTTGAGGATGTTCATCGCCACCTTGAAGCCGGCGCCCGCGCCGCCGAGCACGTTGCCGACCGGCACGCGCACGTCCTCGTAGTACACCTCGGTGGTGTTCGAGCACTTGATGCCCATCTTGTTCTCGGGCGGGCCGGAGGAGACGCCGCCGAACGCGCGCTCCACTATGAACGCGGTCACCTGCGGACCGAGCGGACGGTGAGCGTGGAGCGCTGAGCGCCGCCGGAGGGGAGGGAGGGGTCGGGCGGCTCACCTTGTCGACGGTCTTGCCGTCCTTCTCGACGGGCGTCTGCGCGAACACGGTCATGATCTCGGCGATGCCGCCGTTGCTGATCCAGATCTTGGAGCCGTTGAGCACGTAGTGGTCGCCCCCGGGGGCCAGCACCGCGCGCGTCCTGCGGACGATCGAGGCGGGTCAGTGCGCGGCGAGAGACTCGAACGGAACGAAAAAGAGAGAGAGAACACTCACTTGATGGAGCCGGCGTCGGAGCCGGAGGAGGGCTCGGTGAGACAGAAGGCGGCGTACTCGCCCGCTGCGACGCGAGGCAGGTAGCGCGCGCGCTGCTCCTCGGTGCCGAACAGCAGGATGCCCTTGAAGCCGATGCTCTGGTGCGCGCCCAGCGTGATGCCGACGCCCAGGTCGTGCGCGCCCACCACCTCTACGAGGCGCGCGTACTGCGTGTTGTTGAGCCCGAGGCCCCCGTGCTCCACGGGCACCTGCAGCGCGAAGGCGCCCAGCTCCCACAGCCCCGCCAGCGTGCGCTCCTCGATGCTGGCCGCCGCGTCGTTCTTGTCGGGGTCGTTCACCTCCTGGAAGAACTTCTCGACGGGCGGCACGAGCTCGCGCAGCGTCTGGCGCTGCTCCTCGCTCAGCGGCTCGGGGAAGGGGAACACCTGCGCGGGCTCCACGCGCCCGCGGAACAGGTTCAGCGTGAAGGAGGGCGAGTCGCGCGCCGGTGCCGTGGCCTTCGCCTTCGCCTTCTCCGGAGCCGCGCTAGCCAAGCCGCGCCATCTGTCTTGCACAATATCATTATACTACCTACTTCAGCGGGTTGATCACATAACTCTGTGCGGTTCGGCTCATGGACGTATTTTACTTACTGGACCTAAAAAAATGTTCTTATGAAAATTTACTTTTCTCTGCTATTCCTAAGTCTATTTTCCGTTGCGCCTGTTGTACAGGCAAGTTCAAGCAGAGAAGGATAGCTACATACAACGGAAGAGTGTGTGCGACTCGTCCTTTCATCTTGCCAGCCTGTCAAAATGTCGTTGATTGAAATTTTGGACTAGGAAAATACTCTCAATAGAAAAGTTTAATATTCTAGATTTTGATTATTTTATTTTCTACTGGTATCTCTTTACGTCATGCATGATCTCTCACGTAAAAGAATAAGCGGAGTACCTAGTACTAGAGATTTTTCGTCTGTTTTTTATCTTGTGTTGAACTTGTTGAGCTGCAAAACATGGAAAACTATGTCGGTGCAATCAACTGACTCGCATTATAATGTATTTGAAAATTGTTGTGTAGGTATATACAGGGCGTCCCAAACTTATGGGACATGAAGGGGAAGTACCTTAAATATCGTAGATAGTGTATTTTGCTTAAAGAAGACTTTATGTTATTTTTAAAACTTAGTAATTCCGCATTCATAGATTTTCTAAAAATTACTTGCTTCGTCTGGGAATCGAACCGACTCAAATGTCAAAAAAAAATCACCCTACTTTTATGATGCCAATCGAAAGAATAGCTAAAAAATAATAACTCTGCTTAGGTAACATTGTATTTTAAAAGAAAGGAACAACGTAAAATTAATCATTTTAATCAACATAAAAACATACATGTAACTGCCGTAGTCAATTAAGTGGGTATTTTTTTGTAAATTAATTAATTAAATGCTCAAAATGTGATCCCTCTTGTCTTACGCAAATCGCCAATCTTTTAATGAGTCCGCTACCTGTTGATTTTCTTATCATTTTATGGTGAACACTCGATGTCATCATGACAGCCTTCTAATGTTCCCACTGCTGGGACACTGGCCTACTCTCAGGCGAGAGTGATTGGGTCTTAATCCACCACGCGGACCCAATGCGGATTGGTGGATGGCACATGTCTTTCGAATTTTTAGTTCTTGGACATGCCGGTTTCCTCACGATGTTTTCCTTCACCGTATGAGAGCACTGGCATTGCGCACATAAATTTTTCGAACAGAAAAATCCATTGGTGCACGACCGGGTTTGAACCCACGACCTTAGGATCGGAAGGTGGGGTCACTACCACTAGACCACCGGTGCTCTCAGACCACCGGTGCTCTCAGACCACCGGTGCTCTCACACTCGATGTGATATGGCACAATTCAGTTTGCAACTCGCCCACGTTCTCGTATCGCTTTTTGTATAGCATATCTTACACGTATCCCCAAAAGAAGAAATCTAATGGTTTTTTTTTTTTTTTTTTATACAACTGAAGTGGCAACCAAGCGTACGGCCCACAAGATGGTAAGCGGTTACCGCAGCCTATGGACGCTTGCAATACCAGAGGTATCACTCGCGGGTTGCCACCTTGAGGCTAAGATCGAAAGCCTCAAGGTGGCAACCCGCGAGTGAATGCGAAAAATGGTGTAAGGTCCGGGGATCTGGCCGGCCATCTAATCGGTCCATTTTTACCAATCCATGTAGGAAAACATTCATTTAGAAAATCTGCTGCTCTCCGACTATTATGAGCCGGAGCTCCATCTTGTTGGAAAATTAAGTTTTCTTGCTCCGCCGCGGAAAGATTTCTTATCTCATCCCTTAAAATTTGAAGTATTCCTAAATACTTTTCTGTGTTTAAGGTTCCTTGGTAAAAATGGATTAAGAAAACCCGGTTTTTTAAAAGTCCACACCAACAGTTGAGTGAAAAACGCACTTGGTTATTCGTTTCAGTGACTCGTAGGGGATTTTCTTTAGACCAAATACGATTATTGTTGCGGTTATACATACCGTTATTACTAAAGTTAGATTCGTCTGTCCAAATAATATTATCCAAAAAATTTGGATCTTCGAGCAAGCGTGCCTGGATATCAAGACAGAAATATTTTCTCCTTTCTGTATCGCCCGGAAGTAATTTTTGAACCAATCGTCCTTCAACATTTGTATTTGTATTTTTGTATTTATTTATTTACTTTAATTAACACGGATAAACCAATAACATCAATTAAAGATAAAACACACATCAAATTAGAAAAAATAAGAAAATACTGATTTTTACATTATAATCAATAAGAAATAAAAATAAAAACGAATAAACGACGAACGGTAAAAGTAATTAAATGTCAAAATACAGTAATTAATAACCAGACACGCAGTCATACATTACGCTCACAAAAACTCAAACATACCGACAGAATCTTAGACCATCCATCCACAAACAAGTCACAATCAGGATTAGCGTCCAAGAGAGCATTGAGCGCGGTGAGGGTACGCGGTATAGGTGATGATGCACGAGCCGAGGTGCGAGAGAACGGCACATCAAATAATTTATGCTTCCGGCCCCGACAATAGTTATCTGGAACAAAAAATCGACACAGCGCATCGCTCAAGTCTGAAGCATCTATTCTACCATGGAAGACCTTGCAAGCAGTAGTGAGTTGTTCATTGGCCCGCCGAACCTCCAGCGAGTTGTATCCTAGGCAGCCCAGTAGATATTTGGTTGGATATAGATAGGGGTAATACCCGTACCGACGTTTGTAGAGGAACCGCAAAAAGGCTTTTTGAACTTTTTCGAGTAAAAGTGAATACTTGGTCTCATGCGTATTCCATACGCATGAAGTGGCTTCCAACTTGCTGCGGACAAGGGCACCAAAGATTAAGCAAACCACATGATCACCATGGAAATCCCGCGCATTCCTCAGAACGAACCCCAATCGACCGAAAGACTCCTTAGCTAATGCTGCAACGTGATCATGAAAGGTGAGCTTTCGGTCGAATGTAACTCCCAAATCCTTCATTGTAGTTGATCTACTTATATTAACATTGTTAAGTTTATAAATGAAACGGATTGGGTGCCACATCCGACCGAAAGTCATTGCGCAACATTTACTGGCATTAAACTCCATCTTGTTGGCCATACTCCACTCACAAACAGCATCAATATCGCATTGCAGTGCCATGCAGTCTGCGTCTGTTTTAACCTCTAAGAAGAGCTTAAGGTCATCAGCATAAAGAAGGCACTTTGCATGAGAGACCACTGCTGGAAGGTCGTTGACCATTATCAAAAACAACAAAGGCCCAAGTATTGAACCTTGACTCACCCCAGAACGCGTATGATAGGGCTGCGACTCGTACGAGCCAAGTCGTATAAACTGCTGGCGATCACGGAGATAGTCCGCAAAGAGCCGGAGTAGTTTCGGGGCAAAGCCTATCGCAGAAAGTTTTGCAAGCAAAATGTCGTTGTTGACCCTATCAAACGCCTTCCGGAAGTCAAAGTAGAGGACGTCAACTTGGCAGCCTCGATCCAAGCTGGCAGAAATGTAGTCAACAAGTGTCAACAGGTTCGTGCTTACAGATCTCTTGCTTCTGAACCCATGCTGTTCATTACACAACTTCTTATTAACTTGTGCATATATGTATTTATGCAAGATGTTCTCAAATACTTTAGCAGGAGAAGATAAAATCGCTATAGGGCGGTACTCATCAACCAGAGACTTATTGGAGCTTTTTGGAATGGGGATGACTCTAGAGAGTTTCCAGTGTGGTGGGTAGACCCCAGTCCTCAAGCCCAGGTTGAAGATATGACAGAGCGGACCGCAAAACAGTTCTTTTGCTCCCTTGATCAAAGCAGATGGTAAACTGTCAGGGCCTGCCGAGCTACTAGACTTCAACTTGTTGATACTATTTATGACATCACTATGGGTAAAACTCTGAATATTGACATCATTACCGCTAAAGGCGCTATCAACAACCCTAGAGTTTAGTTGGGGTACGTCTGGATGAAAAACACTAGCGAAGTAATCCGCAAAAGCCCTAGCAGCGTCTGGCCCAGAAAAAGTGGTACCCTGATAGATGACACTGGAATCAAAACCTCCCTTTGACCGCAAGCTCGAGATATGCTGCCAAAATTTTCGCGGGTCAAGCTTAATGTTGTCTTCAATTGACCTAATGTGAGCACTATATGCAGACGCTATTCTAGTTTTTAATTGTGCTCTAAGGTTGGAAAAATGTTGGTAAATCTCTGTTGATTTCAAACGCTTCCAAGTCGCGTGCAACTTCAATTTTCTTTTTGTATCTTGGATTATGTCCCACGTAAACCAGACAGGGTAACGTCTGTCCACAAAATTTTTACGTTGTTTTTTGGGCATACAACTATCAAAAATAGAGTAAATAACATCGTAAAAACACTGAGTAGCAACACACACGTCCTGGGCATTAAAAACCCCTGTCCAAGGATTCTCCGACAGTAGTGAATACAAACGATTATAATCACACTTTACAAAATTCCAATCTCTAGCCGGATCTATGTTGCTCGGCTCGATACGATCAGAGCGATGCGCTGTGTCAATTCTTACCTCAATACTCAACGGCGGATGGTAGGCGTCAGGCTGGACTAACCCTTCAGTAGATAAGACAGTGACTTCGTGCGCACTGTACTCACTCTCCCGGATGAGAACGACATCCAACATTCCTCCATGCAAGTTATTCACTACATTCCTTTCAGACAAACTACAAAAAGATTTAAAATAACAATAGTAATTATTAATATTCAAAGAGGCGCTTTTTAAATTTAAATCACCTAATATTACAACTGACACTTTATGCTCGTTAATAAAACTTTCAACTTTGCAGAAAAAAGTCATGTAGTCACTGTCACTAGCGCTTGGTTTAATATAAACAACACAAACAAAGAAAGAGCGGCCAGTCCACGCAAAACTAGCCCATAGATCTTCCCCATAGACAGTCTCGAACTCTGGACGCCTCAGCAGTGCAAATGGTGCCCGCGAGGCAAGCAAGACGCCACCGCACGGTGTTCTTCTGTCTCGACGCAAAACACTCCAGTCTCCGCAAGTAATTTCTTGGTCCTTTACCGAGCTGTCAAGAAAACTCTCAGTCACCGCAACCAAGTCATGCTCAAGACCAGCCAAGCTGTTTCGCCACGTCGTAAGTTTCGTCTTCAGGCCACGCACATTCTGGTAGTACAAATTCAAACTATGAAGCTTATTGCGTGGCTGTTTCACCACGAAAGGGCCGGTAAGACTTCCGTGTATCTTGCAGCATTGGTTTTCTATTGTAGACAATCCATGTTTTTATTCTTGCATTGACTGGCCATACTTCCGTAGACATGCAAGTCTCATGGTAGGCGACTGGAACTCCAATTTTATACGACTTATAATCACCTTTTGGGGTAAGTTCCACGACTGTGCAGGTTACGTCTGGACAAAGCCGACAAAGATAGTCCCGAATTTCATCAACGCTGGATTCCATATTCCAAAGATGGATATAACTGCGAGGCTCAACAGCTTTCAGAGAGGTGACCGACGGACCTGCCATGCCGCACAGTGATGTTGGTCGTCGGTTCCTCCTAACTTCCGTCCACTGATGCTGGTCTTTTAATTCCTGGCGGCTTGAAGACGAAGACTCATTGGTCAAATTAGGGTCAATACTGTTCAGGTTCTTCGCGACAGTTGTTGGTTGTATGGTTGATTGTATGGGTTTTGCCAAGCCAACCTCTGGTACATTGCAAGGTGGTAGTGGTGACTGGGTAGCTACTTTACCTCTCTTCCCTTGCTTATGCTTCGATATCTCCAAGGGTGTCGTTCTTTTCTCTGATGAAGTATCATTGCTTTGCTGGGGTCGAACAGGAGCAGCCGCTGCATTTAAGTTACTAGCATTATAGTTATTGAATTTATCGTGCAGCTCACCAACTTGAGACGAATAACTTTCAAGTTTTGTTTCGTAGGTTGTTATAAGTAATACTGCTTTAGAGAGTTGGTCCCGTAAGAGAATCACCTCATCTCGTAGACAGCGGATCTCAGATGTGAGGGACAAGTCAGTCCCAGCATTAACTTCAGCGTCGCTGTCGGTCGGTATCTTTTTGCGGTACGTTATATTTGACTCACAAGGCCTCTTTGAAGCGCCAACAGGTGTACGGCTGTTGTCACCTCCTCTTTTTGTTGCACAACAACATTCCGGGCAGACCCATACATTAGATGAAGCCATTGGTAATTTTCCTCCCGCACAAAGAAGGTGTAACATCTTGCCACACTCGTCAAGCGTGCACCGCAAGTACTCCTCGTTCTCCAAAATCATAGTACAGCAAGCTGCGCAACTCATATTGCTTTTATGGTTAAAAACAGCAATTCAAATAAGCGCGCCAAAGCAAGCAAGAAAAATAAGAATTGAGTGTGATTCTGCTCCAGCTCACCCACACAAGCCAGTTAATGCAAGCGATGCACTAGCGGCCGAGTCGGCCGGCCGCCCGGCGGATGACTCACGCCAAAAGCAATACATGCACTGCCAGTAGTCCAAGGTCAAGTGAGCGACCGTTACCAAATATTTTGCACAGTTTTTCACTAATATCTTAGGAGTTTTTTGTCGGATTTAAATCACAAGAACTTCTTTGATTAGGTATTAAAAAAGTGAATATAAGTATCTAAGTTTCACCATTACAACCAGACTCTAAACTACTTTAACTTTGAAAAATATACGGAGCAAACACACGAGATGTTGCTTCAAACACGATACACGTCAACTATGACTATAACATAACTATAACATAACTCTTAAAACCGTGTTTTTTTAATACACGGTGTATTTTACTTTTCGAAACTCCAATTTCATGTTCTCCTTCTCTCACCGATGTTTTCGGAAAAGCCGAAAAGTAAATTAAAATATCAAGTTCTTCGTCGTTGATCGTATGGTTTTCTTGATGTGGTTCTCTTGGGCGTTTATCGAAACGTCCCAGAGTTCTCAAATTGTTCACAAGCCTTTTCAAAACTTTACGAGACGGTATTTGTCTATCAGGATATTTTACGCTGTACCACCGCAAACTTCTAGAAATATCTTTATCGTTCAAAAAATATGCTTCCATTAGATCAAAACTTACTTGATATGCCATGTTCGCAACAAATTAACACATTAACACTTGTGTAAGTAAATTAAGACTAAACAGATCAATATCCGAAAAACAAACGCTCGCACAGACTGTTCCATTTTCAAATTTAAGAACGACATTTAAAAATATTATTTCGTTTTTAATTTATGGTGATTTTTTTTTGTCATTTGAGTCGGTTCGATTCCCAGACGAAGCAAGTAATTTTTAGAAAATCTATGAATGCGGAATTACTAAGTTTTAAAAATAACATAAAGTCTTCTTTAAGCAAAATACACTATCTACGATATTTAAGGTACTTCCCCTTCATGTCCCATAAGTTTGGGACGCCCTGTATATCAACGAGTGTAGCGAGCCGCAAAAACTGCAATTAGTTATTTAAAATAAGGATAAATACCTACCCACATTGATAGATCAGAGTAAAAAGAGTTTAATTCAATAAAATCACAAGAATTACTTTGAAAGTTTTTACAAGGTTTAATGTTAATTTACTCCAGTGCCAATGTATCTTAATCACACCTTTAAAAAAAAATATCAGTGTAAACTGGTGGTAATGGGGACATCGGGAATCGGGTATACGCGAATTCTGTTGTTTCACTAACTAGTCCGACGTACATAATCTAGTCAGTCTAATATTTAACATTTTAGTTTAGAAAACCGTAAAAGTAATTTAAGTTGTTGCATAACTACGACAGTTTAGTTAAATTTGTATTTTCTTTCAGTTTTATTAAAATAAAGTAGGTAGGTAAGTACCTAAGTTAATAAAAACTATTTTTTTTTTTTTTTTATTAAATTGATGCAGCTAATATAACACTGCGGCCATGCAGGCCTATTGTGTTCGCCACTTGTTTAAATAATAATAAAAAACTATGTATTTTCTTTCCTGACCAGGAGGTGAAATTTCGTTACATCAAACTAATAATGGTCTAGTTAAGTGTTTCAACAGTAGGTAGGTACCTTAACCTAATATAAAAAAATATAAAAATCCAGGGGGGTGCGAGGGCACCCCCCCTTGCACCGTGCTACCGGCGCCCATGTCTACAGCCGGTGTTAGGGACAAAGCGACCAAATAATGAGTCTCTGTCTAGACTGTTTTTCCCATGAACCTAGATTGAATTTTAGAAGTTATGCAGTCATGTTAAGGTAAATGTCTAGTGAGCCTTCCAGTTACGTAGTATAAAAATTCCTTGGTATAAACATAGTAAAACTAAGCAATGTTGATTGAAAATAATTTAATATTGGTTTTATTTTTAAACTTTTTTAGGTTTGCCAAATCATTTGTAGGTGGTTACTTACCTACTTCTCTTTTTTAAAATAAGTATCAATAACTAGTGGCCTGCCCGGCTTCACATGGGTTTTTTTTCTGACTTCATCTGCAATCAGTCTTCAGACTATGAGCAGGTTAAGTGTAGGCAGTTTGACTTGTAGAAGATTTGCTCCAGTTAATATTTCTCCTTTTGTTCAGTAATTCTTCGCACGGGTGGACATAAAATATAAGTAGTCCTATTTTACTCAGGGGTAGTGTAGTATTCTAATGGTGAAAGAATATTCGAAATTGGACCAGTAGTTTGAGTCTATTCATAACAAACAAAAATACAAATCTAACCTCTCTAAAATGTTAGTAGGCAGGTATACTTAGATAAAAAAATGGTTTTATTAGAGCCCAAGCAATCATCATTGAACAAGTGTCCGTGACCTACTCTTTAGCTATTTGTTATTGGCTCGTCCTTTATTAAGGTTGAAGTACAAAGTCCAAAACAACCATGAAGTGAGTATTTATAACTTTCCTATGACGCACAGTGAGCCACAATGACGATCTTACCTGGTAAGGGAAAGTGGCAGTGCCACAGGCCTGTTCGTCAGACATCGGTTGGCACACCTAACCAGCTCAGAACCTTTCATTTTTGAAATAATACTTTTAAAATAAATAGTGTAAACTTAGCAAAAAAAACTAATTTTAGAGGTAGTTAAAATATTATAGTTTTCATCAGTTCAACATTTTTAACACTTTATTTAAACTACTAGGTACTGTAACAAAAGTTTAATCGTGTTGCACTACTTCACGAGATAACAATACAGCAACACAACACAACACACACAGGTGAGCTGCCTGCACGCACAGCCAGCACAGGAGAAACAGATCAATCCCAAATTACAGAATCAGCTGTAATGTGGACTGTGGCTATGGCTGGCTACTAGAAGTTAAAAGATGAAAGACTCGAAGGAACGGAAACTGAACTGACAGACGACGTCTGACAGTGACAGTGACAGACCACAGAGGGAGGTGAGATCTTGGCCATTCTTTCCACTTTATTTTTTACTTAAAATCACACTCATTTAAGACAAACACGCTAGCTCTCCGAGTTCGGCCCAGCAGCCCTATTGCGTAAATTTAAAACCAATGGCACCTGTCAAAAATCGATGTTCACCGGCTGTCACAGTCAATGCAACAAACGTATGGTTTGCCACCCCAGTGAATGAACAAAACTAACTTATTTGACATTATTGATATTATTTTTGAAAAAAAAACTATAATTCATTGTGAATTATAGTTTTTTTTTTATACTGACTATACCCCTGGCCGCTGGCCATACAAGGATATATGACAGGGTGGGCCAAAAAAAAAGAGTTTTTTCCAAGATTTTCAGTACCTAAGGTACAATCATGTATGAAATAATTAACTTCCTAGCTGTACAGGTTGCTTGGGTACCAAATAAAACACTTGTATTCGTATGACAATCCAACACGTCCATCCCACGTGGCCGCTTGGCTTAAGTGCCACATTGACGCGTGTTTGTTTAATCAAGTTAGTACAAGTTACAATAGCTTTTAATCCATACTCAGACAAATAATTTGTCTGAGCTACCTGCATATATAATTATTATTAATCTTATTATATATTATATACAATATTGTATAGCAGTATAGAGCCGGGCCTTGGCCCTTCCTTTGTAGATAGGGGTTTAGATAATCAATAAAGAAACCGTTTAGCCCTGATTATTTATTGTATTTTTGCTTATTTCATAATATGTTTATTTATCTTTGTGGAAAATATATGTGTGAAACTCAACACAACAAACATTTTTCTTTTAGAACTTTGTTTGATTTGAAGATTTGTTTGTAGCATGTGTGTCAGTTTTTTAAGTCAGCCACACACAGGACATCTATTGTGTTTATATGAAAAAGTGACGGAAAATTGTAAATAAATACAAATGTCAGCAGTCAGACAGATCTTCCTTCAGTCTGTGGTATGAATTTGATTATTAGATTCAGTGTGGTTTTATTATTTTTATTTACTTTATTTTTTTTCATCCCTTTTTTTATCTTCGTTATCCATAATAATCATGCTAAATTTCTTCTATTCCTTATTCGAAATGAAGGAGTACCTAGTCTGTCTCACCGTAGCGATAGCGTACATAACCTACTACTTGATGGACGCAGTTAAGGTAGGTCCTCTTTCCTTAGGGTCGAGGCAAGTGGAGCAGGCGAGGGTAGTTACGCGCGGTTGGTTCCAGAGGCCGGAGCTGGTGTGCGGCGATGCGGAGCTGGAGGCGGCGCTGCGTGACGGCATGCCGCTGCTGTCGGCGCGCTACTGGCCCACGCCGTGGTGCGTGGAGGCGCGCCTGCAGACCGTGCTGGGCTCCGTGCTGCGCTCGCTGTTGCTGCCGCGCCTCGCCACTACCAGGTACCCAACACACTAACTCTATGCTGGACTGTGTACTTGCAGGTAACCACTACCAGTTGAACTAGAGAAAATCTAAGCACAAATTAATACAGAGTTATATGCATACTCAACCCTACTTCATCTAAAACCTGTTTCAGGCACTAGGTACACCATCTGCACTACACACATCTAGTGTGAACATTAGAACATATTTTTTCATTGATCTACTTTTTAATAGATCTAAAATACTTAAAGAACTCAAGCGGTTGTGGTGAGCAATTATATTTCTAGCTGGGTTGTCATTCCTAGTGGAGTGCCTTAGGGATCATTATTGGATCTGTTGTTGTTTATCCTATTTATATCTGATATTCATCAATGCTTTCATCATTCAAAAGTCTTAATTTTCACTGATATTAAGAAAATTTATAAATCAATTTCTAACAATAGTGACACCTTCTTGCTACAGGAAGATCTGTTTAGACTGGATGAATATTGCTAAGTCAATAAACTAGATTTAAATCCAGTTACATGTTCTGTTGTAACTTTTACATGTAAAATCAATATATTGCTATATAACTATGTATTAAAAGACCTTCAGTTGCAAAGGTAAGTTAGTTTATGATGAGCATATTAGGTCCATTGTTAACAAAGCCTTCAGAGCACTGGGTTTCATGTTTCATCAGGAGGATATTCTAAGGATTATCGCAATGAAAAAACTTTCAAAATATTATACTGTACATTTGTTAGAAGCAAGTTAGAATATGTGTCTCAGATTTGGAATCCCATGTATAATGTCTACGTATTGAAGATCAAACGAATTCAGAAAAAAATTGTTGCTTTTTGAATTGAGTATAAGATTTTTCAATGTGACGATTATTATACATCATGTTGGAAACACCATATTCTACCACTGAGTAAAAGAAGAGAAGTAGTTGACTTGATTTATCTTTCCAGGCTGTTTCGGGTCAGATTGAATGTCCAGAGCTCACGTCCCCAAGACGCAATATTATTGCGTCGATATAATTGATCTTGTAAATGCAAAGGGTGATTCAATCCTAAACTTATCGGAGGTGTATGGTCCGCTAAGGGCGCGCGGTCCAATTTATTTATTTATTTATTTATTTATATGTTCAAGGAAAACCAACAGCACATAAAAATTTAACAAGAAACATCATAAACAATAGGTGGCCAATTAGAGGTCTCCACTGATAGACAATAACTTAAGTTTTAAGCAAAAACAAAGTGCAAACTTCTTAATTTATTCGGGGGCTGCATGTCTGCGCTGTGTGGTACTCCGCAGGGAGGTGGTGAAGCTGTCGGACGGCGGGCAGGTGGCGCTCGACTGGGTGGAGTCGGGCGCGTCGCTAGGCGCCGACGCCGCCGTGGTGGTGGTGCTGCCCGGCCTCACGGGCGGCGCGCAGGCGGACTACGTGCGCGCCCTCGCCGCCGCCGCCGCCGCACTCGGCGCGCGCTGCGTCGTACTCAACCAGCGCGGGCTCGGGGGCCTGCCGCTGTCCTCGCCGCGTCTGTACAGCGCGCTCTCGCACCGCGACCTGCACGAGGTGGCGCGGCGGCTGCGGGCGCGCGCGCCGGCCGCGCCGCTGCTGGCGGTCGGCGTGTCGCTCGGCGGCCTCATCCTGGCGCGCTACCTGGCCGCGCGCGGGGCCGGCGCCGCGCTGCACGCCGCGCTGGCGGTGAGCGCGCCGCTGGACGTGCTGCGCGCCGCCGCCTGCGCCGAGACGCCGCTCAACGCGCCGCTCGGCTGGCACATGGCGCGCAACCTGCGCCGCACGGTGGAGGCGCACCCGCAGCTGCGCGCGCACTGGCCGGCGGTGCGCGGGGCGCGCTCGCTGCGCCAGTTCGACGCGGCGTTCACCGCGGCGCAGTGCGGCTTCTCGTCCGCGGAGGAGTACTACGCGGAGGCGACGCTGCGCGGGCGGCTGGGCGCGGTGCGCGTGCCGCTGCTGTGCCTGTGCGCGGCGGACGACCCGTTCCAGCCGCGCGGCGCGCTGCCGGGCGCGGAGGGCCGCGTGGCGCTGGCGGTGACGGCGCGCGGCGGACACATCGGCTTCCTGGAGGGTCTGTGGCCGGCGCGCGGCGCGCAGCACCAGTACATAGCGCGGATGGCGCACGAGTACTTCGCGACCATGCTGGCGCGCCCGGACCTGCTGCACGCCGCGCCCGCCTGACCTACCCACCCTCCCCCCTCCCCCTCGCGACGCGCACCTACCCTGGGGTTGCATCGCTTTGTTAAGTTTTTCGGCTTGTTTGGTTGATTTTAAATTAGGTTATTGATCGTTACATTTGTATGACTTAGATTTTATACGAGAACGATGAAGTCGAGCGAAGCTGGCTCAGGTGATATTTAATGTGAAGACGCAGTTTTTTAGTTGTAAATTATTATAAATAAGTTCAAATGGCGCAAATAATTTTATCGCTTCCGTCGTCTTTTGGCGCTTTGTTAAGATTACTAAGTAAGTTATTTAAGTACCTATCTGAAGGCGGAGCGAGCGCGCGCGGTTGCGTTGCGGTGACCAGGCGGTAACCTCTTGGTGTCTCGCTTGTTGCTCGAGTCGACGCCGACGGCGCTCACAGATAATGGTAGTTGAGTGTTTTCTATCTATTCACCCCATTAATGAGATTGTAAAGTTAGTCGAATTAACAAAAGTCTGGATATTCTCAGTTTTTTTTGTCAAAACCTTATAGTTTTTGAGATAATAAAGTGACCATAACCAGTAATTTGGTAAAGATGATCTCTATATCTTATTAACATTGACCACGCCATTGCCATCACATTTGATAGTACTGCTGTAAAATACAGTTTAAAGTTTTTATTTATTTCGAACAGCTGGTAATAATAAAATTACTGAGCAACATGCCACAGCAAGAGGTTTTTTACATCCTGTTTCTATCGAGTTAAAATTTTACAATTACCTAATCTATCGTACGTAATGTATTATTGTATTAGGTTAGAAATCGCAAATCCGTCAAGTCGTAACCGCAGTCGCGCGCTCCTCTTCCCGCCTGCGCCTGCGTGCGACGCGCACAAACGTACGACCCTCTATACAGGTATCGAAGCTACATGTGATTTAAATAAGAGTATTATTACACCGTAATTACTATAGTTTTATTATGTCACTAATAAATTAATTAATCATATCAACAATCATTGTTATCATTGAAAGAGCAATCGACGATCCCGCCGCGCAAGCCGAGCTATCGCAACAAGCTAATTACGAAATACCAGTTCGATAATAGTAAAATAAGCGTATCGTGCAACTGTCTGTTTAACTGTATGTAATGCGTTAAATTAACTACCAAAATCTCATACAAATTAACAGCCGCGAGGCTAGCATGGCGATCATCTCTACCCTACAATAGAATAGACAACACGCACAGTTTCTTGTCTTCTGATTTTCGTATATTTGGGATTTTTCCTTGGAGTTTTAGATAATCAATAAAGAAACCATTTATTTTGGCTTTTTTTATAATCTAAAGTACCTAAGTGTATCTTTGTGAAGGAGTGCAACACAATGCAAAACAACATGGCGGGTTTAACGAACAACTGGGTTATTAGGTATAAGTTCTCTCGGCGGATCTAGGCTTACATGAAGTTAGCCGTTTGTGATACGCAAAGACAATTTAGTTAGAAAAAGGATGCGATTAAGGACTGTTAAGGTCAAGATGCGTCACGTTCATTGGCTAATAGCTGTCTGGGCGGACCTAGTGTTCCCGTTAAAGGAAACAGCACAATAAACATTTTTCCTTTAGGACTTTTTTATATTTTTTCCATATTTTCTATGGTGTAACAAAGACCTAGGCCACTACGAAATTGGTCCAAAATTTGTGTGATTCGCCCTCCGACCTCGCGAACTGGAGAACTGGAGCAATGAGCGAACGTCGGCACTGCGGAGGGCGCGGGGCGGCGTCGTTAGCGGCAGGATGGCTGGTTGCCTAGAGCGACATATAAATTAACGAAGTGTCTGATTAAATTATAAGGCGCCCTTTATGTTGTTTTTTAAATTAACTATGTAGTTAACTACAATATTTTACCGCCTCGTTCTACCTACCTTTGCATTGTATTTTAAACGAGCTATCTACAAAATATGGATTCAAATTGGTTTATGTACGGCTTATTTAACTTTTTACCTTTAATATACAATTAAGAAAACTGTGAATCCTAGATTAAGATAAATAAATAAATAAACTAATGTAGATCAGAGCAAAAAATGTAATTCGTGAATCTAGCATTTTGGTAGCAGTTATTGGTAGTATTAAATACTTCTAGAAAATCGGCGTCACGATTCTACAAAAAGGTAATCAGCCATCCTAATGTCAGAAGGGCTGGTCTTTAAATTATTCTTTCTCTACATTCATAGGTAGCAATTATTAAATAGAATAAAAACTCTGTGCCAGACGCTCCGAAGGCCAGACATTTTGACGCTAACCGGAGCGTCTCTTCGCGCCGGACCGTCTCAAGCGTTTCTCTCATCCTCCGCGTCCCCGTTCCCGTCCCCGTCCTCGTCCTCGTCCTCGTCCTCGTACTCGTCCTCGTCATCGAGCGGGAGTCCGATCGCGGCCGCGAACACCGCCACCAACTGCTCCGCGGCCGCGCGCCTCTCCGCCCCCTGCAGCCTCGCCGCCAGCGCCGCCGCCGGGCCCAGCGCCGCCAGCGCGCGCGAGTAGGCAGCCTCCCCCTGCCCCTGCCTCTCCCCCGGCTCCACCGGCGCGCGGCTCAGGCCCGGCCAGGCGTGCGCGTGCAGCGCGGCGCGCACGGCCGCCACCCCGCACGGGTCGCGTGCCGCGCGCGACGCCGGCTCGCGCAGCGCGGCGGGCTCGAGGCGGTGCCGCGCGCACAGCGCCCGCAGCGCCTCGGGCACGGCGACCGCGTCGCACGCGAGCACGTTGACCGCGGCGGCGGGGGCGGGAGCGCGGGCGAGGCGACGCTCGGCCGAGGCGGGCGCGAGCTCGTCGGGCGCGAGGAGCGTCACGTGCGCGCCGACGGGCCCCGCGTGCGCGCGAGGCGGCTCTTCCTCGCCGCGCGCGTGCACGCGCACGAGCGCCGTGTAGTACTTGTTGACGAGGCGCCACACGCGGTCCGAGCTCTCGTGTCCCGGGGGCCGCGTCTCCTCGGTGGCGTCGTTGTCGATCATCTCTGAAGTGACGTCCCGAAGCGTTAGATCTGCGAGCGAAGGCTAAGGCATCTTCCCGGCGCCGGCGCCGTGTAAAGGATCAGCGACCGGGATATTTTTACCTGCGTACTACCTACATGGACCTGGTTCTAAATCCGACTCGCACTCTAACTCAAATTGAGTTGTTATCATCATACCAGGCGATAGACGTGCCCTGCTGGACATAGACATTGTGTTTCCAAAAAGCGCTATGATGACCGATCTTGGGCCAAAAAGTGTTAGTTTTCACATTAGATTCTATTAATTTTTTTAACTTCATGTTTTATGACACTACAAAAAAGAAACCAATTGGTGACATAGAAACCAGATCAATTTTATTGGGGCATTACTTTCTGAAGCCATTAAAAAGATTATTTACTAGCGACCCGCCTTGGCTACACAAGGATGAAATTTATGTGTATAACATTTTATATATTATTATATTTTAAATAATTATATTATAATTATACATACACCTTCCTCCACAAAGCACTATCTATTTAGAATAACCCCTTTGTAAACTATCTAGAGAAGATTAAATGGTTAGGTATAGGTACCAGGATACCTGTTATCATTTCAGCAGCTGCAGATTTTGATTTAGCGGTTACAATAATGACCGGCAATGAATCGAACATCTTCGATGAATCCAAATACCTAATGTTTGTTATTGTAGGTACGTTTTATGTAAACATTCATTTGTACCACATTCAACCAATTTCGACATTGTTATATATCTCACAGACCATTAAGATGGCTAAGATACCAATATACAGAACAGAACACTGATTTTTCAATACAACTATTAATCTGAGCTTGCTCAGCTCCAATTATTATCTTTGCTAAGCAATTATGCACTACGTTTAGCTGAGCTGAGCTGAGACAAACAACCAAGAAACCTAGCCAGGTAAACGTAGTGCTTAAATTCTCTTGGCTAGCCAGGTGCCAGTAGCTAGCCACCTGAGCAGTGTTTCCAGCAGTCAAAAATTGCGAAAATTGAATTTTTAAGCTTAATCAAAGTAAGCTACAGTGTAGTAGAAAATCTATTATTATCTCTTTGAAGTTTGTCGAGGGCCTTAACCACAACCTAAATGCCGCAGGGTGCCAATTATATTGGCGAGTGCAGCGAGCGGAAGTTTACTATGTTTTAAGTCAGTCTTTAAAGTTTGTGAAGGGCACAAACAACCTAAACGCCCAACTATCCTTCACTTCACTCACTTCTTTGTTTATGGCGTCTGTGGCATAATTGTCACAAACAATGCGTTAGCCACAGAACTGAAAGAACAGATACTTTTTTTTCATTAGGTACGTGCCCATAAAGCAACTTAGCTAAAATAAATTATAATATTTATTATTTATTTATTTATTTATTTAGCCTTACGAATGACAAAATAGGCAATAATCATTTACTTGGATCAAGGTAATTCAATTTGCTAACTTTGAGAATCTTCACCTTAGTGTCTTTAGAGGCCGATTTCAGCAATTAATAGCCTATTAAGTTGTATTTTTTTTTGTAGTAATAAGAAAGCTTAGTCTTTGAAAGTTTTTAAGAACACTTACAAACCATCCATAGTTTTTTGATTTATAATTTAAATGTTAAAAATTCTACTTTGACTCTCTAAAACACAAATTCGTCACTTTTCATAAAAACTTTTATTTGTCTGAGCTTTTGTAACTTGCACTAATGCTTGTAACTTTGTAACTTGCACTAAACTTAAACTATAAATCACTTTTAAACGTTCTGACCAAACGTTCTCAAAAAAAAAACATTAAAAAAATCATAACTATATGTAGACGAAAAATCGGGAAACATACATGGGGTATTTTCGGATACCCCTGAATCTGGGAAATCTAAGGAAAAAAGAATTTTCTTATTGACGTCTATCTTTGAACCATCCTGTTTAGGAGAAGATGGTGACCAAGGTGGTGATATATTGATAATTTTGTATTGGTTTTTGAACCGCCATAAAGCCCTTCGAACATAGATTAGTTTATCTTCATGGCTAGCCTACTAACATTCTCACCGTTTCGACATAGGACTATACTGTTTGGAATACACAGTGTAGTCCTATGTGACTTGGATTTTTGGAATGGGTAGAACGGAGCATAATTAGAGCCCTTCTAGCGAATGTCTTCTTCTTCGTTTAAGGACTCTGCGGCTTATTTGCCACAATTTTGCCAGTGTCAAGTGTATTAGTTTGATTGTCGCTTAACAACCTAGTAAACATGTCAGTCAACAAAATGTCAAAATTGAGTTTCTCACAGGGGGCGGGCCGGGGGGTTTTGTTTAAAAAATTGTTGTCTGTAGTCTGTTTGTGTGTAAAAATATGTGTACAAATATAATCCAAATTACATTACACAAATCGTAATTTCGATTAACTATTTTCTCTACAGAATTCCTAAAGGTACCAGCTCAAAATTAAATAAACCTAACGTGCTGAAAAACGATACAAGAGGGTAATGCGCGTGGGTGCAAACTGCGAATAAATAAGTATCGCACGCAATGGATAATATCAGATCGTGGACGGAAGAGGACGATGCGATTATCGCAACAAACACTGACGCGACGGAGTGCAAGCGCTTCGCTGTGGAGCTGGGCTACTGGAAGGACGACTACATAGCGCTGTTCGCGAAGCGCGCCGACCGCAAAGCTCCAGAGATCAACCGGGGCTACTACGCAAGGGTCAAGGCTATCGAGTTATTCATCCATCAATTCCTAGAGGCCAGTATATAGGCTACTATGGGCTCACGGCTGTCATCCCCAGGCTTGCTAGATTATCTCCTCAGTCTTATTTTACATTAAGGTACCCAATACCCTCAAAGGTAGAGTCTCGCTCGCACTTGTCTATTTTATTTTCTTTCTAAATTGACTTGCAATTTTTTTTGGACCAGCCTGTACAGCCGGCCTATAATAGGTATAAAGTCGTTAGTATTAAGATATTTCTATTGTTAGTAAAGCTGTATGAATAAAACATACATTTTGCATTATTTAAATCCCATTTACAGAGGTGTGACTCAAAATGCCAGATCATCAACCTGGGCTGCGGGTTCGACACACTGTACTGGCGCCTGAAGGACTCCACCCAGGCCATTGGTAACTTTATTGAGCTGGACTTCCCCACTGTCACTGCAAAGAAATGCCAAATTATCAAACGCAACAAGCAGCTGCTGGAGAAAATTAGCAATGAAGGTATGTATTGAATAATGTGTATGGACTTATACAATTTTACATAACATTTAATTATAAAACATTTTGCATTTGTAGACATACTTCATTCATCAGTAATTTTTTTTTCTTTGGGTTGCTGGTTGCTGCTTGGGGTGGTGTGCTAAGCGCATTTGGTGGTTAGCAGCAGTTTTCTGTGTGATACACTCTACTTTTCATCACCTCTATGAGAAAGTAAAAGGCGCCTCATATTTTATATTTTTTTTTTATTCAGCTGGGCGGCACCAGTCTTTATTCAAACAATATTTGCTTTCGATTTCTTTGGAGCTGAACACTAAGACCGAGATTACATTATTCTGTCGTGGAGTGTCGTGACGCGTCATAAGTATAATCATATCCATACATTTACAGAATGCTTCCCGACACACTGTGCTTTAGTAATATAATACCTACTAACCATACTACAAACATGTATTGATAAAATATGCTAATGACTCGTCGCATCACACCATGAGCACAGCCACGAGTCACGACAGAATAATGCAAACGCGGCTTTACTGTTCCAAATTAAAAAAAAATCGCGACAAAGATAATTGTGACATGCACATAAAGGCGAACCAAGTCGTCCTTTCGAATAGATGGGATGAAAAAATGTTCGAAATCTCTCATAAAAAGCAATATTAGGTATCGCACGCCCCGGGAGTGTCCGCTTTATACTGAATGAGATGTTTCCCGGTCAGACGGCGAGGTGATAATCCGGTCCGGGGACCTGCACGCGGACGGGTACCACCTGGCGGCGTGCGACCTGCGCAGCGCCGCGTCCGTGCGGCGCGCGCTCGGCGCATGCGCGTGGTCCGGCGCCGCGCCCACGCTGCTGCTGGCCGAGTGCGTGCTGGCGTACCTGCGCCCCGCGCCCGCCGCCGACCTGCTGCGAGCCCTCGCCAGCGACCATCCGCGAGCCGCGCTACTGCTCTACGACCAGTGCAACCTGAGCGACACCTTCGGGGAGGTGCTCGTGCGCAACCTGGGCGCGCGCGGCTGCGGCGTGTGCGGCGCCAGCGCGGCGGGTGCGGCGCGGGGTCCGCCCGCGGCGCGCGCTCTGCGCCTGCGCGAGCTCGGCTGGGACGCCGCCTGCGCCTGGGACATGACGCGCGTGTGGCGCGCGCTGCCCGAGGCGGAGCGCGCGCGCGTCGAGCGCCTCGAGATGCTGGACGAGGCGGAGCTGCTGCAGCAGCTGAACGCGCACTACGCGCTGACGGTGGCGACGCGCTCGGACCTGTTCGCGGACATCCACCTGGACCTGGGGCTCGGCCCGCCGGACGAGTGAGGCGCCCCCCGCACCCCGCCTCCGCCTCTCGCCCCACGCTCTAGTCTCGCCCTCCTCCATGTGTCCCCTCGACGCCCGCGCTCGCGTCTGCGCGTTTTGATTGTGATTCGCCCGATCGACTTCGATTTATTGAAATAATTCGATCGATCATATCATTATTTACCTTATGTAAGTGTTAAATATTTATTTATTATAATAAATTCTATAATAATACAATTCGTACATTATTGTTGTTGATGAGATGTGACATATATTCACCCAGTAATTTCTCTTTGTAAAATTAAACGAAAACTTCATTAGAAAGATGTTACTGTTGACTGCAGCTAGAAACTACTTTGAATTCAAAAATGTTTAGTATGAGATGAGTTACTGTTCATGGTATACTATGCCTTCAATAAAAGTTTACAGAGCTGAATCTTGGAAATGCTGCACCAGTTTTCACCAAGCACCAGCTTTCTACCAAAAAACCCACACTAAAATCTCGCTCAGATCTTTTATACAACACAACGGGTTTTAATGTGTAGTTTTAACAATAGACAGTAATTAATTAAAGAGCAAATAGAAAGCTCCCGTGCCAGGTGTTACCGAGCGGGAATGGCATTTTTGTATTTTTGTTTGTTACGAATAAACTCAAAAATTACTGGCTCTATTTCAATAATTCGTTCACCATTAGAATGCTACATTATCCCTGAGTACCATAGGCTATATTTTATTTTAGTAAATTTATTTTATTTTATTTTATTTTTTATTTTATTTTTACATGTTTGGAAAACTAACAGTTTATATCATGATGAGAATGGTAATGCTTACAATATAGAACAGGATTAACCTAAACAGTTTTCACTAATAGTTCACTTATACTTAACAAGGTTTTAGTTGTCCACAAATTATAACACTTAGTGGGTTTTAACAATTAATAATTTTTAGAAAAAATGAATAAGAAAACAATGATTACATAATTAATAGGTACCTACCTAACAGAAAAATGGAAACCTAAGAATACATGGGAGTCACTCACTATTCCAATTGAAAAAGGTCATGAAGATCATCATGATGCTAATTAGCCATATAAACTCATGTAAAGAAATTTTGTGCTATTAACTTTTTGAAAAAGTTTAGCCTTGCTTCAAATAAGTCTACATACATTGAATAGTTAGTGTTGAAGAGATTGCCGGTTCGTACAAAGAATGAGTTCTGCCTATAATTCGTAGAACATGGTTGGGTATACAGCCTGAGGTAATTACGTCTAGTTGTAGTACGCATTGGTGTTCTTAATTTTATTTCGGAAAGTAAGTCAGGGCAGTCAATTTTGCCCAAAACGAGGTTGTGAAGAAAGGTAAGGTCCGCCGCTTCTCTCCGAGCTTCAAGGGGTAGCAAATGGTGATGTTTGCAACTTTGTAAGTAGTCTGGTATGCATATCCTATGTTTATAGTTAAGATGTCTTAAGAATTTACGTTGTATACGCTCGATACTGTCAATATAGACCGCGTACTGAGGGTTCCAGGCTTGAGACACATACTCAAGCTGGCTTCTCACAAGAGAACAATATAATACTTTAAGCGTTTTGACAGATCTAAAATCTTTAGTAACACGAAACAAAAAGCCCAGGGTCTTCATAGCCTTAGCCGTTATGCTCTCAACATGTACATCAAAAAGCAGCTGTGAGTCAATAGTCACTCCAAGGTCTCTAACATGGTCCGCTCTGGCAAGAACCTGGTTACTTAATTTGTAATCATAGATTAAAAGATTTTTACCACGACTGAACGTAATGCAATTACATTTTTGGATGTTTAAATCAAGCTTGTTACGGGTACAGTAAATATGAAGATTATCTAGGTCATCTTGTAGAAGGGTAAGGTCATTTGGAGTGTTAATTTTCTTATAGATTTTCATGTCATCAGCATATAATAGAAAGTTTGTATGCTGGAAACACTTGTCAATGTCATTTATAAAGATCAGAAATAGTAGTGGTCCCAATATGGAACCTTGTGGTACGCCAGATGATATAGGTGTTGAGTATGATGTATACCCATTGAGTACGACTGATTGACATCGATTTTTGACATAGGAGGTAAACCATCTATGCAAATTGCCACAAATACCTACGTCCAGTAACTTATAAAGCAAAATTGAATGATCAATTCGATCGAAAGCCTTACTGTAGTCGGTGTATATTGCGTCCACTTGACCTCCCCCATCCATGCCTGATGTAATTGCATCAGTAAAGGCAACAAGATTACTAGTTGTAGATCTACCTTTTAGAAAACCATGCTGTTGAGGTAAAATAGATAGTTTGATGGCTGAATAGACTTGCTCGTGTACAATTTTCTCAAACACCTTTGCTAGTATAGAGAGTTTAGATATAGGTCGATAGTTAGTAATTTCCCGTTTAGATCCTTTCTTGTGTACAGGTGTGATAGTAGCGGTTTTCCAAATTGTGGGCATCAATCCTTCATTGATTGACCTTCTGAATAATAAAGTTAAAGGAGTAGTTAGATAGAAATAAATTATAGGGATCCCTACTAAAACTTCAATAATGTAACCCAAGGTGTAAAAAAAATTGCCATAAAATGTCTTTCATCGCATGCGCTGCGGAAACTATTGATAATAGAACAAAAAAATGTTCTACAAAAGTCAGCAATACCATATGTCCAACTATTGTAGCTAAGTAACTATAACTACTTTTTTACATTTTAAAAGTTGATAGAAATGCCGACCAAAATCAGAGCATGTATTCCATACCTTTATATTAATCCTTATCCAAATAAATCATTTCATATTCAAGACTGTTTCAATGATAACTGTTTGAATTATTGAAATCAGACATTCTATTCAAAAGTTATGACGAATTATAAAAATGTTAATCTCAACAAAATTGTATGCGGACACGCGCGCGCCGTGCCCAGAGAGGGGCGTGCACATGAACTATGATATAGGTAGCCGCGCAGCTAAAACGTGCGTCGGCTCCTACCTTATCAATGACTAACGACCCGCCCCGGCTTCGCACGGTGCTTAAGTTTTTATTGCACCCGTGCGAAGCCGGGACGAGCCGCTAGTATTATGTAAAGAAGCTGTCCCTAAGCGTGGATGTTTTCTCCTACAATAAGGTTTAACTTTAACTGTTAATCGTAAATAGTACTGATTTTAGAATCGCTAATTCATTCATCCAGTTTGCCACAAAACTGAGCGTTTTATGATAGAAACAATTAGTTAATAATATCTGAGTACTCGACTCTGACGGCTGTCATGATCATGATCTGAGTACTGAGCACAACACGCCAAAACGACACGATCTCTAAAAATGACACAGTCCCGGTCCACACTTAGCGTAGCAAGTACCCAGTGCCGGATTAAGCCAGCGCGGGGCCCGTAGGAAATGCCTGTGCCCTAGCCAAAGGCCAGTCAGCCTTTGAATCAGGGGTTTAATTGCCAATGTTCTACCAGGACAGGCTCCAAAATACGAACAGTGAGAACTAACCTCATTAAATAACAGTCGGAGCTTGCGATTCAGTCATCATTTATACTTATCTTAATACATAATAGGTAGATACATTGTCCTAATACTTATGTAAATGTAACTATTCTATGCAAGATATATTATGAAAAATAATATGTCCTTAATCATAAAAAAAAACTTGTCATTCTTATGTCAATGAACAAAAACGATGATGAGAATGAGAGTAAGGCGCGCTAGAGGCGCTGCGGCTCCGAGGCGCGGGCGAGCGCACGGCGCAGCGCCCGGCGTCCCTCCGCGTCCCCCGGGCAGAACACGTGCGTCGCGTGTCGCTCCACGTGCAGCAGCGCGTCCCGGCGCGGCACGTGCACTATGCAGCCCTCGCCCGCGCCGCGCTCCGCACGCGCGCCCGCCTCCGCACCGCCCAGCAGCCGCACGAGCGCCTCCACGTCCGGCGCGGGCGCGGGGGGCCAGCTCGCCCCCGACCCGGCCCCCACCCCCACCCCCACCCCCGGCGGCGGGGGCAACAGCTCCACGCGGTTGTCGCGCACGCGCAGCGCGGCAGCGAGGGGCGCGGTGCGCAGGCCGGGACGCGTGTCGCGCGGCTGCGCCTGCGCCGCGAGCGCGGGGTCGAGCCAGGCGCGCGCGCGCACACGGCGCAGCGCCACGCGCCGGGCGCCCCCGCGGCGCAGCGCGAGGGGCGGTGCGTCTCCGGGCCCGGCGACGTGCGCGCGCGGCGCCTGCGCAGGAGGCGCTGCCACGTACTGCTCGGGCAGCGCCAGCTCGCGCGGCCGCAGCTCGCGCACCAGCTTGTTGGCCTGCGAGTAGTTGAGCGACGTGTCGATCGGGCAGTAGTGCACCTTCATCGCGAGCGGCTGGAACGGCGCCAGCGCCTCCGCGTGCGGGAAGTCCGGCTCTGCAAGCGAACGATTAAATTAAATTAAGTTTAAAATATACGGCATGAAATCTGACTTTGAAACTTTTAAGTTGTTGCGGGATAGAGCTCATTCAATGGAAAGTCTACATGGCCCTTATTGAGAATGGCATTGAGAATCAACCTAAGCAATTTTGGTCTTATATTAAGAGTAGTTCGAATTCCAATGGCATTCCCACATGTGTTAGGTATCTTGATTCAACAGCAACCACAGGAGACTCAATATGTGATATTTTTTTTCCACTTTTCTATCACCGGACTCATTATCGACGGGTAATACTTTAGCATCTCAACACGAGCCTATGACGTTAGCAAAATATAAATATATGAGGATGAAGTTTTAAAACTAATAACAAACCTAGATACATCAAAATCTGCTGGCCCTGACAATATAATTTTCTCAAGGGCTGTGCTATTCACATAGCTTTACTTAAAAAAAAATCTATTTTAATTGGAGATGATGCGCGGTAAGGGAGCGGAGGGGGAGGGACAGGACTCACCGGTGAAGATGATCGCGTGCGCCGGGTTGGAGCCCCACAGCTCGAGCAGGTGCACCGCGGCGCCGAAGCGCAGAGACGGGTGTCCGCAGAAGACGACGCAGGGCTGGCGCGCCTCGCCCGCTGCCAGCTCGGGCAGGTCCCTCGCCAGGCGCAGGCGCTGCGCCCGCACCAGCGCCGCGTGCGGGAAGGGCTCCTCGGGCACGCGCGCCGCCTTGCCCGCCGACACCCACTCCGCCAGGATGTTGGCGTACGCGAGCGCCGCGTCCGCCGCGGGGCCCACGCAGTACAGCGGCGCCTGCGCGAGCCCCGCGCCCTCCAGGTGCGCCGACAGGCACTCCAGCAGGTCGTACAGCACGCCCGACGCGTACACCGGCAGCAGCACGCACCCGCCCGCGCGCAGGGTGCCCGCGCAGTGCACGCACAGGTCCCCCAGCATGTGGTCCGGGTTGTGCGCCGGCGTCTGCGTGAGCGCCGCGAGCACGAGCAGGTCCGCGCCGCGCAGCGCCGCCTGGTTGATCGGGCGCGGGTGCGTGGTGAGCGTGCTCGAGCCGCTCACGTAGCACACCTTCTCGTGCGCGGACCGCACCACCCAGTTCGCGGAGCCGAGGCAGAAGCCGGACGAGACCGCGGTGGCGTCGAGCGCGCCGTACACGTCGACGCGCTCGTCGTAGCCGACGACGCGCACGCGCGCCAGAGCCCTTGCGGCGGCGGCGCGGGTGAAGAGACGACGCCAGGCTCTGGGACGCGCCGCATGCGCGAGCGGCGCCGGCAGCACGTGCAGGAGCTCCTTCCAGCGCCGCGCCGCGCTGCCGCCGCCCTCCAGCCAGCTGGCGAGCTCCTCGAGGTAGAAGCGCCCGATCTGTAGCGTGGGCTCGGTGGCGTACACCTGCCCCTTGAAGCCGGTCTCCTCGGTGATGTACGGCAGCGCGAGCATGCACGTGTAGTTGGAGATCAGGATCACGTCCAGCTGCGAGTAGTCGACCACCTTGTCGAGCGGCGGGCAGAACTCGGGCACGCTGTCCACGAACACGCGCCCCATGCACTCCTTCAGCTCCTGCGCGACGCGACACACGGACAACAAGCCTTACAACGACTCTAGCTCTACCTACACTTACATATTAGTAAAAAAACAGAATTTGGCAAAGAAATAAAAACATCACAAAATATGATATTTTCAACTTTCATGGGAAATATAAATTCCTCTGCACCCTGACCACTGCCAAGGGGCGATAGGACGAAAGGAAAGACTAGGGTATGGGGTGTTGGCAAAGTTTTAATTCATGTTAACTTAAGAAGATTGGACGAAGTCGTGGGGAGTCCGCGCCATTGCGGGCGTCCCTAACGATTTCTCATGCAGGGACTTGTTTAAGGAGTTAAAAATTCTACCGCTGCCGTGAGAGTTTATTTATCGGGTAGCGCTATTTACGTTTACAAACTTGGACCTGTTTCAGCGTAGAGGTATAAACGAGAATCGCGCACTCCGCAGTAACAAGTATTTCTACCGTTTTGTTACACCTCAGCACCGGTTAGCAAAATCAGGGAGATCCGTGTATATAATGGGCCCCTCAGTGTACGATAGATTACCAGAAAGGATTAGGGATGCAGCCTCCGCACCCATATTTAAAAATCGCTTAAAGAATTGGTTACTGGAGGGAGGGTTCTACAGCGTAGATGAGTTTATGGCACTGCCCGAGCTGTAGAGGCTCCCCATGACCAATATCTTGATCGTCATCATAATATAAAACTATATATATTGTTAAAATAATTAAGTAAGAAGTGTTCAATAATTAATAGTATTTTTTTGATACCTACTTTTTAAAGTAGGTAATTATCATAAATGACATGTAACTATGGTGTTACCAATATAGTATTGTACAGCAAACTGAAACGTCCAGCATTAGGGTGTATTGTGCATTGTCCCCTTGCTAACCTGACACCAGCCAACCCAACTCTATTAGCTTAAGTATTAACAGAAGAAGCTAGGTACCCCTTCAAGCAGAGGATCATTGACGTGCGGCGGCATGTAGTGGGGCAGCGCGGCGAGGCGCTCGCTGGGCACGGGCGGCAGCGGCAGGAAGTTAAGCACTGAGTGCGCTGACAGCCCGCAGTCCAGCATTATCAGCAGCTCCTTGAACGACAGCACAAAGCAAGGCTTCGCCGCATCGCTGCTCAGGCAGTACTGCAACATTACACTCACTATGTTCAACATTTAATTAATTATAATATTAGAGAACTTACAGGTGGTATGTATAAATGTAATATTACATAAGTTATTATAACTCTAAATTAGTACTTTCTTTAAACTTCTGGGGTTACTACACCTGGCTGACAGAGGTTTAGAATAGGTTGCGAGGAGCGTAGCGAGGAGCATGGTTTTTATAGTGACCAAACTATGCACTAAGCGAGTGCCAGAATAGACTTGCACCTATTTATACATTTTCGCGTTCAAATTTATATCGCATTTTATACTATGTTACTTTTTGCATTTAGTAGATAATTCTATTTAACACAATAGAACAGTTTTTCAAAATCAGTCATCATGCTTATTGTAATTTGCAAGATAAAATATGATTATTATACCAACATTTTTGGTATGTAGATTATGTAATGTACCTAGAGTTATGCCATAACATTATTATTAATATTGAAATGTAGGTAATACTGTATAGCATATTCATTGTATGGCTGGTGGTCGTTATAATAAATAGTTTTATGTGTGTTATGGTTATAGCTTAGGGTCCAATTATATAAATCACAATTAGTGAAAGTGGGTTTATAATAAAATAAGTGTATAATTATTAGACCGGTATGGCTAAATTAAGTTATACCTACTGAAGTTATAGCAAACGCAATTAGTAAATGTGGTTTTATACAAAAACATAGTGCACCATCTAATAAACTAAAGAAATAATCTTAAAAAATTGAAATCAGATAATGAAGACATAAGGCTTAGAAACATAGTTTTCAGAATTTGATTACAATTATTTATTTAGTTGCAGCGGGCAATACCAGGTTAAATGTTCAAATAAGTTCAATACACATGCAGATAAACTTACCAGTTTCATTTTGTTTGTTTTGATTCCTTTGACATTTAGCCCAAACTGATTTGCCGGTAATATTTAGCCGAACTCGTTGCAACCAACACAATAAATTATTAAAAATACGAGCTTAGGTACTTTAGCCAGGTCATGAAAGTGTAGGTAACCACAGAGTAATTTTAGGTACCTACCTTTGGTTTCTTTATGGAGTTTAGTTGAGGTAAAACACTGTAGTACTTATTTATTACCTTTCTTACTCTTTGAGGTAACCTAATAGGTAAATTCATTGAGGTTTTTTTTTTTTTTTTTTTTTTTAAGGTAATGGCAACCGATTCCTCTTTGGGTTATGAGGAATATTACTGCCAGCTTCACGTACTTAATTCATTGTGTGGTTTTTATAAACCAAAAAAGACCGAAATGATTAATAAATAAGATGAACATTCAGAATCTGCTATATATCTATAAAATAATTATAAATACATATACATATAATATACTTTATTATTTATATATATTATTAATCGAATATTATTATAGTTTAATATCATAGTAAGTTAAAAATTTTATAAGGGCACATGTAGAGTATTTATTTGTTAAGGAAAGAAGAGAGCTTAAGTTGGAAGGAAGAGGAGCTTTATAGTTAATTAAGAAATCATATATAGAGGGGGAGGAGTATCTTGAGCAGTTGTAAACTATGTGTGTGATGGATCCATCGTCGAGGCCACACTCACATAAAGATGTATCTCTCACTCTTAATTTTCGGAGGTGAACCGGTGAAGAGCAGTGGCCGATTCGCATTCTAGATATAGTTGAAGTAATTTCTTTACTGAGTTTAATTTTTGCAAACCAAGGTCTGAAGGTAACAAACGGTTGGATTTGGTAAAGATGATTACCTTTATGTGAGCTAGAAGAAGACCAGTGTGCACTCCAGGCTGTTTCTAGTCTTTGTTTTGCAACAGCTATAATATCATTGGGGTATGTTGAAAAATTATCTTTATTTCCATGTACAATAGCATTCTTAGCCAGAAGGTCCACCCGTTCATTACCCTCAATTCCCCTGTGGCCAGGTATCCATGCCAGTGTAATTTTTAGTTCATCATCATGACACAATCTTAAAATGTGTTTGATGGTTAGTGCTATAGGACAGGTAGAAGTAGATTTTCCAAATGGGTTAGTCATCAATAACTGTAGGCTACTTTTAGAATCAGAGAAAATTACAGAATCAGGAATATTATTGTTTCTAATAAATTTAACACATTCAAGAATAGCCAAACTTTCCCCAGTAAAGTTAGAGCTGTAATGGGGATACTTGAACATCCGGGTGATGTTAGAGTTTATATGTAAAAAAGCAGCACCTAGGGAGCTTTGTAAGTCTAACTTTGAAGCATCAGTGAAGAAAATATCGGATTTATGCCAATGTTCTAGAATTATTTCATTAAATTTTTCATTTGCATTTGAAGTATTTTTGTCAATTCCTATAGAAAGTCTAACGTCTGGTTGAAATATTTTTGATTCAAAGTCGTACATAAATAATGGATGAATTGGGAATCTTTCCACTTTAAATCTGATGCTTTGAAATTTTCTGAAACTTTTAATCAAGGGCGGTAAAGATTTATGTCTCCAGAATGGTTTGTTTTGAGTGTAAGAATTTAGTAATTTTAGTTTGGGTATCAGAGGGTGTTTTGCAAAAATACAACTTTTGAAGAAAAACCTATCTGCAAGAAACTGTCTCCTTAGGGTCAGAGGAGGATCTGAGCTTTCAACTTGCAAGGCATTTATAGGGGATGATTTCATAGCTCCTATAACTATTCTTAACGCCTTTGAGTGGCTTATGTCCAGTTTCTTGATAATGGTCTTATTACCGGGTATCAGTAGATAAGACCCAAAATCCAAATGACTCCTAACAATTGCATTATATAAAATTTTTAAAGAAAATGGGTGTGCACCCCACCATATTCCTGCCAAGCACTTCATTATATTAATATTGCGTTCACTTTTGCCAATCATTTTTTTAACATGGGCCACCCCATTTAACTTTGAATCAAAAATCTTTCCAAGAAATTTAACTTCTTTGACGATTGGTATACTAACCCCATCAGAGTTAACAGTTATATTCGGGATTTGCCTTTTTCTTGTAAAAACACATACAGAGCTTTTGTTTGCTGAAAGGGAGAGAGAATTGGCGTTTAACCAGTTATTAAGAATGTCGATACCCTCCTCTACTTTATGTGCCGCTTCAATCAGTGATGAGTGAACGGAGTAAATAAGCAGGTCATCAGCATATTGTAGTACTCTGTTCACTGCTGTTAAAGATCTTTCAATATCAATAGTATATACGTCATATAGAAGGGGGCTTAATACAGATCCTTGGGGGAGACCTTTCCATATGGTTCTATCAGTGTCCTTTACTCCTTTCATTCTCAATGAGATTTGTCTACCAGATAATATATTAAATATGAAAGAGGTCATCTTAGTCGGAATTCTTAGCTCATGCAGTTTATGCCTAAGGATCCGAAGATCAACATTATCATATGCAGCTGAAATGTCTAAGAAACCAGCCACAATTGATTCATTTCGGGACCAAGCTAAATGGATATCTGTTGTAAATATGGCTTGGCTATCGGAAATGCTTTTACCCTTTCTAAATCCATACTGGGAGCTTGATAAAAGAGAGTGATGTTCCAAAAACCACTCCATGCGGTTCTTAATTAGATGTTCTACAATTTTAGGTATTGTCGATGAAAGAGCTATTGGGCGATACGATGAAGAATCCGATGGGTCTTTACCAGGCTTACATATAGGAATTACAATTTGATGGTTCCAATATTTGGGAATCAGTCCTGAATCAATGACAAGATTAATTATTTTTAAAAAATATTCAATTGTGTTTTTATTTGATTTTGCTATAAATGAATATGGAATCCCATCTGGACCAGGGGCAGAGTCTTTAACTCGTTCTAGAACGAGTTTTAATTCTTGATAGGTAAATGGGGTATCAAGAGAGGAATTAGGGTGTGAAAACTGGGGAAATGGATCATTTAATAAGTAGTAGGGCCTAGGTAGTTGAGTTTCATTAGGAGCTAATGGGGGAGCCAATTTGTTCATGAAATCATCTGTCCAAGTAGTAGAGTATGATTCAATGCTATTTTGTCTATGAGATGACCTAAATCGTCTTATTTTCTCCCAAACAATAGTAGAAGGGGTTTGAGGGGAGATAGAGGAACAAAAGTTACGCCAACCTTTAAATTTTTTTTTCTTTAAAAGTCTTTTGGTAGCTGCGTTTATATTTTTGTATTGAAGAAAATTTTCTAGTGTTACAACTTGATCACAGTTCCCTTCAGCCGTCTTGCGTTGCTTAATAGCATCAGTGCAGTCAGCATCCCACCAAGGGGGAGAGGGAATTTTACCGCTAGAAGAGTTTTTTTTTTTAAAAATAGAATTCGCAGCGTCTATAATAGAACTTTTGAAAAGGTCACAGCAGTTTATTATATTGGAGGTGGTGGGTGGAGGAAGAATTTCAATTTTTTCGTCTAATAATTGGGAGTATGAATTAAAATATTTTTTATTAATTATGTAAGGGAGTAGAGGAGGTAACTCAGGGGATGACATATTTTGACCAGGAAAGGAGATAAGTATGGGATAATGGTCTGACCCGTGGGTAGTTGGAATACGAGACCATGAGAGGAGACTAGCTAGTGAAGAAGAACAACATGATAAATCAACGAAACTAAGGTTTGCCCCAGGAGGTGTTCTGCGCGTAGGGGCACCATTATTTAGAACACACATATCCAAATTATCCAAAATGTCTATAACCTGTTGCGCAAATGTATGGTCATTAGGAGCCCCCCATAATTGATGGTGGCAGTTGAAATCCCCCAGAAGAATAATAGGAGAAGGAACTGCAGAGAGATAAGAGCGCAAAATCGGAATAACAGCATTATTACGTTTCGGGATGTATACAGAAACGTAGGAAATATTATTGTATCTCAGGGCAATAAAGTTTAATAAGTTACTGGAATTTATTATGGGGATCTTATTAAATGTTAAATTATTTCTAATAAAGAGGGCGGAACCGCCCCAACCGTCATCCCTGTCGTCCCGGAGAATGGTGAAACCTGGGGTTCTAAAAATTGAATCAGGACCCAGCCATGTCTCCGAGACGGCAGCAATGAACGGTTTATAGTTATTTAATAGGTGGTGTAGTTCAGACTTATTCTGAACCACACTCCTACAATTCCATTGGAGGACATCCATGCTTAACAGCATTAATTAGTGTGATTGATATAGTGTTTATCATGTGAATTGCAACGTTATTCGGTAAATCAGCATGGAGAATTATGCTGGTTAGAGAAGAGATCAAGTTATTAATTGTTTCATATGACAAATTGTCATTTTTACTGGTATTGGACTCTTTATTCAAGTTTATGGCACATCCATTAGGAGGGGCTGGAATGTCATAGGATTGGATAAGATTTCTATGGGCTTTTTGATCATAACCTTGTACTAGTACTGGTGGGGGTCGGGGGGGAAGGACTACAGTTTTGCGGTAGGATTGAGTTGTTTGTTGGGTAGGCATAGTTACCTGAGGGGTATCAGAGAAAGATATTTTTTGAGAGGGGGTAATAGTAGGTGAGGATGTTAGGACTTCTGCAAAAGATTTTTTTACTTGGGGTACCTTTTGTATGGCCTCCTGGTATGAGACATTATGATTTGCCATATGGTGTTTTATACTAATTTGTCTGGAATATTCCTGGCATTTTTTGTTAGTGGCCAAATGATTTCCAGAGCAATGGAAACAAACAGCCTCTGCCTCGTCGACCAAGCATGAGTCTCCAGAGTGTTCTCCTGAGCACTTAAAACATTTTGGTTTGGACCTACATATACCTTTGGTGTGGCCAAATCGGCAGCAATTATAGCATTGGATTGTGGGGAAGATGTACTGTTCTACTTGTAGGATGGTATAGCAACATGCTATTTCCTTTGGTAGAACTTGTCCGTCAAAGGTGAAAACAACAGTTTGTGTTGGGGTCCAGGCACTGCCATCCATAGTTATAGTTTTTTTGCTAAGACGTCGAGTTTTTATTATTTTGCCTGTACCAGGAGGGCATTGAACTGATTCAATGATTTCTTCATGGGTCCAGTCTGATGGGATGCCTTTAACTAAACCCATACGGGATATATTGTGTGAGGGAATATAAACTTTGTATTTATTTTGTTCCAAAATGTCATTCTTCAAGAATTGGTTTGCTTCTCCTGGTGATCTAAAGCTGACTGATAGACGATTTCTGCCGATTTTTTTGATGCCGTCATTCAAAATGGCCGTGAATTTATGTTTATATAAGAAAGAACCAAACTTCAACGGGTGTAGTGTTGTTCCCGTTCCATTCAATTCTAAGAGTTCTACGTATACGATGAAGGGACCAGAGTCATGAACTTGATAGTGATCCCTAGTTATGGGGGTTGGTGGAGTGTCTTGTGTCATTGGGGTTGGGAAGGTGTTTTGGGTCAAGGGGGTTATTGGTGTATTTTGGGTCATATGGGTTATTGGCGCATTTTGGGTTGCTGGGTTTGAGGGATTTTTGACTTGTTTGTTTGTTTTATTAGGGTTTGGAGTGATTTTGTTATTTATAAGGGGGGCAATTGCTACTAAATCGTTTTTAATGTTAGTGTTGTTTATGGCTTTAGTCACTGTATTTGATTCAGATATGGTTTTTTTGGTTTTGCATATTGCCTTTAACTTCTCCAGCTTTTTAGTTTTTTTCTCTTTTTTTTTGGATACGATAGAAAATGTCGGCTCACTGCTTTTCAAGAACTCTGAAATTCTATTAGTTGTCTGAGGTGGTGAGCTCAGAGAAGCATCTTCATTGTTATACGGTAACTCGATAAATATTTCTGGAGAACCCAGTATGTACCCGGGTGTGGTCTCGGTATCAATCTCCAGATCACTAGGACCCGGGTCCTGGACATCGGCCTCCATCTTTATTACCCATAGGTTTGACCGACCTGTGTGTGTAATATAACCAAAAAGAAAAACTTACCAGTAGAAACAATAAATACACAAATGATAGTAAATATAGAGGATAAACTAATAATATAATAATCTACACTATTCAAAATAACAGATTCTGATGAACTTAGCAAGTGGGGAAAATAAAAATTTAGAAAAAACAGAAAACACGTGAGGTTCGTACGCTCCACCGGCACCGAAAACTTCATTGAGGTTCATTGAACATCAGTTTTCCTTAGGTAGGTATTTATAGATTATTTCTATTAATGTGAAGTGGTTAAATTATTCTAAATTCCCTTGTGGTTGGATGGTAACATTGTTATCCTAGTTATAATCTTAGATGTTTTAGGGTATTAAACCATACAAATTTAAAGACGAGACGACAAAACAAAACCAAAACAAACAGCAACAGCAAGCAAGCAAGCACGCAACGCACAGACTTCTAATTTGTCTGAGGCACAGACAGACAGTTGTTTTTTTATTTTTATTCTTCTTTTATGGACTCTGTGGCTTATTTGCCACAATTTTGCCAGTGTCAAGTGTATTGTTTGATTGTCGCTTAGCAACGTAAACAAACGAAAAGACAATGCCTGAAATTGGCGCCATTTTTTTTTTGGCGTCCATCAACCAAACCTTGTTTTACTAGTACAGAATAGTGTAAGAAAAGAAACTTATTTGACATGCATGTCTCTAAACTCAGTCCGAAATGAGATATATGAGTTAGAAGTTTGCATATATTTATTACGCTTCCAGGCAAGTTTCACCCTTAGATGCGCAGTAAAGGCGCTCTTTGGGGCAGGCCTTTGCCTGGACATACGCCTACAGCAGTGGAAGTCTACTAGCTGATACAATAATGATGATGATGATGATGATATATGTAATTAGTCTATGATTTGTGAAAGGACATTCAACAGCTATCTATTGCATGACAGACAACTTAACACTTACTGCGCATCTAAGGATGAAACTTGTCTACAAAAGAATGTTTCATGCGGTTACGTCACAGCTACTTAGGTACTGATCTGTGTCACATCACAGCACAGCACAGGGGCATGGGGTCAATAGAACACGAGCGCCGACTCTGCTGCATTCTACAATGCTAATGCGAAACCAATTGTTGTTATTGTAAACGATATTGAATAATTAGAATAAATTAAACACTGGGCAAGTACCTAAGTGTTTCATTTATTTTAATTAGTCATTTTCTTCATTTCTAACCGACAAAAAACTAGAGATATTGTGCATGAGTTTCTCAATAGCCGTTAGAGCACTACCTAGGCGAATGATGGTTCTTTTAGTACCTACCTACCTAGGTAGTAGGTAGACTTAAATCAAAGTTGATATTTTTATGAAACAAGATAAATACTCTGCAAGTCTGTAGGTACCAGTTGTAGAATGACTCTAGAAAACTAAGGGTCAATCATCAATCAATCACCCACATTCTCTGAACAAACAAAACATGTTCGTAGCCCACATTATGCATGATACTATGTAGGTATGTAGACTAACCACGAATCACTAATATTAGGTAGGAAGGTAGGTACTTACGTCTTTTCCTTAAGAAAAAAAGATTCAAGGAATATAAAAATCATATACCTACTTATGTAGGTAATTATCTTATTACCTTTTTACATTACATAGATGCGAAATTGTCAATATAATAATGAAATAAAACTACAAAATACTAACAACAATCCGCCATAAAAGGTTTAACACCAATCAGAGCATCTTGGTTTTCTGATTGGTGGCATCAAACAAAATAGCAGAATTTGTTAATATTTTACATTGAAAACATAATTAAGACGTCACTACTGCTACACCGTGACTTGGGCGCGTTTTGGCGTGAATTTTCTAAACCATTAATTTCTGGAATAAATACCACTCATAACTTTGTAGGCATAATATTCCGTGTTATTATTCTAAGTTTGTAGGTATCCATTGACCCTGGAATCTGTGATGCGTAGATGAAGTCTACAGGCATAGGCAAATACCTACCATGTTCGCACGAATTTTGACTAGAATTTAGATTTTAGACTACCAATGTGGCGCAGCGGGCGAAGGTCCGCCTGCGACGCAGGAGGTTGCGGGTTCAATTCCCGCCTTGGGACAAATGTACGATTGTACGATCTGCAAATATTTCTTCCGGGTGTTCTGAATATTTTTTATGTACTTATAATAACAAAAAATAAACTATCTATGTATTGTCGGTATTGTAATAAGTTACAATAAGCGCTCGCTTCCATCGTAGGACGGGGAGACGACCGACCGTGTCCTACCTAACAACGCTCTCGTCGTTGGTCGAGGAGGAACCGGTCGAGTTGCACGTCGACCATTCATCGGGACGGACGCGTTAGACCCCGCGGTTAGCTATCCATCGAAGCCGCCTTGCGAGCGTACGTCGCGCCGGCGCCGGCTTCCAGACGGGGTGCGCTCGCGATGGCAGTTCCCCCGCGCGCCACGCAGGCCGCGCGCACATTCACGCGCGCCGAGGTGGCATCGCGCAACAGCACGAGCAGCGCCGCCGTTATCATCGACAACCGCGTGTACGACGTGACAGAGTTCCTGGAGGAGCACCCGGGCGGCGCCGAGGTGCTGCTGGACAACGCGGGCCGCGATGCGTCGCGCTGCTTCCGCGACGTGGGGCACAGCGAGCTGGCGCTAGAGTGGCGCGAGCACTTCCTGCTGGGCGAGCTGACGCCGGCGGAATGGCGCCCCGAGGAGCCGCGTGCGCCTCCGCTCGAGTCCAGTGACGAGCCCGGTCAGTCTGCGCTGGACTCGCTACTGGCCGCGTGCGGCCCGCCTGCCGCGCTGGCGCTGCTGGCCGCCGTACTCTACATTTATCTGTTCTAACGCCCTGCGCTAAGTCTGTGCCGATCAAATTAGCTAATTTATGATGGCGATGTAAATAAGTACATAAATTACCTATAACTGGACTACTTTATCGATGCCTATATACTCGTACCTATAACATTATGCTTGCACCTCACTTGGCTTATTTGCTCAAATATTTGCGTTATTTCGTCAATACAAAGTCAGCTCTGTGAAAGTAATAAACAAAGATAAGATTGTATTGATAAGATAACGCAAACATTTAAGCAAATATGCCAAGTGAAGTCCCAGCATTATAACAAGCTATACGCGCCACAGGGCGCGTTCTCAGTTTCTCAGTGCTCGGCTGAGAAACGAGAGGTTGCGGGTCCGGTCCCCGCTGCTGTGTCAGGGTGTTTCATTATAATATATAATAAGGAGGTAGGTAGGTACATAAAGGTGTGGTTTAGCTATACCCAAAAGGCTTACAACGCACTGCGACTCCAATATAACGATGCGTTTAGGGTGCTTTTGCGGCTTCCGCGTTTCTGCAGCAATTCGTATATGTTCGTCGAGGCGCGCACCGACACCTTTGATGCCCTCTGGCGGAAAAAGACGGCGTCGCTGCTGAGCAGACTTCGCGCCTGCAGCAACAGTATCCTAAACATGGTTGCAAGCCAGTATGATAGTCCTTTGGTTTGAAGCTCATCCAGAGGACCAAATCATTGGTAGTTTTTAAATATTAAAATGATTAGGTAGGTACTGTGCTGGCCATCTTATTCATAATCAACATACATTGTTATATAACAGTTATTTCATCAAGACGATTGATTATGAATAAGAAAGTTAAGGACCTAACTACTCATTTACAATAATTTTAATTATAATTTTATTTTATGTTATAGCTAGTTACTAGTTTATAATGGTGGACTAAGTTGTCTAAATAAATAAATGATTATAAAAAATACCGGCCACTCACTAAAAAACAACTCGAGAGGCTTAGAGTATGCCAAAGAGCCATGGAGAGAAGTTTCTTAGGTGCCAAATTAAAAGACCGAATCAAAAACACCACAATCCGAAAAACCACCAACGCCAAAGACGTGGCTCAACACATACTAAGCTTAAAATGGAAATGGGCAGGTCACTTGCAAAGAGTAACAGCGAATCGATGGACCCCAATTGCTACAAATTGGATCCCACGTGATACAAAGCGCAGACGAGGGCGACCACTAAAAAGATGGAGCGACGATATTGTAAAAATAGCTGGAAAACTATGATCCAGACAAGCAAGAGACAGAGAGAAATGGAAGAACTTGGAGGAGGCTTTTACCAACGTTGGTGGTCCATGCACGGAAAAATTTGTGGAATGATTTTAAATATTTTTTATTTTTTTTTTACTTAATATTGTAAGTATTATAACATTTATTATAACTTTTAATATATTTTTTTTTAAGATAGGTACTTACCCTTGTTAACTTGTAAGTATATGTTTCTTAGTGTAGTGATGTTGTTTATAGTGCATTGGAAAAATAAAGCTCTTTTTATTTTTTTTTTATTTTATTTTTTATAAAAAATAATTTAATGTTTAGTCTATCAGTTATTATCTGGTTCTCATTATTACCTACAAGCTCTGCTTTGTTTGGGCTGCGGTTAGGGGCAATTTGGAGCTGTGTAAAAAAAATAAATCCCGCTTGACGGTGATTGTGCTGATAGATTCCAGCAATGCCTTCAATGCGGTTAACCATGATCCTTGTTAAGCATCACTTAGACTTACCAGTCCTAGAATAGACCTCATCGTATCTTATTAAATACCACAAAAAACCCCTAGCGGTCATGAGTTCTCAAGTTGCTAAAAATCATAGTAGCAGCGCGTACCGCAAGGACGTATTCTATCTCATGTATGTCATGTATACCCTTCTCTATACGGACGTAGTACTAATAATATCTGTTCTGTGATACGGATTTAGGTATCATAATATGATTTATGATTTACTTTTTATTTTAATAATACGCGCCGCCGCCTCCTCCCCGCGCCGCGTATGCGAATCGGTAGATGTGTTCCGATGAAAGTGGTCTCACAAGACAAGTTACCGAGTCACACCTGTCACCTGGCCCATTGGTGGGCACTGACTGGCTAGTGGCTACTACAGGTAGGTAGGAATGGAACTGGTCACGCGGGTACGTCACGCGTTACGTGCAATGACGCGCGCGCTCCGGATCGCGTGCTCGCACACTTTCATCCACTTTCACGATCGGTGTTTGATAACTTCTTACTAGTTCGTATCAGACCCTAAAAGGAAACATCTTTCTACTACTTCTACTCACCTACTGCTGATTGACGACAAACAATTTAATCGACAGTCAATTTTATTAAATCAAAAGCAGGAACTACTAAGTAAAGTAGGTAAGTAAAAAATATATTTATTCAATAATATCATAACCACTTGAACGTCTGTGGGTACTGTAGTACCACAAAAATTTTTGCGAGCATACGTCCCTGGTACTACAGTACCCACAAATCAATCCACTAAGAAACCTTAGTCGATTGTAATAAGATTCAACTTTAGTCGATCAGGAAGTTAGGTAGCTGGGGTAGCTGTATTACGTAGTATAGTACTCACAACGGATCTCGGCCGTCGTGAATTTAGCCGTTTCGATGCGCAATGAAGCTTTATCAAACTAAATTGTCTTTGCGCATCACAAACGGCTAACTTCACGGAAGCCTAGATCAAAGATTATAATAACCCTAGTACACATACTAGGTTTTAGTAGGTACCAAAAAATCTTATTGGTATGCATGCAAAAAGTACGAGGAATAATTATGTATAAACCACATGTAGTAACGCCAAGTACCTCCACTCATGCACTTATTTCAGAGTTTTTTTAATTTTATTTTTGTGGGTATTCCGTCCACTCTTACTCTGTGTCGTTGGTCGCTCGTCATTTAGTTAAGAGTTGTATTAAAAAGTTTTGTTCATTGATGTATTTCCAGAATTTTATATTGGGTATGGTGTTTTCAACATTGGGTGGGGGGGAAAGTAAGCACTTTTTGCTTCGTTAGTTCGGCCCTTGTATTATTATGATAGAACTTTACGTACAAGTAAGTTCGTTTAATCATTAATAATCCTTCAGCCGAACTAACTCGCAAAAAATGCTGAAAATAAATATAATTATTATATTATTATGTATAAACCACATGTAAACCTTGAGAGTGTTTGTGGAAATATCATCAATAATATAAACTATCTTCAAAAATAACTATTCCATTGTGTTTTTCATTATTAGTCGATATTCTAATTTTGTCTAAAATCTTAAAAAAAAATAATTTTTATAATTCTGTAACGAAACAGCCTATGCCTAATTTCGTTCTATTCACAAACATAGTTTAGGAGATCTTTAAACATATACTATTGGGGCGTTTAAATATTTCAAAAATACATCGTTAGTGCTTTCTAACCAACATTACAATCTTTTTTGTCAGTATGTTCAAAACTCATTACTAGACAGCTGTAGAAAACTAGTACGTTGGTAGATGTCAAAAAGAGAGACAGGACTTGAATTTTGGTAGGCAGGCTGTCAGGTCGTGAAGAATAACAAATTGTAAATTATCGGATAAAAAATCTCAAAATATTTGATTCAAACACATTATTATCAGCTGAAGACTAATTGTAATTTAAATACAAATAGCGTGAATCGATTCAGTGCTCTAAGGAGTTTGTAAGCTAGAAAGTCCGGATACGGAATTGTCGTAGTTTCAGTGAAATTCTCGATATTGGCCTATTTTATCTCAATACTATTTATTTGTACACTTAAAATAACCAGTAATTACTAAGGGCTATTTTTATAATATTATGTGAATAAATAATAAATAAATAAATAAATAAATAAATAATAATGAAGGAATGGTTGGGTTTGATCTTGATGTTGAATTTATTATATTAAATTGTGTTGTTTTAGACCAATGCAGACAGTGAGCTGAATTCTGGTATATTATATTCTTCTTTGCCTTTTGGACGTATTTAGTCCTAGTGGCGATACCCAGACTGTACAGCTGGTGAACGAGGTAAGTTCACTTGGTCCACTCCTACGTCAGACTTGGGCAGATTAAGTCCCACCCAGCAATATCCAGACCTGTTCACGGATGATGAGCTACCTTACTAAAGTCTTGACCGGTGTAACCATAAACCAGTCTATATACAACTGGTGAGCTACGTTAAGTTCGCTTGGTATATCTTACATCGGAATTTTGGGCAGATTAAGTCCCACCAGCAATACCCAGACCTGTTCACGGATGGTGAGCTACCTCTTCGAAGTCCTGACCGGAGTTACCACGACATTAACAATACAAATTATATGTCTGAATTTGGTTCATTCTGCAAAGGTTGAGAAACGCCGATTTTATAGTATATTCTCTGTCAGAAAACTAAGCTATTCTGGAAAGTACTAAACTAAATTATTGTTCCAAAACTTTCCAAAAAGCCTATATAGATATATCAAGTAATATTGCCTAAGCATTGTGTTATAATATTTAAAATATTGTGTCCTCGTTGTCGATATCCTCGTCGTGCAAATCAAGAACTTCACTTTACAAAATATGCGTTTTAACTTTCATATTTTATTCTTTTAATAGTTATTCCCTGTTTGGCAAATCAAGAATTCTTGTATTTTGACATTTTAACGACGAAAAAAGGTGCGAAAAAACAAAACGTGTTGAGTGGTTGAGCACTAAAATGCGAACACAGAGTAAGAGTGGACGGAATACCCACAAAAATAAAATTAAGGAAACTCTGAAATAAGTGCATGAGTGGAGGTACTTGGCGTTACTACATGTGGTTTATACATAATAATTACATTTATTTTCAGCACTTTTTGCGAGTTAGTTCGGCTGACGGATTATCTAAAGTAATACTTATACAGGGTGTAAAAAAACGACTACCGAAAACAAAAAGGAATTAGGTACCTATAGCATCACAAAACCCAACCAAAAAAAAAAAATCAGCCGTCCGAAAAAAAATTATAGGTGCAGGTGAAAATAAGATTTTTGTTTATTTTAGCACCCAGCATTGCAACCGCGCCGCGCAGTCACATACCGGCTGCCGCAGGCGCGCCGGCGCCGGCAACCGGTTGACGATTTAAGTACCATAATTAATAAGATATGCGCACTAAGACTTTTGCGCATTAGACTTTGCTCAAGAGTGTCCTTGGCTTGAAGCCTATTATATTGGTAAAAGTCACGCCATGACTTCTAACTTTGGTAGGTAGGTAATAGGTAGGATAAAGTATCAAGACATGTTGTTATTCCAAGTATCAAGAATAGATTATTGTTCAGTGTGGGTGTGGTTCTTATTTATACCTATTAGGTAGGTACCTATGTGGTTAATCTACATACAATTAGAGTCGAGCTCTATTGTCGTAGATTGTACGGTTTCATTAGGTATAGGTATGAGGTATGATAATGTTGGTCAACGGTTGACCTCCGAACCGCATCACGTGTACGTAAGGTACCTACTAAACTCGTTTTCGATTGTCGGAAGCTACTTATGTAGGTATGTAGAAAGATAGGTATGAAGCGTAGCGACTAGCGTGAGAAGTTCGAGGAGGTTCTGCACGACACTATCGGCTTGTTTTACTGCCGCATTACGACATTAGGTACGAGCACTAGGTATTGAACTTGATAAGAGTTCCGTTATCGCAGCGAAAGGAGAGTTGGAGGAGCGCGGCGCGAGGCGCGGGGCGAGGCGCAAGGGCGAGGTCACCGAGACTGCGCTGCGATGCGCGCGCGCCTCCCGCCCGCGTCCGCGCCGCGCGCGCTAGTCTAGCTAGTCGCCTCTCCGCGCGCTGCCATCCGCTCGCACGCACTCGCAACCTGCACTCCGACATGGCGGACGTCAAGAAATTCACTCGCAAGGAGCTCAGCGAGAAGGATCCCAAAAACGAAACGGTGTTCATAATCGACAACGTGGTGTACGACGTCACCAAGTTCCTTGACGAGCATCCCGGCGGGCACGAGGTGCTCGTGAACGTGGCCGGCAAGGACGCTTCCGAGGACTTCGACGACGTCGGCCACAGCCTGGACGCCAAGGAGCTCATGAAGAAGTACGTGGTCGGCGAGCTGGTGGACGAGGACCGCGTGCAGCTCAAGAAGCGGCAAGTGAGCTGGGACGATTCCTCCTCCGTCGGCGAGACGAGCTTCATGAGCTCGTGGAAGTTCCCGCTGGTGCTGGGCGTCCTGATGACCCTGCTATACAGCTACGTGTTTGGGTAGAGCAGCGCCGGCGCCGGCGCCCCGGGGAGCGGCACTCGCGGACTCTCAACAAGTGCGCACTTGTATGATTGTGTTTCCGGATGGACGATTGGTGTAATATGTACACCTACCTAATTAGTACCTATATGTATAGGTACTTACGACGTTATCTCTTTTGTACCATAATTATTAAGTAAGTGATAAAAGCTATTAAAATATTGACCGAATAGTCTGTCTCCTTCTTTGACCATTTTATAGAAAACTTTGCTTTCATAAGGTTTGCAAAATGCAAGCAAAATGTCAATGGTGTCTCAGCTTAAATAATCAAGAACTACAATCCAAGCAGCTCATTAGTTTGCTTAATTTCTCATACAAACTATGAATCTATGAATGGTTTATCAGTTCACCAAATTTCACAAAGTTTTGAAGACCTCGATGGCGCGACGCGCGAGCACAGCGAGCGAGTGTCCGGTTAACAAGTGGTTGCGGGTTCGATCTCCGCTGCAGGACAATATAAATGTTTGAATACCTAATCTACATAATTATTGGTTCCTGGTCTGGGCTCTATGTGTCTTACAACTCTTACAACAGAGTCGGTACCTTCTCGGGTTCCTTCCTTAATACACGAGCTTTCTTCATTTGAGGCTAGATGGCGCTGTGATGATGTCTGCCAATATTTTAAGAGTAGTAGAGTTCTCTGTGATAGAGCTGGTCCGGGGAAGGACTACCACCATACATATTTCTGCCGCCAAGCTGTAATGCTCGCATTGCTGTGTTCCGGTGTGAAGGGTATGGTTTCCGGTGAAATTACTGGCACATGAGGCTTTCGATCTTAGCCTCAAGGTGGCAACCCGCGAGTTATACCTGTGGTATTGCAAGCGTCCATAGGCTACGGTAACCGCTTACCATCTTATGGGCCGTACGCTTGGTTGCCACTACAGTTGTATACAAAAAATATATATATTTAAGTACCTACCTACTTATTTACATTTGTATTGTCCCATTACTTCATCATCTTTAATGTAGTTTCGGAGATAAACTGAACCACCTTTTATATACCTATCTGAGTTGTTGTTGCAAGCTTGTTGGTTTGTAATGTAACCCGGTTAGGAAGTAAGAACAACAACATTTTATTATTAGGTAAATAGTTCATATCTCCTAAGTACTTAATAAAAAAATCCTTCTAGTTCTAGCCTGTACTACAGCTACTTACCTGGTTACGAAACTTGGTTACGTAGCGTAGACGGACTAAAAATATCTTTGATTATCATCTTACAGATTGTACCAATATACCTAAATAAGCCCGTACCGCACCGTCGTCCATACCTAGATACTTTAGACTTAGAGCGTAGAGCTGTAAATCTTGTTTGTAATTTTATTAATGTAGAGAGACCATGAGTTGCGTGTGCTGCGGTAGGTACGAAAAATACGTAGGTACCTAGGTAGATAGAGGTCAAGTAGTTGGTTACAGCCTTGTGTATGCGATGATGTAGCGGCTCTGTGAGTGAGTGGAGGGGGCAGTCGGTCGGTAGGTATACGGTAAAGCTAATAAAATTAAATATTATCTGTGTTAAAACAAATGAATGGCATTTGTTAGTTTTGCGCTAAAAATCTCTGAGCTAAAAATGCCAAAGTAAAGGCAAAGAGGTAACAAGGTAAAAATATAAAAAGATATTACCTATGTATAGGTGAGTACTTAAAATAACGTGTTATCATTATAAGCTTATCTAGGTACCTAGTACATAAAAATAAACAATAAAATAAAATAAAATTGAGCAACCGACCGACCGACGACATAATGACTGATTCACAAAAAACCGTGGCGCAGTGCAAACGATTATAATCATAATAATAACATCATCGTAAACAATTTTTTGTTCGTTGACTATCAGGAAGGTAAGTAGGTAAGGTAACTCTATTCCTAAAATAAATTCCGTCAACCGACTTTGGATATTATAACCTTGGGAACAGGGTCTATACTCTTAACTATAACTATATTAAAACTATAATTTAATTAAGGTTGGGGAAAAAGTCTTTTCGCATTATACTATATGTATGAACTTGTAATAAAATCTCTTTGGCTATACTATTTGTTTATCATTAAAAGTTTAAATTCTAAAGAACATAATTCCAAATTTAAATTAGGAAAATGTGTGATTATTATTTGTTTTTCGTACTGTCAAGATGAGTGAAGCTAATGAAGAAATTCGATACATTTTAAAATTTTACTATAAAAGAGGTAAACATGCAACGCAAGCCGCGAAAAAAATTTGCGATGTTTATGGACCTAATGCAGTGTCTGTGAGAGTAGTAAAAATTTGGTTTAAGCGTTTTCAATCCAGAAATTTTGATGTCAAAGATGCACGTCGCTCTGGTCGCCCTATTACGGATAAAATAGATGCCATTTAAGAAAAAGTGGAGCAAGATCGGCATATCAGTAGTTACGACGTAGCTGAAGAACTGGGAATTGACCACAAAACAGTTTTGGCACATTTGAAAAAAACTGGGTACACAAAAAAGCTCGATATTTGGGTACATCACGAGCTCACTGAAAGAAACCTAATGAACCGTGTAGGTACTCATTTCTGATTCTTTATTACGACGTAATGAAACCGAACCATTTGAAGAAGCTGATAACTGGTGATGAAAAGTGGATCACGTACGACAAGAACGTGCGAAAAAACTCGTGGTCAAAGGCCGGTCAGGCTTCACAGACTGTGGCGAAACCCGGGTTAACTCGCAACAAGGTGATGCTGTGTGTGTGATGGGATTGGAAGGCATTATTCATTATGAGCTGTAACCACCAGGCAGGACTATCGATTCTGAACTCTACTGCGAACAACTGATGAGATTAAAGCAAGAAGTTGAGAGAAAGCGGCCGGAGTTAATCAACAGAAGGGGTGTGGGTTTTCATCATGATAACGCTAGACCTCACACATCTTTAGCCACTCAGCAAAAATTAAGAGAGTTTGGCTGGGAGTTAATGCATCCGCCGTATAGTCCTGACCTTGCACCTTCAGATTTCCACATGTTTCGGTCTCTTCAGAATTCTTTAGGCAGTGTCAGGTTAACATCACTAGAGGACTGCCAAAACGACTTGTCGCGGTATTTTGATCAGAAGCCCCAAAATTTCTTTAGCAATGGGATCATGTCTCTACCTACAAGATGGCAAAAAGTTATCGAACAAAATGGTACCTACATACCTACTTTAGTTAAATGTAAATAAACTATTGTACTAATGATTTGAATTTTCTTAAAAAATGCAAAGAAACTTTTTCCCCAACCTATTAGTTAGGTAGGTAAGGTAGGAACCTATTATGGATTTGTTCAACCCCCGTTTGGACTTCATAAGTAGGTATTTATTGTCTAGCTTTGGACCGCTACCTTTTCTTTCAAAACGAATTCCTTCTAGGTATATTTCTTACCAAATTCAAAGTTATAAGGTATTTTTTTGCTGAAAACCAAAAAGTTTAGACGGACTATCAAAGTGGGTTAGTGTCAAAATCCCCTTTGAAGCGTCATGCTTAGTTTATAGGAGGATTATCTTACCTACCCGTGATGTGACGGTGACGGGTGTATGTGACGGGTGACGAACCCCCCTGGACCCAGTGCAGCGATCGCAATGTTTTATTTAGTAGGTAATGCTAGCCAAGGGCGGATCCAGCCTTTGATAGAAGGGGGGGTCACATACTTAAAGTTTTGCCAGGACAGACCCAAAATAAATAATAATAATAAATCGCAACACGAGAAAAGGAGAAACGTGGAGAAATGCCAGACCAGTTAGGCGGTCTTTCCGTCATTGACGCTCTAATTATTTTAATTTGTATGAGTCTCGCAACTCAATTTACAACATTCTCATTTCAACATTGAATAGGTACACAATGTAACGGCAAGCGTAGCGAGCCGCGAAAAATTCTGTGTAAAAATCTTACATTTTTATGAGCGAATCAACTCCAATTACGTTAGCATAGCAGTTGTTCACGTGCAGTTCAACGGCGAGCATAGCGAGCCGCTTTAAAAAATTTTGAGTTTTAACTCATTTTACGTTAGTAGATTTGAACATATTATAGCCCAACGGCGAGCGTAGCGAGCCGCAAAAGTTTTTAGGTAGATATCTTAAATTTTGATTAACTTTTCAACTCGATTTAGATCAATAGTCCCGGAATGTACCGTTAAACTGCGAGCGAAGTAAGCCGCAAAAATATTGGAGTAAATGTCTGAAATTGTTATGAGCTTTAGCAGTCTGAAATCATGCTTCTCAACGGCGAGCGCAGAGAGCCGCGAATTTTTTTTTATTTTAAACTTAATTTACGTTAGTAAACTTAAATACGTCAAAGCTCAATGGCGAACGCAGCGAGCCGCGAAAATTTCAACTTATTTTACGTTGGTACTTATTGACTTACAGTTCCACAAAAAATGTTGGGTGTAAAACTTGTTGAAACACGTAACAAAAAACTGTATCGGTGCACTCACACACCGCGGCTCACATTATAATGTACTAGCAGTCCGTCCCATCTACGCGCGGGTGCATAGAAGCCGCACCCGTGCGAAGCCAGAGCGGGTCGCTAGTAATAAACATAGCCTATGTTACTCAGGGATAATGTTGCATTCTAATGGTGAAAGTATTTTTGAAATCGGAGTTTTTGAGTTTATTCGTAACAAACAAAAATACTAAAATACAAATCTTCTCTCTTTATAATATTAGTATAGAAGTATAGATAGATATAGATTTGAAAATTGTTTGCGACATGGGCTACAGAGTACTTATAATAAGACGTATATCAATGAGCGTAGCGAGCGAGCCGCAAATCACGTACCTACTCGTACCAAATGTTTTATGTTAGGTTAGATATCTGTCGTTATACAGATACCCAACTTGATAGATGCCTTTTAAAAGATTGACTGACTTAGTTTAGTGAGCATAACTCTGGGAACCGCGAGTTTATTTTGATTTCTGGTAATATTATTAAGATTATCACTATTTTTCTTTAGCACGTTACAGCGTTAACAGACGTTACGATAGTTCAATGGTTCAGTTCCTCAGTTCAGTTCACATCACACACAGCGTAAATTAAAGCTTCTTAATCACACCTTTAAAAAAATTATCAGTGGTTGACTTTTTCCCAGCCCAAGAGGGGGTCATGACCCCATTGACCCCCCCGTGGATCCGCGCTTGATGTTAGCAATTCTCAATGTCTTTGTGCTAGCATTGCTGTGTCGGTTCAAATGGTATGGAACATTTATGTAGGTAGGTACCTAGTATCGGCCGGCCGTTATGCTGGTTTAACTTGTCATTCAAGAAACAAGGTAAGTAAATATTATACCTATTACCCAAAAACTAAAAGTAAATAATTATAGTCGTAGTACCGCTTGCCTGACTGTAAGTAGATATCACTATCAGTCGAATGCTATCTTTATGTAACTATATAGATAGTGTAACTAATTACTTTGTTACGTAAAATACTTATCAAATATTAATTCATACAAGGTAACCTTACTTACCTCAGTAAATGGTAATATTATAAAAAATAAAAAAGTCCTACTTAATTATGCACCTACCTACCAACGTACATAGAAAGATAGCCCAGGGGTTTCGTACCTAAGTTCGAACAACGATAGTTCGAACCATAATCAATACCTCGATCGATGTCTTTACCTCGACGGTACGTTTCGTCGATGAGTCGTTAGCTCGAAAGATCAGTACCTACTTCGAAGGAATTCTGCCTCGACGGTGTAGGCACGTGTAGGTAGGGTAGGTACACTACACATGCCGCGCCTTTACCTCAACACGCACAAGTCGGAGTACGGTTGTTTCTCAGGCGTTTATTTATTTACGTATACTTTTATTAAAATAGAGGTATTATTTCAATTGAAGTTGGATCTCAAAACATAATTCGCTAGATAGCAGATAGATAATGTAGACCTACATTCCACAATAACAGTAGGTCAGGTGATCTAACAGTTTAATGGTGGGGCAAGGGCGGATCCAGCCTTTGATAGAAGGGGGGGTCACATACTCAAAGTTTTGCCAGGACAGACCCAAAATTGGAGTGTTGTATGTTTAAATAATTTTAGTTAAATAAATAAATAATAAATAAATAATGCTGGACAATCCACACAGCATCATCTAGCCCGAAGGTAAGTTGCTGTTAAACAGAGCTGTGTTGATTGAGCTGTTAACCAGATGACTGATATAATATACTTAATACAATACAATACATAGATAGATATTTTTTTTATTATATATAGAAAATACCCAGAACACCCGGGACAAATATTTGTAGATCGTACAAACATTTGACTCAAGGCGAGAATCGAACCCGCAACCTCCGCGTCGCAGGCTGACCTGCGCCCGCTGCGTCACATCGGTCGTCAAACACTAACAAAACCATGTGTTCTTTTTTGTCTTCTCGCAACACGAGAAAAGGAGAAACGTGGAGAAATGCCAGACCAGTTAGGCGGTCTATAAATATTTTAATTTGTAGGAGTCTCGCAACTAAATTTACGTTAGTAACATTGAATAGTCACAAAATTAAATGGCGAGCGTAGCGAGCCGCGAAAAATTCTGTGTAACTATCATACATTTTTATGAGCTAATCAACTCAAATTACGTTAGCAGTTGTTCACGTGCAGTTCAACTGCGAGCGTAGCGAGCCGCAAGAAATTTTGGGTACTTATCAGACATTTTGATAAACTTTTCAACTCAATTTAATTAAGGAGCTTGTAATATGTAGTTCAACGGCGAGCGCAACGAGCCTTTTTTCGAGGCTTTAACTCAATTTACGTTAGTAGATTTGAACACAATATTATAGCCCAACGGCAAGCGTAGCGAGCCGCAAAAGTTTTGGGTAAATATCTCAAATTTTGATTAGCTTTTCAACTCAATTCAAGTTAGCAGTCTGGTATGTGCAGTTTAAAGGCGAGCCCAGCGAGTCGCGAAAAAAATTCAGGATTTCAACTCAATTTACGTCAGTAGACTTAAACGTAGACTTTAACGCCCAAAGGCGAGTGCAGCGAGCCGCGAAAATTTTTGAGTAAATATCTTAAATTTTTATGAGCTTTTCAACTAAATTCAAGTTAGCGGTCTGGTATGTACAGTTTAAAGGCGAGCCCAGCGAGCCGCGAAAAAAATTGTGGATTTCAATAAAATTTACGTCAGTAGACATAAACGTAGACTTTAACGCCCAAAGGCGTTAAAGTTCCAAGTCTTCTTCGTTTTTCTTTAGTACGTCGCAGCGTTAACAGACGTAACGATAGTTCAATGGTTCAGTTCCTCAGTTCAGTTTACATCACACACAGAGTAAATTAAAGCTTCTTAATCACACCTTTAAAAAAAATTATCAGTGGTTGACTTTTTCCCAGCCCAAGGGGGGGTCATGACCCCATTGACCACCCCCGTGGATCCGCGCTTGTGGTGGGGTCTGCTGGACCTAAAGTAAACCTGTTTGCATTGGCTACCTACAGTCCTTGCGCTGACTCACCAAGCACTGGAACCTGCGAGGCGATCACATAACTCTGTTAGCGACCAATCTCCATCGATCTCCACCTCAAACTGTCACAGTTTGACCATAACCTTACCTCTACTGTCTTATTAGATCGTTTGAGATAAAGAACAATGAAGATTGGTTGCTAACAGAGCTATGTGATCAACCCGGGCAGGACAGGATTCTCACAGCGATCCCTGCACATAATGCAAATTAAAATTCAACAGAGTCTTATTCAGTAAAATGTTTTTTTTTTTTTCGTTTGATTCGTTTTATTTCGATGCCAAAGCATAGACAGACACACAGATAAACACTACAAACTAACACCTTTCATTTTTGTCGGGGCTAAATAGTGACAGCAAAACTCGTAATATCAATTAATTGGAATTATTCAATTATCTTGTGGGCCGTACGCTTGGTTGCCACTTCAGTTGTATAAATGAAATGAAATGATTTATTTTGCTAGAAGTACGGTTACATAAGGTCTTATTGTTTACGTAAGTATAAGTGTCACACACTTCACCGTTTAACTCGGCATGCAAAAATACAAATTTAAAATTAAAAATACAATTTAGAAAGAACACAACGATATAAAAAATAAAATAAAAATATATAATTTAAAAAATAATAATAATATTGTTGTGTTTCGTGACCGTGCCTTGGAGTTTGGAATGTGTGTTGTTGGCAGCTCGGGTTCCGTAGAGGCACAGGCAGAGTATTACTCTGTGGTAGAGGCGTCGGCCAAGGCGCAACAGGCAAGCAACTATCTTAATTAGTTAGTGTTTGAGTGAGCCTCCTCCTGCAGGTAGCGCCGAGCCCTGCCTCCAGTCCCCGGGGCTCCGGAGGACTCGAACCGAGGCATAACCCTGCAAACTTTAGTCTGCTTCGGAATCGCCTATTTGTAGCTTAGTACCTTGCGTATGTACAAAAGTGTTTCGTTGCGAAGGTTCACTTTCGAGACATCCATTTTATATGCCCATAGTCTTCGGGTGCTGGAATAAAATATATTAAAATATTTTTACTAAATAAAATTACAAGTATCACTTTGAAACGTGTTAAAGCTAGTGAATTTACGCCAGTTCCATGCGCCCTAGCCTAGAAAATTGTCTGATTGTATGTATGGCTTTCCTCAGATAAGTTTCACAGAAGTGATACCTATTGTGTCGCCCCTCGCCGAGTGAGTGACGTTACCGATGTCGGTGTCGATGTCGGTGTCAAGTCGTTACGTCCGCGTCCGTTGAGGCTCAATGCCGCGCGAAGATATCACGCTCCGCCGGTAATCGACACGCCTGCCTCACGCCCGCCTCACGCCCGCGCTACGCGATTGCCAACTTAACTTTCCACTCAGTGAAGCGCTGACTGGTGCCTTGTTTTGGTTCTTGATAGACTTTTTTCCATGTTTCAGCACAGATCGGAATTACAATAATCTTTATCCAGTGCACGGTAGGTAGGTATGTATAAAAATAAATTGCTGTTCGTTAGTTTAGCTCAAACTCGAGAACGGTTGCACCGATTTTGGCTAATTTTGGTTTAGTCCAGAGAAGGTTTACAGTGAGAAAATATGTGAAAATATGGGTCAGCTAGTAAAGTATGAAATTCTGCTCATTCGTTTAGTAAAGTTATAAGTGGTGTGACGGACGTCCCTTCCTAAGAAAGCCAGACTCCACAGCCAGCGGCTAATAAATTGAGGAGCATTGTAGCGGCTAACAAGGCAGCCGGGAGGTATCTACTCAGACTAGACATTGTGATAGAATGCCACTCGGCCTCACTACCGGCCTCAGGAGTGCTTGCATCTTGAACGCGTGCCAATCAGCTGAGTGTCTACCCTCATATAGAGCGTTATTTAACTATTCAGAAATAATACACACAATATATGTAAAAACTTAACAGATCATGAAAACATTTGTTCCGTTACGGGAATCGAACCCGCAACCTCACAATTCTCAAATGGTGCCAAACGCGCGACCGAGGCTGTATCGAATAACAACGACCACTTTCTACGAACTCACTGTCTACGGACTACGACGTAGCACTTTCGAATGTCTACGAGCTCGTAGCGTGTGTGTATACATTGCCATTAATTTTTCTACACACCATTCACTAGAATTAAACATTTTGTAAGCGATGGCATGAAATTGGCGAAAATAATTTCATTTTATTAGCCGACAGACGTCCACTGCTGGACATACTTGGGATTTTGACACTAACCTAAAGTATTTACAGGTCGTACAAACATTTGTCCTTAGGCGGGAATCGAATCCGGCAATTTCCTGCGTCGCAAGATTACCTTCGCCCATCGGTCATCAAACCTACCTACTCAGTTAGATTAAGTATAAGTATTAGCTCTATAATACTGCTTCAAATAATATAACACCACGTACCTAAGCCTATGGTAGTAAGGTAGGTATATAGGGAGTAAATAATAATGCAGAGCGCGGGAGGGCGGCACGGCCGCGGCGTTGGCATCTCACAGCTAATTGAATAGCCGTGTTTAGAGCGTTTACCCACGGCTAGCTCCATTAGACAGTTTACCTAGGATAAGGTGTCGTGTTACACAACATGGTAAATACAGCAGATCAGCAGATACCTAAGTACCTATGGACCTTGGCGCCTGGATTCTCTATGAAAAAATAAGGTGTGTACGTTATAGGTTAAGGAATTAACCGGACACAAACACATGTTTAAACCAAGACTGTTTAATATACAAACCTGTATGCAAAGATTTCTGAGATGTATATAGTCAAAGCGTGTATGATTTTGCAATGAGACGGAGATGGCGGTATGAACTGGAGAAAATCCTAATAGTTTGGTTGGTGGTGTTTAGTTCATGATCGAGACGTCTAGAAGGAATGGGGGAAGCCTTTGCCCAGCTAACAGTCATTAGCCCCAAGCAGATCCTTCAGGCACAGATAACATAATGCTTCAGGTCTGCATGGCCGCAGTCACATTAAAGAAGCTAATAGTAAAAATAGTTAGTAAAACATCGTGAGGAAACCGGCATGTTCAAGAACTAATAATTCGAGAGTGCCATCCACCGATCCGCATTGGGTCCGCGTGGTGGATTAAGACACAATCACTCTCGCTGGAGAGTAGGCCAGTGTTCCAGCAGTGGGAACATTAGAAGGCTGTCATGATGATGATGATGTTAGAACACTATTTAATTATATTTACATTTAGCTTTAAGTTCCTACCTGTATAAAAATGTAATGAACTGAGTGCGAGATAATAATACTGACAGATACTAACACTTGTATTAATATTATTAACGCTTTAACTGATATTGCTTGACACAATTTTATTTTTTATTTCGACATTTATTTACTTACATATTCAAATACTTCGTACTTAACTACGAGTACACTCGTATTACTTTATTTTAGCCTACTTCTTAGGTAATCACACTCTATTCTATCTGACATCCTACATTCTGATATTTTAGCCTAGGTAATCACTCTCTATTCTATCTGACATCCTACATTCTAATATTTTAGCCTAGGTAATCACACTCTATTCTATCTGACATCCTACATTCTAATATTTTAGCCTAGGTAATCACACTCTATTCTATCTGACATCCTACATTCTGATATTTTAGCCTAGGTAATCACTCTCTATTCTATCTGACATCCTACATTCTAATATTTTAGCCTAGGTAATCACACTCTATTCTATCTGACATCCTACATTCTGATATTTTTTAGCACTAATTTCTACTAGTGGACAAATCCAATTATAAAATGAATTCTATACGATTACTATAATTTTTCGTAATAAGCAAGATTTCAGTTAGGGTGTAGGATAGGTGGTATTTATTATTATGGAACAACAAACAACAGTGATGTCAGCATTTTGAAAAAATTATGGCTGCGACAGTATTCATTAATTTCGTTATTGTCTAAAAGTATGTTGTTCGCCATTTAGTGAATACGGATTACGAGACATAAAAAGAGAAAAGTGACATTGCCCAACAGTGGAACAGCGTAGGTTAATAAAAATGCTGGCAGATGTTTCAACCTACTAACTATTAGAGAAGAACATTAGGCTCATCTCACAAATAATGTAGGTATTTGTTGTAATGTTGCGTTAGCTATTATCATCACCATTCGGGGCACCTTCCCTTCCTAACGATACAGCGAGGACGGAACTCCGTGATAACTCCACTTACAGTAATGACATCCATCGCCCGGCCAATTACACATGTTGGCGAGTCCATCAGATGCGCGAAGTGCCGCCCCGCCCACAGTATGTTGACCCTACAGTATTTTTGACAAGACAAAGTGTAATTGTAATTAATTAAGTTGTAATTCGAACACGCTTACACAAGGGTAAGCCTCCTATCCAGCTATTTTAACTTAGGGCTTTATCTCACTAGGACCACAGAGCTAGGACACAATGGTGGCGCCACTCCAGTTGAGGTACCCCTCCATACAGCTGTACACATTATGTTAGTTGTGGCGTGACCCGGTGGCGTTACCATGTGTGCCATGGTGTCCTAATGAAATAGAGCCCTTAGTAACATCAAAAATATATGACGTCGTCCTTTTTTACGGAAAACATTATAATTATGCACTACGTCTATGTCAAATGAACACGTTCTATTGCTCTCGTGCTACTCGGTATCCTACTCTATCTTTACTCGCCGCGAAACTCAGTCTGCTCCTATTCCCAACCGGGGGCGCGGTGTGGTGGGGTGCAGTGCCGGTGCAGTGCCTAGAATCGGTTTGCCGCGTGCTTAGCGATGCTTTTAAATAATTTATTTTCGCGCGGCTTATGATTCCTATCACTAAAATACATTTGTGTGTAAAATACTAATTCCGTACAAATCGACGAACTCTTTCTGTTACTCGGTGCTGCTGAGAGTGAGTGAGTGAGTGACTCTACTGAGCGATGACGCCATGGCGCCGTTGTATACTGCACAGGTCGTTGGGTTAACGCGATGCTCACGGCTCTAATGAATCTTGCCCACTTGAGCCAATCAAAAAGCGGAACCCAAGAATTGGGATAATTAATAATTTTGTTCTTATTTTACTGAAGTTTGTTTTAAATTTTAAAAACCAACTTATTTATGAAACGTAGAGAACGCTAAGTCTTCGTTATCTAATTGGCAGATAACTCAACAATAACAAGCGTTATCGACATGACTTTGTTTTCATAGATCTAATGTACAGTCATCATGCCTATTTAAAAATATAGCCACAGTAACACAACAGTCGTACTATTAGCATAATCATCATTACGAGGCCTTACGTTTGCCGTATTGTTTTACAAAACATACACAATAGGGGAAATAGACAAATGCTGTAGACGACCTATTTAGTAGATAGGTATTTATGTAAGTAAAGTAATGGATGTAGGGTATGCTGTTGTGTACGAGTATGTCGCAAACGAGACTCGAGAGACTGCTTGCTGCGATGACATGCGGTCGCACTTTCGCATTACATACTGCTCGTCATCACTGTACATTTAAGGCTGATGGCTGACATACGTACGATCTACAACGCACAGCCTCGCTGGATCTACAAATTTGAAATTTGGAATGTGTTATTTGTAATGTACTTATGTAAAAAATGATAAGTATCTAGTTATCGCATCGATAACATAAAAAAATAAAGCATCCGATATCAAATATATTTTAATTTAATCATATTTATCTAATATTAGTGAAGCGAGTCTGTTTGCTCTCTCGGCTAGGCCACGAGCCATGCGGCCATACCTTATCTGCGATACCAGCAGCGGTCCTTTTCATATTGATTAGTGATTATAATCCTCGTTTTCTTCACCTTCCTAATAGATAATAATTACATTTTGTAAATTAGGAAGAATAATCTTTGAAGCGTACAAACAAAGTAAGTTGGTTAGATATTAATGGTGGGTCTGATTTGATACATAAATAGAAGGAAGAAAAAATTATATACGAATTTTACTTTATACTTATCAATGACAGCCAATGTTCCCACTGCTGGGATACTGGCCTACTCTCGAGCAATTGTGATTAAAAACCGTAATGCTATTTTATCAACACAACCTATACATTCAAGATTCAAGATATTTATTTGCATAAATAAGTGTTACAAGAGGTCTTACTTGTATACCTACTTTCGTCATACTGGGTATAGTTACTGTAGAAGCTTGTAAAATATAGGTTTATCAGCGTATTTAACTATTCACCAGTAGATAAGTCTCGTAGTTCAGTTATATAATCAACCAAAAAACCCCCATCAGTATATCCACGTGAATAGCTTTTATAGGGCGCGTGTAATTTGGCGGGGCTCGTAAGGAATACTTTTTCCTGTTTTCGTGCAATGCTCCGCTTTGGCCTCACTGAATGACAAAAGAGCGAAGTTATTTCAAGGCAGCCCCGGAGCCCTATTGTAGAAGTTAATCAAAAGTATCAAATAAACTCAATACATAGTATCTGCGTCGTAAACAACCGTTCCGGAAAGATTCCGATCGGCGGCCTCTGGACGGACCTCCCTACGTGCGGCGCGTGCCGCCCTAATACCTACTGTTATTTTAATGAGTCAATTCATGCTGAAAACCCTCTCAGGTACGCGAAAGAGAAGACAATAACAATGCTGAAACAATACTTAAAGATGTTCCTGTGTACACGACAAAAAGTAGTTTGAATTAGTCGTTCACAATATCTGTTTCGCTACGTGCCTAAAAGCCTTCTCAAGGTAATCGTACTTACAAGGCAAGCTGACAAAAAATCGCCAGCTTTCTCGTTGAAACTGTAAATTAGTGAGTTAGTCCTGTAAAGTAGATGAGGGTGCTGGGTGCCTAACCCAACCTACCAGTAGGTGCGTAGCAGGTATGGCGTACGCACCATTAATGTCGTGTTTGCGCGCAATATTGTTAGCTGCTTGCGGTATCGGCGTCGCGTGCTCGGGAAATCGGTTAAAACTCAATCTTTTTTCATTACTCGGGAAATTGATACTTAGGAGGTCGACAGTGTCGAGTCGCGGCGCGCGGGAACAAGCTTAGCTTTATAGCGGCTAGAGCTCGTTACACCAGATTTATTGAGAATTTAGTTCAACTCGAATTTAGAATTTTATGAGGTTTTGAAACGATTGCTTTTCAATTTATTAGCGAGAGTTCGGCTCAGAACCAGAGCAAATGCTACGCCAAGTGCTACGGCGTAGCACGTGATGGCCTTTGGCCCCTCCGAAGCTCACATTAATTAAACTTTTTCTTCAGATTGTTTGGGTACCTAGAGGGTTGTAATTGGCTATCAATTACCGATTACAGATCAACCAAGACGCAGGTTTGAACGGAATAAACATATCAAATTTAATTGCTTCTGCATATTAAATTGCATATTATATGCGTTGTGGTGGTAAGTTTATTTTGAGTCACTGAATAATTTTAAATGATTTGGATTGTTTTAAGTGTTTCCTTGTGTTCCTCTGTGTTATATCCATTTAGAACGTCGCGGCTAAAATGAATTTATTCCCACGTTCGCGGCGGAATCAGGAATACTCCCTATCCGTCAGTTATAGTTAGCTACTGTTTTTTCATAATAACTATGAATGCGGCCTCGGACAAACAAACCGACAATTAAAACAATGTGAAGTATTAAATATTTTATTCGAAAACAAACTTATCCCATTTATGTATAAGTACATTATAGTTATATGTTTTACATACATATACTCTCCGTTCCATACGTACAGTAGGTACACCTCATGGTGCCAACACTCTACTTAAGTAAACTTTATTGTAAAATTCTCTTCTATTATATTATTTACAATTTACTCTATACAAAGACGTTTTCTTTCGGATCTATTATATTACATTTACTTATGAGTTAACTTATCTAAGAACGTTTCGAGAAACGTTGCAATAATCTAGCTATTAGTAGTTATAGCGAGGCGAGGCGAGGCGAGGCGAGGCGAGGCGAGGCGAGGGCGGCGGCGCATTCACTACAACTGCATAATCAAATGGATATTTTAGAAATGAGAATACAAATTGATCCCAGAGTAGAACCCGTATTTGTTATGGCGACGGTGACACAGCGTGTGGACATGCACACAAGCTGCACCGCAGCGCACTCGATACGCACACTTTGCCAATATACAATTATAACGAATTTATATTATTACGAGCTGACCCGCGCAGTTTCACCCGCGGTTTTTCAGTTTTTATGCAATCCCACAGGAACAGTAAATTTTTCTGGGATAATATATAGCCTATGTGTTAATCCAGAACTTAAACCATCTACATTTTAAATTTCATCACAATCGGTTTAGTCGTTACGGAGATGAAGTGGTAACAAACATACACACAGACTTTAGAATTTGTAATATTAGTAGGATTTATATTTAGATTTTGCCCCATCATTGTAATAATTAACAATTTAATGGTTAGTATCAAAATATCTACGGCAATTGTAAATAATTACATGTAAAACTAGCACTCAGCTGTAACTGAACGATGGTTGTGTTGAGCCGCGCTCGCCCACGCGCTGTCCTTGGATCAACCGATAACCCTAGAGCATTAGGAATAGATCGAATTTCAATATTTAACATACACACGAGTGGGCTGTGGGTACCGGGCGCGGCACTCCGGGGCCCCGCGCTCCGGGCCCCGATCTCCGCGCTCCGGGTCGGATGTCGGATGCCGGCGGCGACTGGTTAAGCTCTCCGCAGCACAAAATGATCGGCTTACTCAAAAAATTTAAGCCTATTTAGTTTGGTTTGAGATAATTGGATCACTAATCGTTTTTACAAATCGATTCAATCGATTAGTATGTGGTGCTCTTAACTTGCTATTTCTATTTTTATGTGGTGTGTGTGGTGTGCTGCGACTTAGGGTTAAAGCACATTGGGTCGGCATGGCAAGGGATTTTTAAATTTTTTAACAATGAACATTCAATTCTATCAAATAGAAATATAATCGAATTGGATGCCGAAGGCATTATTTGAAAGCATAGGAATTAGATCGTATTACTTTTTAAATAGAGTTGAATGTCCATTGGTAATAATCGAAAATCCCTTGTCATGCCGTCTCTAATGTGCGTTGACCTTTAGGGCGCACGCCCACGGCAACTATTTGTAGCGATGCTGTCGCGTGTCTTGTAAACGAGCGACAGCATCCAGCGTGCGTCAGTCGTGGGCCAGTGACAGAATCGCGACTATATCGATGCAAACGCATCAGCATCGCGATAGCAACGCTACAAAAAGTCGCCGTGGGCGAGTGCTCTAAGCGACTTCGACCTAAAGCCGATGCACATTGCCACTTTAGCAGCGCTGCTGCAGCGCTTCAGACGTGATGCAGTAGCGATACATTCGCTAACCGTATACATTTAGACTTATTCATTATTTACGATCCTGACTCGGAAACAGCTCTAAGCATAAGTACATAAAACAATATAAATAATTAAAGAATTAACTTGGCCTATCTAAATAATAATAAATTAATATAAATATAATGTTGCAAAGATATGCAATATCACGTGTTAGAATATGATACAAAGTAAGGCAGCGGAGCAGTGCATGTGGACTATGATTTTGTTACTGCCTAGTTATACTATTACCAAATTTCCGATAAGGAAAACTTGCACGAATTAGTGACCAGTACTAGTGCCAGATAGGCCGCCCGTAGGCCTTTCATGGCGACTGCAGTTAGACTCGGGACCGACAGCTTAAAACGAATATGAAATGTTATAATGTTAATTGAGAACACACACCCGTTCCGATCAGGTGACCGCGCTGAACGATACTCAACATCATTGATCGCAAAAGTCCTCATACAAACATGTCCTCAAACTCACAAACTTTTGCTTCTACACTGCTAGTGTGTTGTGATTTTGCTAAACAACCACTACAAAATAATATGAACAGCAAACACATTTTGTAAAATAACTCTACAGACAGCATAATAAAATTATGATGTTTACAGCTTCTCGGAGCAGAAAATACATCATACTTGATTGGGTAAATCAATCATTAAAGTTGATAGAATAAAACAAAAAAAATAGTGGCAAGAAGTTCAATTGAATAACAATTTAAAACTACATTATATAATTAAATCTCGTGGAACATAACTTTTAGATAAAAGCAGTACAAGAACAAGCTAATAATGTTAAACTTCATGGGAGTGGGGATACTCTGCTCCATGTCTCACATTCAGTTCTCTGGCAGCGCTCCAAGGGGATGGTGTGGTCAGCTTTACGTGCATTATGTTAGTTATGCGCTGCTTATGGCGTAAAACAAATCAATTTATTTTAATAGAAAACTTCGGCATTGGATTCGATTCCAGTGTAGTACACACTGCAAGGTCATTCTATGTTATCAGTTTATTTCAAAGGGATTACAAGGAAAATGTGGTACCTAGTTTCTGTACTTCTCTTTAAAAAGTGCGCATCAGTGTGCACTAGATAGTAGCTGATACAGAGATATGACTTTGAGTCCAATTAATTGTATTAACCGTGATATATCTAACGACTTTGAATTTTATATTTATTATTACTCCAAAACTTAATTAATCTTATCGATAACTAGATAAAACAATTATATTTACAATATTCGAGCAACAGACGCTATATTTTATTAAATTTCAATTCAACTTTATTACAATTTATCTCACAAGGTATTCAAACGATGAAAATATTAGGATCGTCCAAATTAACTTAGGAGTGTTATGTACATTTCGATCGAGCTTCGTTCAAGGAAGTTGTGCTTGCAAATGTCATTCAACAACGGTAAGGATGACGATACAACATCAAAAGAAACATGGTGGCGGGCGCACACCCCCGAACCGCAACACAACTTCCAAGACAAACCTCTACGCCATGCGCCAGGGTCTCCAGCCGGGCGCTACGATCTACGGCGTGCTACGGCGTAGTCGCAGCGCAGACCGGCCGGCACGCTACGCACGTGCCGACGCGCCGCGCGCGAGACGCCTCGGCGCCGGCGCTGCGGCGGCACGGCGCCGGTGTCGGCACAAACAATTACACATAAACATGCTCAACATTAATCACAGTGATTTGACGCTACAGTTCACCCATAAAAACTTAGCGACTAGTTTTAAATAGTTTGGCGAAAACTAAGTTTTCGATTCATAAAATTTTGTTAACGCGTTCGTGCACTTTCAAGTTCGCAGTCCGGTCGGGGGTGAGGGTGGGGGGTGGGGGGGCCCGGGCGGGCGAGGCGCGGGGCGAGGCGCGCCTACCGCGTGCGCGGGGATCAGCTGGCGAGGTGCGCGCGCAGCAGGCGCTGGTGCAGCGCCACGCCGGCCAGCAGCGCCAGCACGCAGCGCGAGCTGTCCGACAGCCCCGCCGAGCCCGTCTGCATCGCCGCAGGACGCTCGCCTGGAACCACCACAACATTCATCTATTTACTTCAATGGAATTTCATTGAGTTCAATTTGTTTAAGAAATTCAAGAATAGTAGAGTTTTTTTTATAATAAAGCTCGTCCAGGGAAGAAGTACCACCATACCTACTACTGTGTTACGGTTCGAAGGATATGTTTAAAGTCGAATTGTGTTACGACCGGACAAAAAGTCTCAGTAGTCCGGGTTTTGTAATCACCGAACTCCTGAGTCCGTCCATCCGTCCGATCTTCGGACAAACTAACCGGACTGCTGATAGGCCTACTAATCGTTATAGATAAATCGTTGGTTTCCTCGGCAGAAGATATCGGTTTTTGCAGCTTCCCGCTTTTAAAAAGGCTAATGCAAAAGGATAGATACCGTTGAGGACGTGCACGCGCACGCTGGCGACCTCCGCGTTGCTGGGCGAGCAGGAGTAGCGGCCGGAGTCTGCGGGCGCCGCGTCCTGCACCAGCAGGTACGACGTGGTGGCCGCGCCCTTCTCCGTCACCACGGACACGCCGCCGCGCGACGAGTCGTACGAGATCACCTGCTTCAATGGACGTCAACTTGCAATAAAGTAACTAAGTAAGTTCGTATGAGTCTGTGCCAACTCTGCTGACAGAGTTGGCAACTTGCAATGCGAATACTCGACGCGCATCACACCCGCACCAGACACCACGCGGTGGGCTAAACATATGATTCGATAATTACATGCGATGATGCTACGTAGGTATACGAGCAGTTAGTAATACAAAATATTAAATTTTTTATATTGAAGCAATTATTGTATTGTAAAATTGGTACCTGCGGTCGAGTACTCGCTGAGAATAAGGTTATATTGTTTAGCTACACTAACTGCCCAGTAATGGACGCAGGAATCGAACCCGCATTTTTCACAATTAAAAACAACTTTCTCAAATGAATAAATCCTAGAAAATATACCAATGGATTTAGCATAGAAGTTAGTTTAACATTATTTTAATGAGCCTTTTCAGCTTTCAGCTCTCGAATGCAGAGTTATTGCTTTGTTGTTCGCGATCTCAGTATACACATTGGGAAAACACGGTAGTTAGTATAATATATCCAGATATTCGTCCCGCGTGACTGTCCTAGCTTATGGTTTAGCTAAACGAAGGTCGCAGCCTATATTCCGTAGTTATTAGGGTTTCATTCATTAGGAATTCACGCGCTTCGCCGTCGGGAGTGTAGGTGCGGTATCCTTTAATAAGTTATTCGCAACTCGTGTGATCAGTTGTAAAGTAATAAGGCGCGCACGCACGGCGCGCTGGCGGTTCGCACGTGATGCTACGCAAATTAATTTGAACAAGCTTCTGGCAACCCGCAACCGTCTCGCGTCGCGTCGGTCGAATGCGCGCCCTGCGCTAATTAGCTTCTGACTAAACAGCTGGTAAGACTAGACAAGGCCTTCACTTACACAGAACTGCTATGTCTATTGTTATACTGACCGACGACAAATTCATCTCCACGGGAAGTTTTGAGTCGTAAATTTCATGATAAATTGTTTAATTCAAGTAGAATTTCCCGAGAAAGGGTGATATTTCTCCTCTCTCGGTGTCAAAGGGTGCGCTAAGCAGTAATATTAATTTATACGGCAATATTGCTTTATTGCCGAACCTGCTTCACGCGGCTAATTAACGTAATTGCTTTATTTTACATTTAATACGGTTACGGCGCTAATAAAATGACTTTATATTATGTAATTGTGTTGCCATTATTCAAGGGGAATTATTACATCGCTAAGTTTAGTCTCATTCTCGAAAAAGATAAGTCTGTATCAGTGTGCGCAGTCGGCAGAGATTTGACTTCAACGTACACTTTTAACCTCTAACTAACTAGATTAATTGTAGGAGAGGAGGAAAATATAACTTTATTGTTTGTACACCAACTATTCATAAAAATATAGTATATTTATATTAGACCATGTTTGCGCTCTTATAAAAAAGGCACCGATGAGGTCACCTAGAACTGTACCTAGAAGCCTCTCTGAATGCTTACTAAGGCCGGCTTTTTTATCGATCGATAGTAAACTTGCTAAAATTTTGACAAAATAGTTAACCAAACAAACTTTAGTGATGTATCAATGTGATCTTGCATACGGCGAATTGAGTGAAATGGAACAGATTATTATATTATGAAACGTAATAAAAAAAATCCATTAGTAATTTGGGCTCAGTAGGTAGGTAACATTAGGTACGGACAGACACAATTAACCGTACATCGACACAGAGTGTTACGGATATCGGTTCCGATACTGGCTAATTAGATACCGTAAAGCTAGGTAACAATACCTAGCCTCTGTTTACATAGGATTTGTTTGTTATCCAAATTGTTAGCCTTGATTAAAGTACACCTGAATAAATACCTACCCGCAGATGGTGCCAGTAACATAGCTTTGAATTAAATTAGTCTAAAATTATCCTTAAAATATAAAGGGTTGCCAAGTTGATATTAAACTTAATTTTGTTAAAATTTAGTTAGAATTTAATGCTTTGTCTGTGCAGATTCAGCCAGTGAAAGTAAATAAACATAAAATGATTGTACAAGCCGATTCTTCACCTGGCAGCCCGTTCTTAGCGACTAGTAAAAAGTATAAGAAATGGAATAATTACTTTTCGTCCGCTCACCTCGTCCTCGTGGTACCAGAATATGTAGGCGGGCGGCTCCGGGCTGAACTGGATGAGGCACGTCAGGTTGATGGTGGAGCCGATGTCCACGTGCAGGTCGGGCCCTCCCAGTATCCGAGCTGACGGCACTGTGGAAAAGTTAACTGTATTTGTTATCGAGCCACGGTTCAAAGTTGTTTGCAGAACTTCGAGTGAAATGTTAGTTTAGTAGTACCTATAATGTTTTAGTTTTGTATTTTGGTAATTATTGATAATCATTTCTTTGAAGTGTGTTCACTTCTCTGGGAACCACTTTTATACAACAGACGAATCATACGATTCAATAGATGTAAAAATTTTAATGTTAGTCACGTCACACAGAATGTTAGTCAAATTTTGTAGGGAGATAGATTATTCCTTTGATCAAGACATAGAATTCATTTTTATCCTGGTATAGTTCGCACGACGGATCTAGGCTACCGTGAAGTTAGCCGTTTGTGATACGCAAAGACAATTTAGTTTGAAAAAGCTCCATTGCGCATCGAAACGGCTATCTACACGACGGCTGAGACTCGCCATGAAAACTATACCTGAGTGATGTCGCAGGCAGCAGGTAGTAGGAAAAATCCATTATAAGATACAAAACAGGTAAAAATCTCTAGCACTATAGTTTAAAAAAAAGGTAAGTGGATTAGTACTTGAGATTATTCACCTGTTTTGTATCTTATAATGGATTTCTGCAAAGTAACGCTGACTCAAGCGTTACTTTGCGTCTATTCCACTTACCTTTTTTTTTAAACTATAGTGCTAGATTTGAGTCAATTAGGCAGTATAAAGTTTATATTCTGCGTTATTCAGTCGTCGCTTTCAGCAGCAAGCTACACGGTATGATGTTTTGCGGGAAAAGCTGGTTTAATTCGCGCGAGCATGCATTATGCACCCCCGCGGAGGAGCGGAGGGTGCACCTAGGGGAGGTGAGGTTAGAGCGACACATTTGCAGTGCGCCGCCCTCGTTTTCGCGCTGAATGCACTTAGTTTCAAGTGCACGTCGCCACGGGGCGCTTAGCCGTAACGCGTGAATCCGCTTAATTGCCGTCAATGCAAATGGAGGTCTCATGAGCAGCTCTTCGTAAGACGAGCCTGCTGGCAGGCTCAGAGATCAACCACTGAGTGAAAAACGGTACCAGCAGGGGTATTTTGAAACGTCGAAAGGCCAATTCCTTCGGTATCGGATTCTTCCCGACGGAGATTCCGTAGAGTCCTATTTTGATTTCCGAAATCGAAAGCTTTCGGCTTGTTTGACGACCAATTTTCCGATAGTTATTTAGTGTCGGGAATGTTTCCGATCCGACACCTTTACGACAGTTTCAAAATACCCCTGCTGAACTCCACAAAGATGTTTTAGTGTCACTCAAGTGCAGGAGTTCTACTCGTAAATCACACACGTAACACTAAACATAATTTCGAATACGCGATCAAAGCAAAATCGAAATATCGTCGAATGATACTATTTCAAAGCTGTCAACCAATATGATGGAGGGATCACATCAAACGAACGAGTGAGATCCGTCGCTGCATGCGGCAGATAGCGCCGGCCGTGGCACACCGGGCGGGCGGCGCTGCTCCTCGTCACGCCGCGCTCGATGTGCTGCCCGATTTATCAAGTGGCGCCAAATTTTATTGCGTTGTAAGAGGATAAAGAACCGTTTACGACACTGCTATGGTGACGGGTCGAGGGTGCATTTTATTAACGCGATTGTCGGAGCTCGCGAAAACAACGTAAAACAAGCATTGTTTACTAAATCCATCATCATAAAATTGAAGATTGTTTACAGTTTACTTACATTAAACATAGAATGGAATGGATATGCCTTTGTAGCAATACGATGTAAATATTAAGCTTGTGTTTTAGCTAAAGTAGTATTCACATTTCCCTATATTCAATTGTTTTATTTGCAAAACCTGCTTGTAGCAGAGTAGAATGGGCCTTGTTTTTATAAATGCCCATTCACTCAGAAGCGTGCGCGCATTAAACACGCTCGATGCGTCACGACAAGAATGTTAGAAGTCCAAGAAGTGCCCACCGTCAAATCACGGTCGTACATATTGTAATAGCAAGATCTGTGTGGTGTTTGACATAGCATCAAATAAGTGGTTGCGTTTTCTCTTAAGGGATGTTATATGTAATATTACGGTCAACATTATTTAAGAGTGTCGGAATGGGCGCGCGAACGCACGAGGTATTTCCGCAGTCATGGCGCCGCGCGGTAATGGAAGTGTTTCCATTGTGAGTCGTCGCCGCGGACGCGCCGCCTGCTCGCGTGCCGGGTGCGTAATAAATGCAGCTTTTCAACAGGAAATGCCTTGTTCTTCTCACACTTGACTTGCCAACACACTACTAATCTCTTCGCTATCTCGTGTTTTGTATACTTGGCTTACAAGTTTCAATTGACAAAAGAAATAGAGCTTATATTTTACCTTCCATTCATGAAGGACTGCTGCCGGCTAGTTATTGATTATATCGTTACCTATCCGTTTCATACCATTTTCTGGACCACATGAGACTAAAAATGGGAAAAAAATATGTTTTTTTAGTTTTACCAAAACAGCTGGTTTATGATACGCACTATGGATAACATAAGTGTACATATTGGATTACAAAATAGATAAATATAGCTGCTGATACACCGTAGCGCTTTAGTGATACGCTCGCTCCTCCAGCGGCACGGCACCGGCACGACACCGGCACGACACCGGCACGGCACCGGCAGACGCCATTCATCACGCGCTCGCCGTCAAGCGACTGTCGATAAAGATTTAATTTCCGTCTCCCACTGACTTGAACTTATGAAGATGTGTCCCGATCCCTCTCGGAATACGCAATCAGTCTTCCTAGGCAAGTGACCATTGAAACGAAACGGAATGCCTAAGGTCTGCATTCTAGAATGAACATCAATCAAACTTAAGCTCTTCATAAAAACCGACACTAAATCGATGGTTTTGTCTTGATTTACTTCAAGTAAAGTGCCTGTGAAGTCAACATTTGGCGTCGATATGGCTATTTGTCGAGGGTACCAGATCCAACAGTACGGAGCCGGCGAGACTATGCACAATCACTGAACGTCATTATCCTCACGCAAAAAGGAAATTGTTTTCAGAATTGCCGTTTAGCGCGTTACGCCTACATTCGCAGTGATTTAACTTCGTCGAGTTATTGCTAAACCCGGACTCATTTGATATCTCAGCAGACACTCACTTCATAATGCTATTGGATAGGAAAACGTGCTGACATGGTTTCGCTTTACATATAGTACATACAAACACGCAATACCGCACTACTTTATAAGGTTTATTTACTTGTGTTCCGTATGTGCAGCTGTTAGCTCTGTTTATCCTGGAGTGCGGTAAAAAGTAGCTTTGAAACTGTCTTAGCGCAAATAAATACACAAGTGAACTTCCTCGCTGAGAGCAGCGGGGCGGGTGCGTTTCTCTGACTTACTGTGACATTCTCTAATCTGTGCTTACAAGCGAAGTAAGTCACTATGATATAATACACACCAACACCATAGCGTCACGACTCAAAAGCTGCAGCGGGCTTGAGCTACTAGTGGAATATTATTGATATTACTTATTTTTTCTATCAGGGCACATCTAAAAAGATCTGCTTACTTTGTTTTTAGAGTTTAAGAATTAAGCTGTAGTAGGTCAGTTAAGGCGTTAATCTGACTTATGCAAAACAACATAAAATTTAGTCTTATATATAAAAATGACGGCTGAACCGATTTGGCTAATTTTGATCTTAAAATGTTTGTAAAGGTTCAGGGAAGGTTTATACGGTGAGAAAATATACAGGGTGTAAAAATATGAAAAAAATATATAGCGCGAGTGAAACCGCGCCGGGTCAGCTAGTCAGAAATAAAAGAGTTTCTGTTCTAGTAACATAATTAAATAGTAAAGGTAGAGTTTTTGCCAATCCGTGCGCTCCCCAATTAGAGACTGATTAGACGGGCAGTAGAAATCCCGGCAGTGGAAATGTATTATCCTGCAAAAAGTTGTAAAGCTGAAGCGGGTGGTGATGTTACATCTCAGTTTTGTTAGCGCGGCAGCACCTGTGGCAGCACCGACGGAGGGACGCCGCACTCGCTGAAGCTGCATGCTGTTGCCACGCTGTCTGCCAAATATTATAGTCCTGTTTTTTTTTTGGCAGTAATTGGTCGCCGTAGACAAATAAAGTGTTATACTCGAAACTACTCGAAAGTTATGTTAAATTTTAGAAAGTTCTTTCTATGCAGTTCTCAGACTCGACACAATATTGTTGTATTTACATTATTGTTGTTGTAAAATATTCTTATTGTAATTCCCTGGAAGGCATAAAACAGGGCCATATCAGGCAGGTATCGATCAGATGCTTAAGATGAAGATAATCGCACGTAAAAACACGAGCTCAGCGCAAGCCGTATAATAATAATTGAATTGGATATGGCTCTGGAGCCCGCCTGAAGCACGGGCCATTTCAGTTAATTCCCTACTTTATGACGTCATATTTCGCGGCACAGGCGCCCACTCCCGACACAAAGAATAGTACACCATTTGGACCCACTTTGTGTAAGCGAATTGCTTTAATGAGACCTCGTTGCTGTATCATTACGCATTTTGCACGTTCTCGCTGTCTTATGCTCCATCACTAAAACGTTTGGCTTGGTTTATAACATCGCCTACCGCGCCTCGGCCGCGCCTCGACCGCGCCTCGACCGCACCGGCTACAATAACAGATACACTTTTATTCTGTTGCGATTATGACCGTCATTTATTTAGGTGTTTTATTTAGGCGCGCGAGGGCAAACAGGCAGCTCGATTCAGCTTACAGTCCGCGGCCCGCGCTCAAACATAATCCATTTTAACGGTTCAGTTTGCTCGCATGACTGATCGGCTATTATAGTGATACTAGATCACTGACGATGAATGTGCTCGCTAAAGTGTTTTCATATTTTATTTTAATCACGTCGGGGTCTCGGGGTCACCACTTTACCGATGGTCGGGGGTGTCTACTTAATGATTATTACTGATCAACTATGGAGTAGACTCTCCTGTCACTATACTGGGATTAAGTTCAAACACCAAGTCTGTGATAAACGGTTATAAAATATATTTTCTGTGAGTCCTTACGTAAATTACAATTTCGGATTAAATATGAAGTTACTGTTCTGTGTGATGGGTTGTTGACTGAGGAGCCGACGACGTTTTGCATAGCTCGCAAAACGAAGCAAGTACCCTACCTATTCAGTCATTGTGCAACTATATTGCTACACTACCGTTTTGAGACTGTTTTTAACAAAGTTTGTCAACCGCCTCTTATAGCTCCGGCAACGAGATGCATAATTCACAAGCGCTCGGGAAATGTGGTGCCACAGAATAATAGAGCACCTCGGCCAGCGCTCCGCTCGGTCGTCGGGCCACTCGGCACCGGCGCGGCGCCGGCGCACTTAGCTGTCGCAAATTGGTTTAATCGCTGGCTCTTTGTTGCATTATCCGGTCCCGGCGCGGCGTGTAGCGAGCGAGCTCGATAATGAAGGATTAACCAACTCGCGCTTCCAACGAGTACTTCGGCTACAAGCGTAGACGTAGGTTACGTACCCCAACTATGCACGGTCATAATGCAGAGATTACAAGCTTAAGCGCAAGCTCTCTATAACTGCCTGGGAAAATACTTATCCCAATGGATTCTCTCAGAAAGGCAGTAAACCAGTAACTGTGAACAGCTAGCGTGGCTAGACAACGCTGCTTCAACATCGAGTCAACATTTTTGCACCATTTCTATATTGGCTATTTTTGTTTTTATAGTGTTAACCATCACACTAGGGGAATACTAAAGATTATAATATCCCAAAAATTATTTTGCCTCAAGCGGGATCCCGCTTATATAGAAATGCTATTATAATCTTTAGCATTTCTATATTTCTGGTACGAGCATCGAATCACAATTTCTCGCTTAAACCATCTCTGCGAAAATATAAAAGTAAATGCGGCCATTAGTTGGCAAGGTGCAGTTTGTATTCCGGCTGCGCTCGGCAGAGGGCGCTCGGACGCAATCTCGATACAATTGAATCGCACCGACTGTTTGTACTTGCTGATACGCATTCTGCTCGGTTTGTGAACTATCTATTATGTACTACGAAAACCGACATGTCCAAGAACTTAAAAAAATCCAAAGACATGTGACACCACGCGGACCCCCGCGTGGTGGATTAAGACCCGCAGGCAAGTAGGCAAGTGTCCCAGCAGTGGGAACATTATAAGGCTGTCATGCATGCACTAATAAGTATTTGGGGTGGTGCCGCTGTTGATGAGAGCTCCAATGCGAAGCATCTTCCAACTATACTCGTATTTTGTGCTGTGCTGTGACTGTCTCGTTTTTATTATGAAATGTAGCGCTACTCCTTTAGATACAATTGTTTGCGTTGTAGTTATCAGAACGTTTTTTTATAATTTATTAAAAATACAGAACCAATTTTGAGAAAACTTATATGGGACAACCTCGGAAGTTTTTTATTCAGACGAGCAAGGCGCTTGCCTGGTGTAACGCACCACGCCTAACCATAACAGATGCAGTGCCACCCAAAGCTTTAATTGTTTAAGTTCTGCGTGGCACTGCACTGCACTGACCCCGAGTTTCGCCCAGTAATATCACTTGCTACAGTGCCAAAATTAAATTCAATTCATAATTTCCACAATATATGACACCTTCGACGTACAAACAAACAAACCCGTACAAACGCAAAAAGTAATTTACACGAGCACTGCACCTCCCCTTTTGTCCCATTCATCCCTTTTGTAGCATTCACACACTCCAATTAAACTCTTCAGGTGCCTAATTGGACATCACATAAAATTTCAACTTTATTGTCATCAAGTTTCTTATATCTGACTCATCTAGCTTGTAAATATTTACCGTTGCCTTAAAAATGCTTGATTTAATTAATAAGTACGGTTGTTTCCATTTCTAATGGATTACATTCTTTACAGTTTGATTTTGCCCAAGTATGTATATTGAAATACTGATCGGATTTGGTAACAACTAAACTAATATTGTAATCGAGTCAACATGTTGTAAATCTAGTTATTTAGCTGGTGTAGCTAGTATGTGTAGTACCTACCCATCTCATTTCTTTATCTTAGGGCATATTTTATTAACCGACTTCCAAAAAGGAAGAGGTTATCTTAGGAAAGGTTCTAAAGTAACATTTAAAACTTGAAAGGTCTTCAACCATCAGACAAAACTATTAAAGATGGGTTCGCTATCAAAAGATTACTATCAACATTATACTAAGATGAAGTTAACGAGGACAGGCGTAAAGTTAAATGAGAGGCATAATTTATGAAAGGTTAAATTGGACATAACTCGGAGATCATAAGTACCAAAGGTCATGAGTAGTAAAAAGGCGGCCGTAAAATTATTGCTGAGTATTAAGGATCGGTACAAGTGCTTAGATACCGTGTAATATCTGGTTTATGACGTCATGAAATAAAATTAGGGAATTGCCAGTACGTTACCATCGCGGTATAAAACACCCTTCTTTATATTATGATAACGTAGAAGGGATACGTGTATCCTACGGTGTTATACGTGTTCCTGACTTTATTACAGTTTGATCACTCGAATATTACTGGACTAGTGAGAGTGTGAACACAGTGACGAAGTAATGTGACACTGGTTTACTACAACAAAAGATCTCTAGATAAATCACTTGAAACAATGCTTTTAAATCAAAATATCTTAGCGTCTAAGCAACGTTCTGCGTGATCATCATTATGGTTGGTAGACTGCTAGTGCTTTGATAGGCACGTAAGAGTGTTGGTTCTAGCAAGACCTGAAAGAAGCTTCCGGGTGATCTCTAAGCTCTACCACTACAGCCGCTGTAGTAACTTATTTTACCTAACTGACGTTACTGCGGCAAGGATAATTTTATTTTAAGTAGAGTTGTGGTTAAAAGGTTAAGCAGAGTAGTACTAGAGATTTTTCGTCTGATTTTTTTCTTATAGTTGTGGTATTTGCCGATTTAATGAGTTTGTGGTACGCGTCATCGAGTTGTTTCGCTCATGCCTGCGATTTATTAGGTCGGGGCGAGCGAGCCAGGCGGTCGAGTGCACGTGTTTAAAACTATAACAATCGTTTATATTGAAGCCCCCATTCTCTATCCTGTAGGATACAAGTGGAACCTTACAAAAGCTATATTTTTACATAGAAAACTAATATTGATTATTTGCATGTTTACATTTCATCTTTTGGTTACATTTATCTTAAGTTTTTAATAAAATCTCCAGACTAACTCGTCGTTTGTTTTGGAAATTGTTATTACTTTGCCTTCCCATGTAGTGAAATGCTCTCCGCGCTAGAGATGGCTCTAATTCGCAACAATTACATGGCATGTCGGCGCAGCGCGCCGGTGACGCCGGTGCCACGGCGCTTTCACGCAAACTCACCGCGTAATGCAGTTTACGTCACAACTAAACACCTACGTATCTGAGTGCTGGATATAGCGTCTGTGTTCATATTCAAGTTTATTTATTTATCTTATTTTAGGAAAAACCACAACTTTATGATTATAACATAACACAGGACTAGTTTTGGAGAGAGCAACTGCAGGTTCTTTCTCACGGACTTGTTGTTGAATGTTAATTAAATCTAAGTATTGAATTCTGAATAATGGTAATTTGTATGCACATTACATTGCATTGCAGAATACTCAATATTATCAATATTAAAGAACCTAGCTATCATTTATTTTAATTTCGATTAAAGTAGTTTGTAGACTTACTTTATTCTGTTAGCTTACTAGCCTTATAAAATAGTCGACCTAGAGCTCAAGTGTTTCTTTCAAAACACGCACAATCTATCACTTTCTTTATGTTCTTGGCTCGTAGCAAGTGTTTCTGGATTGCGAGGGGATTGTGTTTGTCACGCAACACTTTAGTCCCCAACTATTATGTAAAATTACGCATTCTAGTGGCGAGATGAAACAAACAAGTCGACGGCGTTAAAAGTTAAACTGTACGGGAGAGGCACACTATCAGCAAAATGTCTGCTGCCAAGCCAAATGAGTCCGTATTCCATTAACATAAGGTTAATGTTCACTGAGCTCGTTACCTTTGTGGAGTCAGGGATGTCAGATAAAGCTATTGAAGAGTCTTTATTTTTCCAAAATTTTGCTACGTCCTATCGTAGTAGCGTAGCCTTTTCGGGACAGCTACGGCGTAGCAACTCGTAGCGTATTTTTTGAAATAAAACTTGTAAACTATTTGTATGATTCACTAATAAAGTAATAACATAGTTGCAAAGGCATGTAAGCTAATTATGCTTTTGTACAATGTTAAACAAATTTCTTAGCGTGGCACTCGACGTTCCCGCAACTTTACGTTTTAGCTTGAACAAATTTATATCATCTTGGACTGATATAAATTCGTCCAAGTACTTACCACCGACGTAAGTATAAAATATAGCTTGTAACTGAGTAGCAACTAATATTATAATGAGTAGAAAGGCAGCCCTAGTGTGTTTGTGTTTGTGCGCCTCGCCGGCGCCGCACTATCCGCTCAAAGTATCATTGCTTCACTGAGTCAACACCACACACCCACACCTACTGACAAATACTCTCCGCCTGAAGGTCATTGCCCATATGAATAGGATAAAGATTACTTAGCTGATGCAAAACTATTCAAACTTGAAAGTAAAGGTAGAGAAAAATCTAAAAGAGACAGAGTAGTAAATTTCTTACTAAGTGAAATGTAAATTTCTTTTGAGAAATAATTATCTCTAATCTTAAAGTTCACTGCATCTTTTGTTACTTAGTCAACTAGCTACCTTGAGATTACAATAAAGTTTAGGTAAACTAGTTAACTAGTAGTTTACCTAAACTTTATTGTAATCTTAGCAGACAGAAAAAAGACATGAAGATATTTAAAATAGACTAGCCAGTTTTGTGCATTGTTTTTAAGTAAACGTAATATTACGTACCTAGCTGCTTGTAATTATGAATATTTTATAAACTTACTATAGGTACCTACCAATAACTAAAAGACTCTACTGAGTAGGAGTAGGACTCTACTAAGTAGGAGTAGGAGAAGAGTTGTTGACGGTGACGTGGCAGGAACAGTCCTAGTCGCGTCGGCGTCGGCACCAAATGCTCGCTCCATTATTCATCGCTGCAAGCGAGCAGCGCGGTAACTCACAGCTCACAGCGAGCCACGCACCATCCGTCATGTTTTTAAAGTCACCCGTCGAAGTCTTGACGGGAAATCGCTTCTTTTCTGTTATTGAATTCGTAAGTTTGCAAGTTTTGTTCTGTTTGTGAAGCGGCGCCGCGACGGCGGCGGGGCGGCGCCGGCGCGCTCTCACCGGAGGGTTATTGCGCTAAACGTAACGCTATCGACATGTTTTGATTTTAGCATGTTTTTTATCTAACAGGTCTTGTTGGATTACGCAAATTGTGGAATATCTCCACAAAATTTAAACAACATTGTTATGATCAAAATTAGAAAAGCGTGTCTTAAACGTACAAAATTTGGAAGATTCGTTTGAAATAGACAATCAAACCGCACAGTTTGCTCTCCTTCAATAGAGATCCTGTAACTTCGCTCTCAAATGCATGCGATTGGAGTAATGTAACGGACATTACTATTCGATTTGAATAACTTTTTCTCATCATAAAAAAACTTGCACCATTCATCAATCCGCATAAGTATTACGTCTGCGGTGTAAAGACCCGATCACTCTCTTATCAGATACGATCATAAGAGTAGGCCAGTGTCCCAGCAGTGGGGACATTAAAAGACTGATAATATGTACTAAACATCTGAAAACACACCTATTTCAATAAATACCTAAGTTTTTCTGTTACGAATGTAGGTAACGAAGTACCTAAGGCAAATAGTATAAGTATTGATATCGTCGACCCTTTTTCTGTTAGGAGACAGATGTAAAAAGCAAGCGATTACAATGCAAAGAAGGCCTGACAATTTTCAGACGTTTTGCCCCCGAGGCTCCGATAAAAGTGACATCACTTCGACAGGTTCAGACTCGACCCAGATAGCCGGGCTAGGATTTATTGCGGACGTGACGACCCGACGCCAGCACGACAAAGAAACAACACGGACACCGATATGTAAGGGAAAAGTTAAAAATGCAGCGATTCCTCCAATGCAATGCGGATGTTTATCTGTGACACGTGCTTCGGAGGCACCGCCTTTTAAAAACTCTGTCACCAGAGTTGGCCACTGACTCATACGAACTTACTTCCTTACTTTTTTGGTGACACGTGACTCTCGACAGACCAGTACCTGCAGGAGACAGATGCAGTGGATTCCGTAGTAGATCACCTAGCTTACATCTATGCCTAATATTATAAACGCACAAGTAACTCTGTTATGATTTAACGGCTCAACCACTTGCACCGAAGAAAATTTGAATGAAATTTGACACGGAAATAGTTGTAAGTCTGAGGATCGAGGTAGGTTTAATGTGTGGAAAGCTTAAAAAATTAAGATAAAGACACAGTTTAAATAAACTTATGTCATCATCATCATCATCATCATCAACCTATTGCAGTCCACTGCTGGACGTAGGTCTCTCCCAATGCGCGCCACTGAGCCCGATCTTCGGCTCAACCACTTTCTGCCAGCTACATTCCGCAAGTCATCGCTCGGCCTTGCGGCTAGATGCAGCGAAACTTATGTACTGGTCGCTAAATAAAGATTTTTTGCTTCTCTATATAAAACTCCTATTGTATTCTGTAAACTGGTAGATTAGACGACTTAAATAAGCTTGAATTAAACAAATAACTTCTCTTAGCTCTGCTAAAGAAAGTGTTTACATTTAGAATCTTTTTGTTCATTGTATCTGTTCCTTGCTTCAAGAAGTTGTTAGCTTAATTAATGTTGTACACAAACTTGATCCTCGATTTTCCTGCTTCAGAAAGTAACGCCGGCAACCGTAATGACGACCAAGAAATATAACAGAAAGGGCAATGGCCCCTAATGAGGAGCGATGTCTTGTTTAATTGTGAAAACTCGCATTTTTCGCGCAATGTTGCTGAAATATTACCAACCGCCATAAACTTCAGTAAAGAAATACAAGTCAAAGAAGCTGAAATTACGCGTGAAATATGAATTTGCATGTTCGAACGGCCGTGAAACTTCCAGGCGCGCGGCGGACGGCGCATAACATAGTTGCTATTGGAGGCTTTCAGTTCGGCCTTTGCACAGGCTTTGACTTCGCCAAACTCATTTACAAAGTAAAAGCTTCAACTTCGTTTCAACCACCAAGAAATACATTTAATCCTGCCAATTAGCTATGACGTATGACCAACTAGACAACTTAATTGTTGCTAAAAAGTTTGTAGCGAGATTTCCTACATACTACAGGTACTCAAACAGCAGAGTACATTATTATTTTTTTATACAACTGAAGTGGCAACCAAGCGTACGGCCCACAAGATGGTAAGCGGTTACCGCAGCCTATGGACGCTTGCAATACCAGAGGTATCACTCGCGGGTTGCCACCTTGAGGCTAAGATCGAAAGCCTCATGTGCCAGTAATTTCACCGGAAACCATACCCTTCACACCGGAACACAGCAATGCGAGCATTACTGCTTTGCGGCAGAAATAGGTAAAACATAATGTACGAATGTAAGAACTCCACATTAAATTCCGCAGCAATAAATAAAATCAATTCAAAGGTTTTGGGATCACTACTAGCTTCCTAGAGGTTTATTTGACGCAGGCTGCCACAACGTCACGCGCAGCCTCCGTCCCGGAGCCGTCCCGGAGCCGGCCCGGAGCCTGCGGTTTCATAAAAATAAACCCTCGAGCACTGTACTGTACCGCTGCGTCACGCCGTCTTCGTGTTTTTCACTAAATCCGCCTAATACTGCAATTCTTCATTCATCAGCCAGCCATGCGATACTAACCTTTATTTCGATAGCAGCAAAGGTCGTCCAGCTCGCATGTACGATTGTAGAATCTCCCGCTGTGATCGCGTCGCCCTCTACAGGAGTCGACATAAATTGCATCCATTTTCTTTCCTCCCCTTTGTACTTTTGCACTTTCTCGTGGAGTCGTATAAAACGTTACAGCTATAGTTTTATATTAGATCGCGGCGGGCCCGGGACCTCCGCTTTCAATTCGATATGGAATGATTTCCGATTTCCGCGGCCCGGGGAGGGGAGGGGGGGGAGAGACAGGCACCCGCGAGCTCCAGGATATTGCCTGTGTTTCTTTTTGATCTATTTCCACCAGGTAATGGGGATAAGTAGTTCTGCGGGTGACGATGTGAACCTGTTTGGTCGGGAGTTTGTTGAAAGATTGCGATTTGTTGGAATTGAAACTCCCACTTTAGTGCGTATGTTGCACACGAGCGAAACGTTTGTTTAGTTTATTTCGCATTTTCAGCACAACACAAGTTTTTTTTCCGCGACGTGCAGCACCGGCAAGGAGCAGTTCGCGCAAGTTCCGAACATCGCTAATTCTCCGTTAATCGTCGTAAGCCGCATAAATTACGCGCAGACAAAATAATGCCGTGTAATTAATATCCTCCATCCGCTAATCCCACTTGCTGAAGAAAATACCAGCACCTTAATTCTCGAACTCGCAGAAAATCTCTCTCCAGAATCGGAAAATTTACTGATCTTTCTGCCGGTTTGGCGGAAAAACCAGACTGAGCGGTCCGTGACGTAGCGTTTGTGAATAAAGTCAGTGGAGAGAAATTACCCTGTCATTAATAAAAGTATTTAAAACAATAATTTAGCTATAAATATCAACATTTAAAGGACGCGGACGCGGATGGCGCGGTGGTCGATAGCCCGCGGTTGACGAGAGGTAGCGAGTTCGATCGCGTTTGCATGATCTGCAAATTTTTGTCCCAGGCATTTACAAAAAAAAAGATATGTGTATCTTATCAGGTATCTGGTTTCCATATTTGCTTAGTTTGGGGCTAAATTGCACTGTTGTTAAAATGTCTGCGAATATTTATTTATTTATTCTGTACTCATCACCCTCCGGTAAACGTGTAACCTGCACGCAAAACAGTTTATTTGCTCCACGGTAGCGCAGACTTTAATAAAAACACACAAGCGCAAGTACAGAGTCCACTACATTGTCAAAGTCACTTTAGCTGAAATGACTTTAGTAAAAAAATTGCCGCATCATAAGCTCTCAGAACGTCCTGACGGTAAAAGCTTTTAATAGCTGAATGGCTGCCGTAAAATCTGCGTTTTATATACATAAAAGCTAAAGTGTAATTGCTCTATCAAGGCACAGGGGGGCCGTCAAAAGACCACACATTGATAAGGCAATGAGCGGCGGATGACGATGATTAACCCCCGGAGGCCGCGCAAGTATGTCGTGCTACTAAACCTAAAGCGGTAATACAGCTTCGACACGACACACTGATGTGTATATTACTATAAAATGTGTTAGCACTTGCGTCCTAAAGCCTTTGTGCCTGCAGTTATTTTAGTTTAATTTGATGTGTTAAGAGTAGTAGAGTTCTTGTGATAGAGCTCGTCCGGGGAAGGACTACCACCATACCTGTTTCTGCCGCCAAACAGTAATGCTTGCATTGCTGTGTTCCGGTTCGAAGAGTATGGTTTCCGGTCCGAAATTACAGGCACATGAAACTTTCGATATATCAGGGTGGCATCCCGTGAGTGATACTGGTATTGCAAGCGCCTATAGGCTGCGGTTGCCACTTTAGTAGTATAAAAAAAAATGTAAATACTAGTAATACTAAATTTTTGCATTATTTACTAATTTATAGGTCAGTCGTCAAAATACTTCAATTATGGCATTTTTGAAATGAGCGTGAAGTGGGAATAGACACCAAACCACTAATTTAAACAGCTTCGTCTGCGTTTACAGGAAATCTCATATTTTGGGCTGTTCATAATGAACTAGAGTACAGGGCCGGATGTAGGCCAGGGCCTCCCCCCGGGGCGGGGCGGGGATGAAGCAGGAACTCCTAAATCCAATAAGCCAGCACTCAACACGTTTGCTTTCTCGCGTTAACGCATAGACCGCGCCGCGCTGCTAACACGCTTCCGCACCTCGTGAGCTGGCGATGGCAGCTTCGACGGATCGGCTCATATTGCGAGACAATCTCTTCTTTATTATATTTGTAACGTCAATTGATGACGTGCTTCTGAACATAATATAAAGGAAGGGTTCTCGCAAGCTGACGCACCCGCGAGCTCTTCGTGGCTGTTGATTTTGATTTAACTTGTTGCACGAAACTAAACTCTTTTGATTGGTTTTTGTAGTGTTGAGACTGTCTACCATGGTATCCAACTGAACCGCCTTTTGTCAGACCTTTTGTATTGTCAGATTATAAAGGTTAACAAACTATAAACGAAGTCTTAGAGGTGAAGTGTCTTGTATTGGTCCACAGAAATCAAACACCCTTTTTCAGTGAACCACTCGACGCAGCTCAACCATGGCTTTAAATTCAATTCCATTCAAATTCAAAAGCACACATTCCTCTTGGTTTTGGCCGAATTTCGAACAATATTCTACAAAAAGCGCTGCAAAATCCACACGCAATAAATAACATAATCCTTTCGTAGGCGAAGCTGTCGGTATCAACGCACGAGTAATCCTTCGTCCCGTGAGACGCACCTAAGACTATAAAAAAATAATGTGTTTCCATACGGCCAGGGTATAATCTTACACTTTATCCCGAAAGGGGTTATCTAAGAGGCGGATTTGTAAGCAAATAGGGTTTTTTTATGGTTTCCCCATCCTTCAGGTCGCATCCGCGCAGATGATCCATCCCGCTCGGCTGCGGTGATCACGTCAGAGCACGCTGCCTATGCCGCAATTATTAACTTCCTTTTTAGAATATTGCACGACTAGTGTAACTCCCGCGACTTTGATCGCGCTGACTTTTTTTATCCCGCTGCGATCTCTGTATTTTTCTAATTCCATAAAGGACGCGACGCTGTTTGTGCTGCATATTAATGATATGCTGTCCATTGACAGCATTCATTGCTATGCGGACGACAGTACTGTAGACACATTTTACACGGGCCGTGCCAACATCCCTCGTCACGTTGTTGAGGAAAGTCGAGGACATCTTGTATCTTTCATTGAGGGTACGTTAACCATAGTTTCCGATTGGGGAAGGCAAAACCTGGTTCAGTTTAACCCAATGAAGACGCAAGCTTGTGCGTTCACCGCTAAAAAAACCTCATTTGCTGTGGCCTCGGCAATTCCAGAACACACCCCTTACCATCTCTAAGAGTATTGGGATACTGGGTATGGACATCTCTAAAAAAAAAAAAGGGGGACCTCTAATTAAAAGAAACACGGAACTTGTCGTTTTGGCTGTGCGTTGAATGTCAGTCAGTCAATCAGTGATGCAAAGATTTTATATATTTAGACAATACTACGATCATTTACGGTTGAAGGTCACCAATGAAAGGCACCGTTTTGTTTTCCGATTAGTAACCCGTCAGCCGCCGACCTCCATGAAGTGAGACAACTTGTGACACTTGAGATTGGCATCTAAGAGCGTTGCTAGGCCGCCTGGCTCTCCCGTATATCCACAGTTGGATTTTTTCCCAATTTGAAAGTTAATTTTCATCGTGCCAATTCTAATTTGGACCGTCGTGGGCCGTAAAAGAAATACGTGTTTCCGGAAACTTTAAATGGAACAACGGAACTTTAAATAAAACAGGAAATGTTGAGTTATTCGCAAACACAAATTCCAATTCCGAGGAAGCCAATTCTTGCTGAACTAATAAACTCTGGGTTCCTATAGAACTTTCGCCATCAAAATATCTTTCATTTATAATCTCGTCTAACAAACAAAACTGTCTTCTACTTATGAATGTGTACAATTACATAAATCAAGATGATTACATTACCTATGAAAATAAAACTTCAAAGAAATTACTTCATAGATCCATTTCACGAGGCGTCATGCTAAAATTGAATCTGCTCGAACCGAATACTTGTAACACACTACCTATAGTATAGATAAAGATATCAGTTAGACCCCGAAAGTTCACGGCTTTCTAATATTTTACGCAACTATACCTATGCTGGGATACAAAGATATTTTTATTACTTTAGTAGCTTTGGCAGAAATCATTTCATCCAATACTGAATAAATATTATATGTTTGTCTATAACTTAGCACAACTATTATAAATGCGAAAGTTTGGATGTTTGTTTTTCAAATAAATAAATCCTTAGTCGAAAATCTAACCCCTAAAAAAGTAAACTGGATTATCTATAATCCAGTCGATCCTAATCGTCACCAGATGGAAGCGTGCCTAGAATTAAAATATGACGAACGGATTGAACGGCCATGTATCACGTAAAATCTGTTTCCAGATTCAACGCCTGGAGCACAGAACAGAAATTAGTACTACGTACCGGGAGTTCAGCTCACTATGCAAGTATTCCAGTTAGTGTTCATTCGCTCACTCGCACTAATTCCACATTATCGGGCAGAACATTATACGCTTCGTCTGTCAAAGAACGGCAGTGGCACAGTACAACCGCGACAAGTGAGCTAAGTGTCACTGCACTATTATAAAGGCACAAAGCTACGTGACAAATTCGTGTGTAGTCATTGTTGCCGCGCTAAGTTGACGCCGGATTAGGAGATTCAGCGGTGTTTATATTGAGGGACATGAAAAAGCTTTGCTTTTTTTTTTATCCTCATCTATCTAAATATAAAAAATCGTTGCGTAATTGACAGATAAAATTACGGACATCCAAAACGGTGAGTAAATAACTAAATAACTCAAATAATACACTGAAAAAATTGAATTTCAGAAATTCAACTCTCAAAGATGCAAACAGGAATATGAAGTTTGTGTGAAAGAAAATCTCGATGCGAGCAAAGTCGCGAGGCGTTCTACTGGTCATTGATAAACAATATTCAAGAAAGTTGGTTTGCATACAATTATTTGATTTAGCAAATTAAAGTGTACTTGTCCTACTGGACTGTGACACCCAACTTCCCTGGAATAGTCGTATATCGCAAAAGAGATGGCTTTTGATCACTTTTCTCGGAACTGTCGTGATTGATCGCGACTCATTGGCTCACATTATCTAGCTTGAGAGGGACTTACATAGACAGCTAGTTCATAAAAACGTCAATTACTTAGAGATTGTTAGAGCCATAGACGACTCTATCTTTTATCATTCCTTTTACATTTCCGTGCACATTGTGCTTTTAAACTGTAAATCTAGACTTTTTTTACTCTAAAGTACAATGTTTTTAGACAAAGACAAGAAATTTAGTCTTTTCTTTGATGATAAACCCAATAATTTAGTAAATATTTCCACATAACCCCACATCAAGATCATGTCGTGTGTCTATCAGAAACCGCGAATATTATGGTACCACAGCCCAGACCCAGATAAAATACAGCCTAGTCTGTATAAGACGCTTACGGCTGAGGATATGGTTCTGGAAAGTCAAGGATAATGGATGATGGAATTCAATTCACTGTCGTTGCCGCGTTTCTATAATGTACGAGCATCCATATTTCATATTCATATTATTTATTAACCTTAGGAACTCTAGAGAGACGTACGACAAGATAATTTAGCCACTTACTTACTTTTTTAGTAAGCCACTGACTCATAGTTACTTTGCATGCATTGACTTACATACTTAATGAGTAAGCTCGTAGATAATTACTTGTTACAGGCTAATCTATCGGCAGTAACGGTTCCATAAGTTCTAACGAGATTCGAGATTGTTAAGGCGTGTTTTCGAAGCTATTTCAAAGACTTTTACAAATATTACGTATTCCTCGATGATATAAAATCTGATAATATTTCCTAGAATTTTAATAAAGCTGAAAGAGAGAGAGTTGCTTGAAGCCTTATTCGATATAATTATAGATCCTTAATGTTCTATTTACATCATGATGTCGTCTATAGACGAGCGGTATTTATGCCGCGGGAAACGAGTCGCGTTAGTAATTGAATACCTTTTAAATCATTTACATTCAAGAAGCATTAGAAGATGATAAGAAAAAATTAACACTTTGGTCTGGTTGAATACACGTATTTGTACCTGTAAGCAAACCAAATAACTTTGACGTCTCCCTGCAAGAGACGAAAGGGGCGCGGGCGTGAAACGCGACTTTACACTTTACTTACGCAGCGTGAATAAAGCCAGATAACGCTCGTCTATCTCCAACCTTATTTTCAGCGTTCCATTTTGAATAAACATACATAGATGATACGCCACGGCACTTCACGGGTCAAATTTAATGTCTTATACCACTGGGTAGTAGGAGCAGACAAACTAGCTATGGTACTAGTATGGTAATTTAGTATCAGTATCAACAAAATGACGATTTTAGAAATATTCCTGTCAGCATGTTACTGTGTATTTTGATTTGTGACTTGCGACTTGCAAATTGAGTAAATTGGCGCTTCAGAATAGCGTTAGTGATGATGAGCGAGGGCGAGGAGTGCGCTGAATGCTAAATCAATTTGTCGCCGCCCGGAGTCTCCGAGCCCTGACTCGATACAATTCCCGCTGTACGATGCCGTGCTTGTCTAAGTAAGTGATGACGCGTGACCCAAAAGCTGGTTCATATCTGGTTAAATGCATTGGCTTTGCTAAATAACGTGGTAATGCCGCCAGTATGTTGACAACGCTTCCGCTGCGATAGTGACTTATCTGGATCAGTTTATCGATCTATAGATAACACAATTTTTTCACATGTGCTTTGTAAGTAATTATGTAAGTCTGTACAATTTTCCTATGACGCACCACGCCCGACATAACGGTTGCATCACCCAAAGCTTTAAGTTTAAATGTTCCTGCACGGCATTGCACTAAACCCTACACCTCAAGACGTAGTTTTTTATCTAATTTCTCCGGTAATTACACTTGCTACAGTGCCCTTCGCACCTAAGCAGCACGGGAGGCGCAATATCTGCCGTGGCTACCACGCTAAGACGGACTCTTGCTGAAGAGTCCTACCCACAGAACTATATTGAGTGAGTGTGCCAAAATGACGGGCTAAAATATAAATACGCAAAATGTCCATACAAATCGACAAACTCTTTCATTCTACTTAAATATAGTTCTGTGGTCCTACCATCAGGTGAAACTATCTATCAACTGTTAATTTAGAGACATACTCGTCCAAGTAGAGAGGATCTCGTCAATTCTAACAGATTACGTTGAACCTGCAGATTATAAGGAAATAAGGTAGAAGTTGATAAAGCGAAGGCAATTTATAAGATGAAAAATCGTCGTCCTCTTGAGAAGGCTTAATTTTTTCGTCTCAATTACTCTGACCCACTTTCTTATTGCGTCTCACAATCACTTCGCGGACTTATTACGTTTTTAGAAAGCTGCCGTTTTACTCAATTAATTATAATCGACGCGTTTTGAGGTTATTAATTGCGATGGCGACTATTGGTGGCAGAGAGTTTTTTTTTTTTTAAATCTCTTTGGTATTCTATAGAAAATAGCTAAGTTCTAGTTTTATGAAAAAAGGTAGTATTCACGTAACAATACGTCGAGTGCAAAACGCAACGCGGAACGGAGTAGGCTTTTGCTGATTCACTTAGGTTCCGTAAAGAAGATTCTTGAAATTGAGTAGAAACTGGTCATAGTCTTTTTTTAATTGAGTGTAAATTTATTGTCATAAAGGAAATAAGTCATACAAAAGAGCCTACAAGTTAATACTTCTTGTACAAATGTATGTTAATTTTCAGAAATATAATGTGGGTTACCAAAAAGCAAACCCAAAATTCTACAAAAAAAATATTTAAATTGAACTAGATTTTTCTTTAATGCTGGTGCTGTTCTCCCACTGGCACTGTGGGGTCGATACAGCTGGAACGAGCAAACAACAAGCAAGAAAAATGGCGTGTGCGGGCGGCAGCAGCTCTAGCGAGTTGTTCTTTGAAACAAACTTCATACAGCTTTGCTGAGAGTATGCAAAAGTTGGGAAATGTACACGAGTGGCGGCGACATAACGTAAATCCACACAAGTCGTTAGACTGTGCCGGTTAGCAGTCACAGCGGAAGCAGTAAGGTGGGATGCAGTAAGGTGGGATGCAGTAAGGTGGGATGCAGTAAGGTGGGATGCAGATCACACTAGCATCGGAATGACTACCAAGAAAGCAAAGTACGAACCTATTTGCTATTTAAAAACGGAAGTTTTACTTTTTTAGAAGCACGTTCTAAATCTCAATTTTTAAACGCAGGGCACAATGAAAATAATCCCGAATTTCAACTCTTAGAAGACGTAGCGAGTTAATATTTACATAAAAAAGTAAGCGCAGATGGAGCTTGTCTATAGTGAATGATAATTCACATTTTCAGTTCAGTATACGTATTAGTAAAACGAACCTCATGAAAGTAAAAATAAAACTGGAGATCCCGCTCGAATGTAAAACCAAGCTTTCCGCTGTCGCTTCTCACTGAGTCCATAGCCGTAGTAGTAGTTAGTTCCTGGAACTATTGTTTGAGTGAGTGCGTGGTACTAATATCTGTTCTGTGCCGGGAGTACGGTGGGACTATTGCTCCAGCAGCTCGTGCCTGTCACCACTTCGCCGGAACCGGTACGATCAAACAAAACTCAAACTCAAAAGTACTTTTTTCAATAAAATCACAAGAATCACTTTGAAACGTCTTACTAGGATTACGCTAGTTCCAACGTGCCCATGCCGTAAAAAAACTGCAACAACACCGGCTGGGTTCAAACTGACAGCCTGTCTTAAATATATTTAACTACTAGCTACCGCCCGCGGTTTTGCTTGCGTAGCAATTTGCCGGGTTAAAAGTATCTTAAGTTTCAATCCAGCTGAATAATATTTCTATATCGGTTCAGCTGTTACGACGTGATTGAGTAACATCTAAACTTTGGCACATAGAATATTAGCAAAAGCTCTAAAGTAGGCTCATACGGTCAGTCTATCACGTCATCATGCATGACGCCTGAAGCCAAATTCGATCAGAGCATATATCGCGTGGTTTGGTGCGATGAGCTGACCGTGTGTGACCTACTTTAACTAAACCCACCGTTGCCTTTGTAAGTCGATTCTAAATGTACCTGACACCAAAAACAAACACAATAACTATTCAAAGAAAATTTGTAGAGTAACTTATTCGTATGTACTTTCGGGATAAATCTTTTTTCTGAAAAGGCAGATATGTAAATATGAGCAAAAAAAAAGGGTGACAGATCGCACGAAAAAGTGCGATCTGTCACCTCGAGGGGACAAAACAAGGTGACAGATGGGAATAATCCAAAATAATTTGTTGTGATTTAATTGCACAATGACTTTAGGTTCTGGAGGGAGGTACCGCTGGTACCGCTGGTACTCGCTGCAGACAGGTATGATTTAAGCAGCTCTCGGATATTACAAATCTCTGTCAACTTAATTTATGTGCCAGTGGATTTAGTCTCGGAGCAGACGAGGACAAATCACTTGTTTGAACGAACACTCTGCTAGTTAGCATTTTGCTCAAATGTAAGCCACGAGAGTCAAACGAGAATGCTCTTTATACTAATTAAGTCATTCATGCGTGTTGCGACGGGACTTGTTTGACATAAGGTAGCACACTTTGCAGTCGCACACAGCCACTCTACAGTTAACAGTGGGTAACTCGTGGGTATCAGAAACTAAAACCATACCACAAAACCTAGAACCGGAGCAAACATTTTCAGATCATGCATTTGTCCCGGCGGGAATCGAAAACGCAACGTCTCGTTTTCAACAGTGGGAGCTTTTGTCCTTATCTATCGACAATTTAGCATATCGACAATTTAGCATGACGACCGATGTAGCGCAGCGGGCGCAGGGCCGCCTGCGACGCGGAGGTTACGGGTTCGATTCCCGCCTCGGATCAAATGTTTGTACGATCTACAAATATTTGTTCCGGGTGTTCTGGGTATTTTCTATATATAATAAAAAATATCTATCTATGTATTGTATTGTATTAAGTATATATCAGTCATCTAGTACCGATAACACAGCTCTGTTTAACAGCAGCTTACCTTGGGCTAGATGATGCTGTGTGGATTGTCCAGCATTATTTATTTATTTATTTATTATAAAAATATACATAGTTTAATGCCAGTGCTCTCATACGGTGAAGGAAAACATCGTGAGGAAACCGGCATGTCCAAGAACTAAAAATTCGAAAGACATGTGCCATCCGCCAATCCGCATTGGGTCCGCGTGGTGGATTAAGACCCAATCACTCTCGCCTGAGAGTAGGCCAGTGTCCCAGCAGTGGGAACATTAGAAGGCTGTCATGATGATGATAGACATAGTTTAATTGGCGCTATCGATGACTGGTCAAATATCTAGAAACACAACTTCTATAAAAACGTCAGCCAAATAAGTTTGTGTGCCGAAAGCAGCCAAATAATTCGCAGGTTTGCAGTTTTCAACTCTACCATGAATATGAACGGAAGGTGTTCCCCGTTTCTCCTCACAATTCACGGCAGTTTATAGCACTGCAATCTCATCGCTCTCCTAGAAAATTATTCAAGCAATTTGATTCCGAATTCCGAATGCAAGAGTATTACAACTACAAATTCTTGTGTGAACTTTAAAAATGCAGTTTTATGTCGCCTTGGCAGCACTCGTGGAGAGAGTGCTCGCTATTCTGTGGCGGTGCGCCGGTAAGGAGCGACCTCTTGCACTCGCCTCTCGGCCGGTGAGTTATCGCGGTCATTCGTTAGGCTGAGTCGTACCGGGCGGTGCCTCCCTGCCCCGTCCCTGTCCCGTCCCTGCCCCGTCCCTGCTCGGCCAGCGCTTAGTGTGACCGCACTCCATACATTACCAGATCCAATACTCTAGTTAAGAGCCTATAATTTTAAAGATATTGTCGTTTTAAAAGCTGTTATTCGATGACTTATCGCTGAATGTGTTAGAACTCGTGCCGTGTGCACGATGATATCGATTCCCTGCTCCGGAGAACTAGAACTTCAGCAAGTGCTGAAGATAATGTATGCAGTTACTTATTATTTTAGTTGAAGCCACAAGTTATGAAGGAACGCCCTTTTAAATAAATGGATATGTTTGATTTAATTATGAATTCGTTTTACGCTAACTCGTATATTGATTGTCAAGATTTAAAATCAAGGATAGATACCCGCTAGTTTCTCGTAATGGCATCCTTGAATGAAGTTTTAAAAGAGATAAAGGATTTCGCGTGGAACTACCCATCTTAAAATTACTTTTCATTTCAGTTATAATTATCTAGGTAATAAAAGCTACAAAAAGGCACTATTAGTGTGTCTGTGACAACTTCCGGTAAAAAATGAAGAGTAGAACGTTTTTATTAATAGCTTGAGGAACAAAGCGAACCCTCAGAATGAGAGGAAATTGATGATATAAGGTTACTGCCAGCGACAGCCGTCTGCGGGACGAGCACCAGCTACAACCTTCAAGCGGCAATTTCCTTTGAGTACGTCATTGTCAGTTTGTGTCTAAACATTGACTGAAACCTGATTTTTGAATGTGTGCCATTTTATTTGGCTAAAGTTGGATTCGAATAAGCGAGTATATAAGCACTATTTTCAGTATAAATCGCAGTTATCTTAAAGTAATGTGACATTTTACTACATTATTTTATTTCCAGATAGCAGAAATACCAAAAGTTATATTCCTGTAAATGCCCTTAGACAATTCTCTGCACAGACGATTTTGTAAACTTTGTATTTATTATGCAAGTGTTATATTTTTACAATTACAATAAATCTTATTAATATAAAGTTACACGTACGTGTAACTTTAAAGTTAAGTTAAAGTACACTTTATTCCATTAAACTGCTAGAAGTCCAGTCGAAATGTCTATAATACTCTACAAACAAATAAAAAATTGTTCGTAGATAATACTCCGTTATCTAACCAAACCAATGTTATAAATGACGTCATGTCCCTGCCTATATATACAAGGGATTATAATATTATAATCATTATTATCTCTTGTAGGTACTCGTACATAGGTACAAACTTGTTAATTATTATTATCATGAACTAGTTTGTAATATTCCACAGTGTTCAGTTTCCGGAACCGCACGTAAAGCGGCACGTAATTCCTCTTTAGATTTTCCCCAAGATACTTCGCACCTATAATCATCAACTAGTCCTATCATTTTTCGTTCTTATTCAAAGGCGAGTAAAGTTCACAATTAATTAGCATGCGCCAAGCAGCGTGCTAGCTTAGCAACGATTCTTCCTGAGGGGCTGACGGCGGATCTTAATGAGTGAAACATTTCAGAATCTGGGGCTAATAGTGAAGCTGAGCCACTGAGCCACTGAATAATAACTAACCTTTTTGCTTTCCAGAGAAACAATCAGAGAAGGAAATTAACTAGGACGATCTGCTGATTTACTTTGAAGGTAAATACTTTCCACGAACAAAAACTACATCACTTACTTCCTACTTATTTAAGCTTCCTACTTATTTAAAAATCGATTGCAATCGAATTACATAATCGCCCCTCAGGTCATGTTGCCTTTACTGAGTATCTACTCTATTCATCTCATTCGAGCAGTATGTTCATGCAATTTGAGTGCACACACAGCACATGTGAAGTCCGCCGTTCATAATAAATCTATTTTCACATTTTCGCAATCTACCTTCACTTCACCTTAATTGCACAGTACACACAGTACACACAGTACACACAGTATACACAGTACAGCACAGTAAGGGTTTGTGCATCTCTCGGAAAAAGAAACACACGAAATGTAGCTGTAGGAATGCGTCGGCTCGTCTGGGTTTTAAATATTTGAAAACATTAAGCTTTATGATGAGGGATCATTAAAAAAAAGCTAGGAACCCAGCCGAGTTTGTTGCCAGATTCTTCTAGGCTGGGGCGCGTGGAACTGGCGTAAATTCTAGCTTTAAGACGTTTTAAAATGATCCTTGTGATATGATTGAACTAATATATATATTTTTACTTTACTTTACATAAGTTAATTTGTAACTATGGTATGATGCAGATCTTACTAATCTCGTAAAACTATCATTCATTTTAAAAACGATGCAGATTTTCAATAGTTTTAAAGGTACTTATTTAAAAAGTAAATAAGTTCGTACGAGTCAGTGGTCAACTCTGGCGACAGAGTTTTTATGCCACCCGAAGAAAAACTAAGAGTAGTAGAGTTCTCTGTGATAGAGCTCGTCCGGGGAAGAACTACCACCATACCTATTTCTGCCGCCAAGCAGTAATGCTCGCATTGCTGAGTTCCGGTGTGAAAGGTATGGTTTCCGGTGAAATTACTGGCACATGAGGCTTTCGATCTATGTCTCAAGGTGGCAACCCGCGAGTGATAACTCTAGTATTGCAAGCGTCCATAGGCTGCGGCAACCGTTTCCATCTTGTGGGCCGTACGCTTGGTTGCCACTTCAGTTGTAAAAAAAAAAGCCGGGACCGACTGCTGGAAGGTCTAAAGGTGTATAACAATATAGACAAGTTTTTGTTTTGATTTTTTAGAAAACCAAATAACTGACACGTTTCCCTGCGAGCTGTACGCCGACCAGTCATCCAATGTGTAAAAATGTTCTACTTACAGTAACCTACAGATTGGCTGACCACATTAAATATTTTCAACTTTAAAAATGTATGTATCAAAACATATTTTATTATACATAACATGAAAAGCTCTTGCTGACCGACGCTGAAAGAAGTTTTCTTTGCTTGCATGGGTTTTATTTTATCTGAGACACACATTTTACAGAGACATAATTTTTTTCAGAATGAGTTCAGATATTTTTTTATTTTGTAATAAATTCTGAAATGTTTAATCACATTAAAGAAAGAAAATAAATACCCCTTATAAGACCTATTTATGCAAGGAAAGGTATGTGTAAGTAGCTGCTTGTAATATTATACAACTTGATGACACAAAAAACTTTATCTCTAATGGCTTAGGCCCGACTTTTGCAGTGTAGAGACAGATTTGAAAAAACTCCGCGTTCACAGAATGTAATAATGTTTGTTCCGCTTTTAATTGGTGGCGCCGCTCGCTCGCCGGCCGCAGATTACATCCATTAGTAAGCTGTGTATTTTAGACGCATTCAACGAGTTTTGTGGCAAAAGACTAATGCATTTTATTAACTCAATCAGAGTTCTACGAAAATATATCCGGCACGAAGGACCATGATGTACGGGACATCAGTAAAAGTAAATATGTAGATGCATTTATTTAACACTAATTAATGAGGAGACGTTGATGAGTCGCGTGTTTGTAGCGGACTGACTTGCGTTGCCCGTTTTCGCGCTATCCCACGGACATGCATGCATTGCAAAACTGTGCGGTACTTATGCGGTAGAGTTTCTTACGAATAGCGAATGTAAGTAAAATAAAGTTGTGCTAGGCTAATTAATCATTGAAATGTTACGTATAAAATATATTGAGTAATTTTAGATAAGAGGCCTTGAAATAAGCCTTCATTATTGATGCATTAAATTCACTGAGAGCTGAATTTAAGTCGCCCTGATTTTCCTGAAGGCGTGAATGTTCACAATGTTCATAATGTCACAGTTTAAGGAACAGTTTCACATTAAACCAGTTTCCTCGTTAGCTCACTTGCTTTCATGTTCACATCATACGATACTGAGTTTTATTTTTCAGTAATAAGACTGGGATTGCAACCGTAATGTGCGAGACGTTATACCCGCCCCACGTGTTCGTCAGTACGCACTTTATACGCCGATCGCTAAGTGGTTCCGCACATTAAATTACGTAGTAATTTCTCCCCAGCGCGGGAAATATTAATTTATTCTATGTTTTGTTGACGGCGAATGAATTAAAATTATTGCGATGATAAACTTTGCGTTATTTTCGCGGTTATAATAGGTATACTCGAGTAATCGTTGACATTTTATTGTTTACTGGCCGCCACCCGCAGCTTCGATCGCGTTAAACCAGAATTAAAGTTTATGTTTCAATATAGATTATGATCTGTCATGTGTAACACATTTCATCCAAATCGTTACAGCAGTTACGTTTACGTACCTACGATGTAGTAGAGTTTTCTGTGATAGAGCTCGTCCGGGGAAGGACTACCACCATACCTATTTCTGCCGCCAAGCAGTAATGCCCGCATTGCTGTGTTCCGGTGTGAAGGGTATGGTTTCCGGTGAAATTACTGGCACATGAGGCTTTCGATCTTAGCCTCAAGGTGGCAACCCGCGAGTGATACCTCTGGTATTGCAAGCGTCCATAGGCTGCGGTAACCGCTTACCAACTTGTGGGCCGTACGCTTGGTTGCCACTTCAGTTGTATAAAAAAAAAAAAAAGATGTTGTAAGTAACAAACATCCAAATATTTATAAATATTGTAAGTATTATTATATTAATACAATGTGTTTATATAAAAAAGCTCTAATGAAAAATAACAAATCATAGTTCTGCTTTTTATAGTAGTTATGTATTTCTAAGCTAGATACTAATGGAACTGTGAATAATTTTAAAAGCAACAGAGTTGTCGGCACATAACTCAGCGACACACATTACGCCCGGGTCGAGTGCTCATTGTGCTCACTATGCTCATTAATGCTCATTTCTGCTCATTTCACTCATACTTTATAGATTTCAACCATGCCTACCGATTTAGCCGGACTTTATAAACCCTGGCCGGACTATAATATATCAATAAACTATATCAATAAACCCATCAGTGCTATATGCCAAAAGATATTTTTATATTGGAACTGCCAACTACAGTGACTAACATAACATTAAGTATAGATTGATATTTCAGCAAAGCTACGAAGCTAAGCTTTTTTTTATGTCACTTAGGCCACCTCGTGGTAGCGGTTACCGTAGCCTAAGGACGCTTGTAATAATTGAGGTATCACTCGATATGTCAGTAATTTTAGCAGTAACCATACCCTTCGAGCCGGATTACAGCAATGCCAGCAATACTGCTATGGTGGTAGAAAGAGATGGTATGGTAGTATTTTCATAGAAAAAAAGAAAGAAAATACACATTTTTTCATCAACAAAAACTGACATTTATTGAGTATAATTAGGCACATAATAATAATGCAATTTAAAATCTATAAAAGCGTATCATACTCGTACTTAATGCATAATTTTACAATAGTTAGCATAAAACGGAAGCTCTATCACAAATAACTCTACTATTGAACATATCACACTGGCTTATTAGTACGACGCAGACAACTCTGCTACTCGCCATGAGCTGGGCCCTAAAATGTAGCCACTTTGGTGTTTAGCCACATCGTATGCATTAATGTAATGTGCACTCCGCGTCGCCAAAAGGCATCTCGTTATTGTTATTGAGATTTAGCTAAAATAGTTTACCTAAATATGCCTCTAAGCAGTAGTGCTTGCATTGCTATGTGGTTCGAAGGGACGAAACTTTGATCTATCTCAGGATGGCAACGCGTGAGTGATACCTCTGGTATTGCAAGCGACCTTTAGAGTCATAGGACTACGAGCCTTGACTCGCTCGAGTAGAAATAAAACCTTTTTGACTTCAACTTTCAAGTGATCCTCATAAGGAGAAGCAGAGTCAAAACAAAAACTTTTGTCTGCACCAATAAACACGTGGCCGCCATGCAAACGGTTTTAAATAAATAAATTATGCAATAATGAAAAAAACTCTCAAACCTAATTAACTTTGTCTTAGTTATACAGAAAAAGATAGCAAACAACAGAGCCAAATGTAATTTTTCATACAGGTAAAACTTATAGCAGGAGAATGCAGGCTGATTTCAAATGTTTTCAAAAATTGAATACTTCATCCATCTGTAGTTTAATCATCTATCGTGTTGATTTGTCACTAGTTCCTTCTTGGTCACATCGCTGAAGGTCAATCATCATGGTTAATAACTATTATTTTAGCTTATGTTGACACACCACTCTACACACTATAAGGTATACAAATATGATCAGGCGTGGAGCCTGCCTAAAGTCTACTTAAATCCATTACAAAATGGCTATCTCGCAAAATTCTCGTAGGAATTGCCTGAAAAAAACATCCATCACAAGATGGAATAGAACCTCTAAATAAATCTTTAATAACAAAATAAAATATGTACATAATTACATTACATTACAAAATATGAAACAGTTGAGCCATCTAAAGACCGTTACAAACGACCTATAGATAGCTCAACTGATCCAAATCTCTACCAGAAGGAAGCGTTTTCAACATGCTGGCAGCATTGCCACGTTGAATGGCAATGCTGATACGTTGAGCCAGAAATGAACCAGTTTTTGTATCACGCATCGCTATTAGCTCTAGATTAGTTATTTTGAATAAATACACCTATATCGCAAGTGACGAGGCGGTCAATTTTGCCTGAAGTTACCGGCAAACTTGACCGCCTTGTCCCTTGCTGACATAAAAAAAGGGTTACGACATCAAAAATAAGGACTAATGCTCACCCTGGCAGGTCATATGTAGCTGAACAAATAAGTGTCCCGAGGTTGGGACGTTCTAAGTGGTTCTGGACGTTAAGAGACACTTCGGGACGGAAGGGTATGATATGGATACCAATCGATTACATAGTATACGATTCATTGCTGCCTGATTTTAGTATCGATGTGTGCCTGAACGTACTTGTCATTCCAACACATATACTGCATTTCCAACACTATATGCAAAGACATTACGAATAATCTGTTTATTTTCTCTGAGCTTGTATGATACTCGACGACCGATGTGGCGCAGCGGGCGCAGGTCCGCCTGCGACGCAGAGGTTGCGGGTTCGATTCCCGCCTCGGGTCAAATGTTTGTACGACCTACAAATATTTGTTCCGGGTGTTCTGGGTATTACTATATATAATAAAAAATATCTATCTATGTATTGTAATTGTATTAAATATATATCAGTCATCTAGTTACCCATAACACAGCTCTGTTTAACAGCAGCTTACCTGGGGCTAGATGATGCTGTGTGGATTGTCCAGCATTATTTATTTATTATTTATTTTTGGACTTAGATAGCCTACACGCAAGTCAATGAAATTATCAACTTCTTAGGAATATTCTTTATAACTAGGTATAATAATCAAACAAAACTACTTAAACTACCTAAACTTTGTTAAATATAATATGTTACTAACAGCTTTCGCTATTATTTTTGTCCCCTAGATATTATATACCGGTTCAGAACTATTATTATTCCAAGTTTAATCCAAATTGGTTTAGTTATTTATATGCGTGATTCAAACACACAAATTCATATATCTAAACCTCTCCTTTATAATATTAGTAGGATTACTTGCAGGTAACCATTTAACCATTAGTTTTGGGCCTTGCAATAATTCATGACAATCTATGGGCGACACCTCGACGCGCGTACTGTACCCATTTATACTAGCAGCTATATTACTACAACCCGAACAAGGGTGCCTCCCAGACCCGTCCAACGATAGGTCGTATCGACCCCTTGTCCGGCCATTATCGACCAGGGGTTCAGTGGGGCCCTATTGATATTGCGACATTACCCTTGGCCCGCTGACCCCATTGATGGAGACTGATTTATCAGATCATAACTTCTTTGCAGATCACGGAAAACCCTTCGATGGGGCCTGCTTAAGCTTCGATGAGCAATTCGCATGATTTCATTGTATTTCTCTTATCCTTATGGGTTTTATGACGTTCTCTCGTCCTTTTCTGTGTGTTTATACACACTTCTTATGCGGGAACTTAGGATTATTGCTAGTGATCATTGTTGACAGTGGAGATACACAAGCTATGATGAGCCGCTTAGTGTCAACGACCTCGGTGACGGCGATGGGGCGATGGCCGGTTGAGAAGTGTGAGCTTGTGGGACAATTTTTTGCATCATTTGTATATGTTTGTGTCTGAGTTTTTAGGTACCCTGTAGGTTAGGTACTCGTAGGTTCGAATAACTTCGATACAGGGAATCCTTGTTGCTGTTAACATAAGTATGTTATGTCATGAAATTAATAAACAAACGAACCGCTCCCACTGATTCTGAAATCAGAACGTATTGATTATGCAAAGAGCTTCATGTAAGTTAATCTAATTCTACAAATCCTTCGGATCTTTGTGATTTAGTATTCCTTTCTATCTACCAACTTGAGATGTAAAAGTTTGCTCTGGATAATATTGTAACAGCTTACAAGTCTCATCGGAAGTAAAGCTCTGCAGCTACGGTACGGATCTGTGCGAGAGGCGGCCAACACCAGCAGCCGGCAGCGGGAGCAGGCTCGAAAGATTAAACCGAAGCAACGGTGTGCATCCTATAAGCCGGCAAGAGCTAGCGGCGGGATTATGCAGCCGCCAGTGCAGTGCCGAGTTCCGTATCGGATATTATTTGAAACCGTTCGGCAGATATCCGTGTACTTATATTTGTAGAACATGAAACAAATAAAGGGCTCTGATATTTATTTTGCGTTTGCGCGAAAATATAATTATGTTTTGTGCGTATTTTTATAATATCTCGCGTAAAGATATTTGTATTTCATTTCTTCTATTCCTGCTACTGCCGAATAATATACAGCGATGGTTGAGAAGTGGAAGCGGCGAAACGTGCTGTTGGATTAATTTCAACGCAGGTTTTAATATTAATAGAGCAGTGAGCGGCGCGGTCGGCGCCGGACACGCGCCGCTACCGGACACGCGCCGCTACCGGACAAACACCGCTCAAATGAAATTTACTCGCTAGAAGCCTATCCCGTGTTTCACGGCACTCTACTGAAAAGAGGTTTTAGTTCTAAAGATAGAATGGCTCGTTTTGGAAATCTCCATTTTAAGCAGTTTAGGGGCAGTGGCTGAAAGTGTAAAGCTCTTTAGGAAACTGTCTCGAACTAATAAAAACTCAAGTTATTTCATAGACGTTTAGAACTTCAATAATTCACAACCAACTCTGGTTATAATGGCAATGTCGCTAAAACGAATCTCGTGTCCCCGAATTTCGACTGAAATCTTACATTTCGTCACAGTTCCGATAGAAAAGCATACTCAATCCATCTGCCATTATGTTAAAAAGCTCACGCAAGTTGTTGGTTCGAATTCGCTGTCTTCTATTGCGGTCACGACGAGAACTTGCACCACTATTGTCCATTTTGCATAAAAGGGACATTCCGAGTCCAAACCATTTAATTTATAATTTAGTAGCAGTAACAAGTAGAGATTTTTCTTTTTCACAAGTGTATGAAAAAATTAAACGGAAATGTACAAATAACTTATTAAGAAATAGGAAATAAAAATATTTAATCGTTTGTAGCTAAGTAATCCAAACCCAGCTGGTTATGAAAGATGCGATGGTGGACCAAAGATAGTGACGATGCGATGGTGGACCAAAGATAGTGACGATGCGATGGTGGACCAAAGATAGTGACGATGCGATGGTGGACCAAAAGAAAGTTTCAATAATTGGCCCGAAATAGGTTATTCACTAATAATTACCGTCGTTGGTGGATAATAACTGTCGAACATGGTATTGTAAGTGAAAAGTATAATTTTTTTTATAGTAATGAGTAGGTACATAAGTTAGTCTGTAGAAAATAATAAAACGCAGGGCGTTGATCTCTTGTGTAAAATCATGCGACGACCTTGCATGTTAATTAGCCCATAATAATATTTATAATCTAGAAAGGTATTTTAAAAACTCTTTAGGTAATTCAAGTGTTAAGTACGAGTCAGCTAATTAAGGTGACTTATATTCAAAAGGGTTTGTTGAAAATTATGAAGGTCGTTTTTTAGATCCTGACCTTTTGGAATAAAGATCTGATCGTATTCAAATTAACGCTAGCTGTTAAGTTTGAGCGATAATTGCGAAATGAATTTGAAGGCGAATTTGGTTGTTATCGAAACCAAGGGGAGGAAAGATGGGGTCTTAATTACCAGATCCTGAATAATTGGATTTTGTAAATGAGATCAAAATAAACACTCCATGTGAAGTGATAAATTTTAATAATAAGATGAAGTATTAATGTCTCTGGGGTGTCTTCACTCTTTTATAATTGGATACTCTTGTGAATCAAAATTAAAACTCATTATACACTCGTACGAGTACCTACTACATTCATGTTACATCAAAAACCGATCTCGACTCTGAAATTAATAATCGTATCGGCGCCCCTGCCGCTGCTTTTGGGAAGCTTCGTGTCAAAGTTTTCCATTCTCACAAAAATCAAGGTCTACGTGGCGATTGTCTTACCAAACATCCTACACTCGGAAGAAACTTGATGCTTGAATCGAAGACATATAAAAACCCTTGATAGGTTTCATCTCAAATGTCTCGCGATATTATAGACATTCGTTGGTCGGATCGTGTTAGGAACACTGATGGACTTCGACGAGCAAATGTCTGCGGAATGGACGAACCTAATGCGTCGTCAACTTCGCTTGGGCACCTGTCACGAATGTCCAACGAGAGAGTAGTGAAGCGCACTTTCTTCTCTGAGCTGCAGGATGGCAAGCGGAAAAGTAGCAGCCAAATCCTCCGTTACAAAGATGCTCGTAAGAGGAACATGAAAAAGTACTTGATTGAGCCGCTCTTCAATAGGGTTCCGTAAGCTATAGTTTGAAAACCCGGAGGAAACTGACCCCTGCTGCATCAGTTAGTAGGCAGTAACTGTATTTTATTACTTCAACAGAATGGTTGCCGTGAATTCTTTCCTTTGTTGAATTTTTATCCGGTAGATTAAGAATTTCGGGCATTGAATTCCTGAATAAAAGAGGTAAAATTTCGGGCAGGTATTGGGAAAACGTAGTCAGTAAAAATCAACCTTTTACCCCAAAATCTTCACTAGTAATGATGAAAATAAATAGAAGCTTATTATGCTTTACTTATACTTTGGGTAAAGTATAATAGTATTTTCAATTGAAAATGAAGAACATATTAAGAATCTAGATTATATTTCCAAATTCTTGAATATCTGTAGCGTTTCTCAGAAACAATATCTCGGATCAGATCGCCATTAAAATGGCTGGCACGCGCGGTCGTAAACCCTTCAAACAATATTCTCTTTCGGCTCGCATCGGTAATCAAACTCCACATACGTGAGATATTACTTACCATTATGACTACATAATCCGGGAGCGGTAGCCTTGACTGAACGGGCTTCGAACCCACACCGTAAATATTGATGCTTTTTCAATGCTACGCAGAAAATTGTTACGACTAATAAAAACTCTTATTTTTACGATTCGCCGCTCGCCCGCGTGTTGATTATTTCATGAAACGGAATGAAAGCTACGCAGCCGGCTAAAGCCTCGCTCACACACGTGCGGAATATTTACACAAGACTTATTGCGAAAAAGTAAGTTTTGAATATTATACGGTAGATATTTGTCTTATTCGCAGCTTTTTTCAACTCTATAGCATGTCGGTCTAAGCCCATCTGGCTGACGTTTGATTCAAAAACGCTTTATCTGGTGCTAAACTTTATAAAATACATCATAAACAGAAAGGTATCGCAATAGCACGTTAGTAAAGTTTGGCCTGGTACTTGGCACCTGTGAGGGCCTCGGCGCAGGTGAGCGCTCCGGCCCGGCGGAGGCGGCGCGCGGCGCTACGAGCTAGTAATCTACGGCGACGGCTGAATCGATGCCATTAATATTAATAAAACGAAGCTGTAATAACGTGAGAGAACGTTCGGTGATTACGTAATGACGTGTATTTGCAAGTCGAATAGTTGGAGATTGGCTTAGATGGTAGCATCGGCCTCATCACGTGCCAAGATCGCTCTAATATTTGATATTAGCCGCGTGTTTTTTATGTTATCTAGTAATACATAATGCGTTTACACGACCTTAGAGCGCGGTAGGCGCGTGCCCAGTTGAGTAATGACTGGTTGCGGGTTCGAGTCCCGCTGAGGGACCAATGTTTGCCCAATCTGCAAATATTTGTTATTGTCTTACCATAAACAAATGGTACTCGGTAATTTTTGATACCCACGACACTATGCATCCTAGTGTAAGGTCAGGACTATAATATTATATGTATGTGACTGTTGGATAGGCGTGTATTATCATAATTTCACTTTGAAGGATAAACGATCTATGTAGAGTGTTTCAAAGCTAAAAGGCCAAAGCGGGAATTTAGTGTAGTTTAGCCATGTTCCTCCGTCTACATCTGTCCGTCCGCGTGTCATACCCCAATCACGTCCTTGATTTAGCAATGTGCTTATACATTCAGACATGTTTTCACAATCTGCATACTCTTGAAATCAATGTTGAAAGCAATTCATGCGCCAATACGTAATACTCTCGTGTGTGTCATAATATTTTTTACTTATTTTCACGCCCCAAATAAACTCGAAGCCTATCATGTGTTTAAGCGGGCCGTCAATATTAATCGTCGTCAAGCATCACGGCCGCATCACCCTTTACATGTATCCACCTCGGCCCCCGCCGGTGCCCCCGCCCTGGGGGCGCCCAGCCTGCCCCCGCCGCCCTGGCCGCTGCCGCCGACAGCTCTTATCAGAATGGATGGCGCTCAATTAGCGCGATTCGTTCAAAAGCAATGTTTTCTGATTTCGATACCTGTTTTTGCCGTCGAAAAGCGAAGTGGATTCAATTTGAGAAGGGTTGAACGAAAACACCCCGCGACTGACCAAAACAATCACTTTGCTATTCAATTATTGAAATAGGGACGATTACATACTTAGAAATCATCCCACTGTCTAGTTCTGAAAATACATTTATCTACAGTAGCTACATACAGAACTGTGTACTTCCTATTATGATATGACTAAACATTTTGTTTGTTAAAATACTCTTTGTATCCGGAATGGCGGCATCAAACTAATAATAATTTATAATATTGTGTAAATGTGACCGTAGACAGTAGGTAAGTATAACGTTCGGCGATCCCGTTGTAAATGATGCGGGTTCGAATTCTGTCAGTTAAACCGATTTCAATGACATTTGTATGAGTCAGTGGCCAAATAAACAACTGGATTGAAACACAGGATCACATTCAAGAATACGAAACATATACTTCGCTAGAAAACACTGACATAAATAACAACTAAAACTTTAAAACATGTTCGGTAAATGTTAGTAACAACAAGGAGAACTCAGTTAGTGGTTAAACTAACTATAGTTACGGCACAACTCACAAAAACAATTCTAACACAATACGTTTCGAAAGCACTCATTTTATTATTTAATAGAAATGGCTGGCTTCACCGGTGAAGGAAAACATCGTGAGGAAACCGGCATGTCCAAGAACTAAAAATTCGAAAGACATGTGCCATCCGCCAATCCGCATTGGGTCCGCGTGGTGGATTAAGACCCCAATCACTCTCGCCTGAGAGTAGGCCAATTTCCCAGCAGTGGGAACATTAGAAGGCTGTCATGATGATGATGATGATGGCTGAGCTAGAAAGATTTCCTACGTGGCATACTGCATCGCCCCCGTTACCCTGAGACCAAAAGGTGAAAAGACTCATGGGTTTCACCAGCATTCCGGTACCGTTCAACACGGCAATGTGAGCATTACTGTTTGATAATATAGTTATGGCGGTAGTTACTTCTAGAACATGACATGACAGAGGCCTTCGGGCGGCCTAGAGACTCTGTCACCAGAGTCGGCCACTGACTCATACGGACTTACTTACTTACTTACTTCTAGAACGAGATCTAACGGAGATCTGCAGCTACTAGACCATGCTTTAGGTCAGTGACCACCCAGCCAATTAGGTACGGTTCTCTGTTGCAATCAGGAAACCGTCATATAATGAAAATCATCATTCATTCAGTCATTCAGGAAACCGTCATATAATGAAACAGTTAGAGTCAGAGTATGATTAAAACTGACTGAGATACTCGTAGATTGCAACAAAGGTACATAATAGAGCCACTGGATAGAGTAGCTTTGGTCCTTACGACTGGACTGAGCAATGCTGTGAAAGCGATATGCGACTCACAGTCTTCTTTTGCTAAACTCACACCTAGGAAAAAGGAAATGTAAAACTTGGTCAGCAGTAAAACAACCTCGTTAAATAAATCAAGCCGCTCTTACAGCGTTTTTTGTACTTAATGAAGACAAACAGCGCAGTTAACGGTTAGTGAGCGACACACAAACAGACAAACTAAACAAAATGGCGGACGCACCTTCCGCGTCGGAAAACATCCGCTGGTAGATCTCGTCGCAATCTGTTGAAAACAACACCCGGTATAAATGGAATAAAATGAAATAAATGGAATTACAAACGTAATTTCTGTAATTGAGTTGTGATTGAGTTGGAGTTTGAGAACGAAGGCTGTTTTCAAATGTTTCACAATTTCACAAGCTGAGGGATATTTCATAGTGAGCTACTCTTGGACGCTTTCGTTCTAACAAAATATCCAAACCTTTTTGGGTTTTATTATTATAAAGATATTTTTTAATTAACCCAACCCGTGTAATTATGTATTAGAAATAAAAAAAAAAAAATCTATTCCACGCATTCTATAAGCAGTAATGTGAGAGATTTGCGCTTAGGTTTGAAGAGCACTGTAAATAGTTAAATGATTAGAATAGAAAGTGAAAAGTTTAGAAAACAGCCCAAAGGTGGTTTTCGTTTGACAAAAAAATAATAATTTCAACATGCTCGATGGTGATGCATTGGATTGGACATGTTGTTGTCATACAAATGTATGAGAGAGACATAAAACCGACAACCAAAATTGGTCTATTGTAAAGACTCACGATAATGTAAGTGCCTTGAAGAAAGTCAGTTTATTTGTTTTTAAATCAAGTAGTAAAAACACTTGAGGCATTAGGGATAGACTTCTAGCTGCCTTCCCGCTGGCGGGAGTAACGCCGCACTACTTAAATAGTAGGCGTAAACCCAGACAGTAATTTAGGTTCTCTCCCGAGTGCCGTTGAGCCGTTCGAGCAGAAAGAGTGTCGGCCGAGCTTGCTGCGGTGCTAAAGTTTTCTCTACAATTTATTTTTATAGGTTTAAGTTTTCAGTTTCCAGTTTTGTTAAATACCGCGTGACAAGACAGTCAATTCGATTTTTTTCGTCTCACGATGATAAGCGCTACCCTTAACTATATGAGTAGCAGTACTTTCAATTTTAAAGTGACACAAATACATTATAAGTGCCACTTTGAAACAGTATTATTTCAACTTTAAATCAACAATATTTTGTTTCAATTTCGAAAAGCAAGTGTTGTTATGTAAAACTTTAGAAGATACGCTCGCATCCTAATTATGAAGCGGTAGCTTTTATGAATGAAATAAACGCGTCACGCAAGTAGTTACAGTGGAAACTTCGGACCATTTTCTTTTCAGTCTGCATTCTGCCTAGAGAAGTCAAATTAAACAAAGTTAAATTAAATAAACGTAGCTAAGATAAGACACGGAGGGCAACCTAATGAGTCCGAGTTGATATTTAAACTTGTTAATCTTGAGACGGTTTGAATAGGACTAACAAACTTTACTTTTTAGCTTTTATAAATGAAATTCTCTAATTTTTATGCAAACTCTGTTTTAAATGGTATTGAAAGTCGGGCGGATACAAATTGAATCCATTATCGCGAATAAAAACACAGAAATGAAGCGTTATCGCACCGAACAATTTTAATCAAAATTCGCTCACAATGCAAATAAATTCCCGGTTTTATTTCGCCGTAAACAAAATTTTAATATCGTAATCAGGTTACGATAAACGGGAGGGTTCGATTATAGGTCCGGCGATACGCCGCCGATACGATACGATACGAGCTCGCGAGCGCCCCGCCCGGACCAACTCCGGAATCCAATCCCAACTCATTTTAATGAGGTCACTGAAACAGCGACGCAAACGAATCGAGCTCAATAAGCTAAGCCTAATGGAACCGATTGGACTAGGGTTCCAATGAAATAAACACTAAACAAATATTTTGAACAAAAACTTTAATTAAGTATACCTCTTTGTTCATTGTTCGACTTACCAACAACTCTTAGTTTGGCGAGTTGCCTAAAATATGTGCTCGTGCGCTTACTCTAGGTACCCACGTATTTCTACGTACCTCAACCAATAATTATGTTAACTTTTATTTAGATGAAAGCAAGTCTACGCTGAATAATTCAGTAGCAATTTTAACTTTGTATTTATATAGTAGTTTGATAGATTTGAAATGAAGAGTAGTAGAGTTCTTTGTGATAGAGCTCGTCCGGGGAAGGACTACCACCATACCTATTTCTGCCGCCAAGCAGTAATGCTCGCATTGCTGTGTTCCGGTTCGAAGGGTATGGTTTCCGGTGTAATTACAGGCACATGAGACTAACCATCTAACGTCTCAGGGTGGTAACACGCAAGTGATATCTATGATGTTGCATGCGTACATAGGCTACGGTAACTGCTGACCATCAAGTGGGCCGTACGCTTGGTTACCACTTTAGTAGTATAAAAAAATAATAATAATAATAATGAAATAATTAGAAAGCTTTCCCGGCATTTATATAATCCTGGCTCAGCGGATGAGTATAATGCTTGCAAAGTGGAGATCAGGGCGGATTTGTTCTATAAGCAGTAATCAACGGGCTCACCGATCAGCAGCTCTTATCCACGTTAGGTCGAGTCAAGTAGAAAGCAGGCTCCTGAGGCGCCTGTCACCGGTACGGCCCAAACCTCCTATTGCCTGACACGTCTTTCCAGTTCTTTTTCACCGATCATAACGGTTGCAGTGTTACTCAAAACAAAATTTTGAAATACCATGTGATACTCATCCTCCATCCCCCTAGTCATTCGAGACTCTCATTCTCACAGCTTGCACATTACTGTTTGGAGGCAGAATATCTAGCACTGTGGTATCTATTGTTGTACCAAGACGAACTCTAGTTGAAGTTCCTACGTAAATATGCATTGGTTATACAGTAAATGATCCTCAGTACTTATAACGATAGTAGCTATGACTAACTTCTTCACTGACCTGATGCAGATTCAGTAAAAAATACAATTGAGCCAATGAATCAGGAATTGGGCCTGTGTCTGTGCCAGGGGAGGTAGTAGCGGAGCTGTAACCTGCTTCCTAAGTGAACGTCTCGCAGCGTTAATGCCGGGCACGCGCTGGACCAATAAATATGTTAAAATGTTGCGTGACAGCGCGGCCGCCCCGCTACCGCGCTCCGCCCCGCGCCGGCCAATCGCCATCGCCACCGGCTTTTATTCCATTACACGGAGCAAAGAGTTGAGCTAGGTATATGCAGAGCAGTCAGTGGGCTACTACAGTTGATTCATCCTACGCAAATCTCGTTTCCATGTACTAACCTAACTAACTCTCAAACCTAGACAGAAATATAATACTAGCAACTTAGATCGCGTGGAACCCGAGAACTCAGAACAAAAGTAGATGTCCTATGTTTTAAACAGACAACTCGGTTCAGTGGTTGTCGAGTTATAGCGATGTGATATAAGTGCTAGATACCGCTTGTGGCTTGCATTATGCCAGTATCAAAAGTAGCATCACTTGCGTAAGCTGTTGAGTTGTATAACCACACATAAAACATACGCATATATTATAGATATTACTATGTAAGATAAAAAACAGACGAAAAATCTCTAGTACTATTCCGCTTAACCTTTTAACTGATGAGGTCACACAGTTACCACAGCTAACCTCAAAAGCGCGTCGGAGCAACACGTCTGCCGGAGAACAAGTCGATGGTCCTGAAGATGTCCCGTGGAGGGATGAAATACGTGTCGATATTTTTCTTTTGAGGTTAGCTGTGGTAACTGTGTGACCTCATCAGTTAAAAGGTTAAGCGGAATAGTACTAGAGATTTTTCGTCTGTTTTTTATCTTGTAATGGATTTCCGCAAAGTAACGCCTGAATCTATCAATTATATTACTATGTACGCCACCATCCTCATTTGTTCTTTCTTTTCCAATCCACCCTAAGGTTGCCTGGAAGAGATCGCTTGTAGTGATAAGGCCGCCCATTGTTACACTTCTATGAAAATGCTTTTATCCTTACTGTATTTATGTTTAAGGTGATAAAGAAATATCTATCTATCTATCTATACGCATTTGCAAATAAGTGTGACTGGTGTGATGCTCGCACTGTTGAGCTAGAAACTCTGTCAGCAGAGTTGGCCACTGACTCATACGAACTTACTTACTTACTGTGGAGCTGCAGTGGAGCGGCGTCGAATCATGGCCACTGACTATAATAGCTCGTATTAATAGCGTCTCCTTCAAAGCGTGGACCTCAAAGCATCGAGAATGCCATTTGCATTATGCATATTTGCATTCATCTAAGTGATGACTAGCTGACTAGTTGATTACTCAACTTTATGGCACTTCAATAATGATCTTGCTTTATATAGAAACCAGAATACTCTGAAGGCTGATAGTGAATGAGCTAGAATAGTAAAACTAGGATAGTGCACCTCTTTTACATTATTTGATACTTATTACTGCTTCAAAACTTAAATTTGATACTAACCAACTTATAGTTAAAAGAGTACACCTTGCGGCTTTATCCCCGCCATCGAACGTATCTTCCATAGTTCGTACGCTATGTGTGACAATATCTCTTTTTATTTCTAACAATTAAAGTTGATATTAGAATGCGTTTCGCTTTCAGCTCTGTCAATCTGCGCACTACTATATCTGTGAACTAGACTTAGACCAAAACATTTCTGTTTTGTTAATGTTTGATACAATAAGCCCTCTGAGCATTGTTTGAATCCCAATGTTGGTGAAGCTGGCTGCTGGCTACGAGTGAAGTCTAGAGACGTAGAGATTACGAGCCGTCTCGGAAGCTGTTATTCAACAAAAGTTTGCGAGTTAGGATCCCGCTACCCCTGCCTTGCCCGCTTCATAATTAGTCTGTCACGACAACAACGGTATCTTTACAATTGAAGTCTACAAAAGAAAGCATTATCATAATCACATGAGAAACATTCTAAGAAAATATCGTAGGTCGTTATACGGTGAGGTCGACAATATACCTTTAATTCTCAAAATGTAGAGATCTGTGTAAACCGAGATAACTGAACATAAAAAATAATTTCTTTTTGCTTAAATTTCGTGGGAACCGAGTCTAATCATTGATTTAGACAGTTTAACAACCTGCTTGTTTACGTAGAATAGCAAATACGATTAAGCATAACTAAAAAAAACAGTTTTTATATGAGTTCATGTTTTTCTTATAATTTGAGGTCATTGATGACAACTTGCACAATAAAAAATAATGAAATTAGACATTATAAAATCTTTAGTACTATAAGACGGCCTAGAAATATAGAAAACCAAGTATATATCATTGTGTCATTTCCACAGTTTTCTCTAAAAATCCTTCTTACAGCCATGGAACAAATTACTTTCTGCAATAAAAGAAATTCCTGCTCCCGGCTGACTAAGTAGTAGCAGGGCCCGCGCGTAAATTACACCGGACTACTGAAGAATTGCCCTATTAGGTACCTCGCGGCGGTACCACTGGTATGCTAGACCTACGTTACAGAAGTTATATAAAAATCACTCTAGCTGTCGCACCACAATTTTGAAACGAATCAAACCTATAGAGGATAGTTTTTATTTTTATGCCAGCAAGTGACAGGACAATCAAGGCGCCCACCTGATTTTAAGCACCACGCCTGAATATTACAGGTGCAGTGCCACCCAAAGCTTAAGGGAAGGAGTATACCTATTGAATGCACATGCCGCTAAAACAGAGTTCACATCCCGCGGTTCTAGTTTTTGAATATTTGAACATTTGGAATTGCCTCATTTCGACGACCATACAAAACAAATGAGTATACTAATGGCAGTGCGAATGAGCCCCCTTCCCCCTCCGCCGCGGCATTCCGTAACGAAATACAAAATGGAACGCAAATGTTCGAGTCGTTAATCTGGGTAGAGTTATGCGATACATTACTATACTATACAATAAAATTGCTCGTGATGCCAGCGATAATAATAACTTAGCGTTGTTAAAATTTCAGTGGTACTATATAACCGTTTATATTTTAAGAACTTATGTAGCACACTCAAACAAAAAAAAAGAATTAGGTTATTTGAGAAAATGAATTACTTTTATTTTCAATTTCGTTTATCGTCTATCATACCATTTGAAAAGTCTTTTACATGAAAAGGTACCAGTTTTCCAATATCTGTGATCTAGATTTTGTAAGCTCTAGGCTTTGACTAATACATGTCTCTAGGATAAGTTACAATAGAGGTGTCAGTCCCAAAACGAGTAGTGTTCAACGCGGCGCCGCGACGTCAGCAAGTAAGCTAAGTTACCGCGGAATAAAAAGTGCAGTTTGCGATGACAAAGTAGAGCCACGTCCTCGCCACGCCAGTTGGTTCAAACAACCTCGTAAAGAGCGCTCTTTATAGAAGCTACCGTTTCTATCCGCTAATGTAAATGCTACAATATTAGTGTTATCTTGATAACAACAGTTACAAAGTACAGTTGCTATCTGTTTTGGAGATCTACCAATAAAATTACCTATAGGTACAGCTAGCACCAAGGTGGGTGGCCCCATGCCCTTGTAACACTGGCAAGGAAACGTCTAAGTCTACTGTTATGAAGTCCTGAATGCGTTATTTCAATAGGTAAAAGTGATAGACGTGAAAGTATCTCATCTGTCATCTCTCATGTTGTAGTTCTAGTTCTGAGAGGGCGTGCAATATTGAAATAATTAGTACTTATTAGGTACATGAGGGTCGTGGTTAGGTGTGTGTGTGTGTTTGTGAGAGGGTGCTTGTAGATTTCCTTGTTCCTCCCAGTCTCATAGGAATCTAGTTATCACAGTAGTAAATCCACAGCGTGTACGCTGGTGTGTGTGTGTGTGTGCACTTACCCACAACGTGCAGCGTGACGAAGAAGGAGCGCACGGGCTGCGTGGAGACCTGGCACTCGTAGACGCCGGCGTCCCGCTGCTGTGCCCACTTCACGTGCAGCGTCCAGTCGTCCGTCTGCGGCGAGTGCGTCGCCTGGAAGCGCTGGTCCGACGTGTATGTGTACCCGCCCACCGTCAGGATGTGCAGGTCCCGGTGACGGATCCATGACACCTGCAACAACACACCTCTTTATACTAACTGACGCTGACGGAACGCAACGCAAAAAATCATAGTGCAGAAATAGGAACTTTTTTCTATTTTCACGAACAACGGTTCAAATTGTGTGCTTAAAAGAATGCAATATAATTTTTTTCTTTTTCTTAAATATTACAATCTAGCCTTATGTTTAGGCTAATGAGTAATTTAATATTGACCTAGTTTAATAAAATAAAATTAAAAAATCAAATTTTATTCTAGTATAAAATTTGAAAACTGTGCCGTTCCGGATTCCCGCGACATTCAGATTATGTTGTGTGTGTGCACGTTGATTTTGAATAAGCAAGTATTTTATGAATCTTCAAGAATTATGAAATAGTTAACAGAGCTGAAGCGAAACAGTTACAACTCAGTGGCGTGACTGTGGCGCAACCAAACTCTTCATATATAGTTTTAGAAAGGCAGGTATACCGCCTAGCTAACTAATTTAATAAATAGTCTAGTTATTATTTCCTATATTAGAGAATTGCTAGCCAAGACCACACGTTCCTATATCGTTACGCCTTATTTTGTTTCCAAAATATTCATAATCTACTTTCGCCAGTCGCTGAGCACATACCGTACAAATTCAACTCTTTGTTGATTTGGCGTGAGCTGTAGCTACCGTTGCTATAGACTAGTACCTGCCAGTGGCTTCTGGCTCAGGTTTCAGCAACTTGATTCGTAGCCTGTAACGCGCTTCTAAAGCTTTCGACATCTGACATCATTATCTTCCTTCAAGAGGTTTTAAATCTACGCACTTGTTTTTACAACGAGTTATAAACTGTTATTAATTGGGTTTTGAAGGAGCAACAATAAATTATTATGATAAAATCACATTGGAATCTGTTGAGCCAGCTGGGCAAGACCGCTGGTAATAAGTACACAAATCAAAGGTATTTCAGGTGGTTACTAAAATGTATCTGAGGTATATTTTTGTAAGCCTCAACCGAGCTCGACCGAGCCGACTAATTAAATGTTAAAGCATTGCCGAAAGAGTTCGACGCTTAAATGGTTTTGAACAAAAACCATGAACGTTCCCATTTCCATTCCAAACAAGGGTTGCCAACAAAAACAATACAAAAACCAATTCAGAAGTTATAAGTGTCGACAGCCCTGCTAACTCCAACTGACGCCTGATAACAGCCGCGAGTGACGTCACTCGCAGAACACTAATCCTCATGTTTAGCAACCGACGCGGCGCGGCGCCGCCCGACACAGCTGATAACGCACACAAGCACAACACCATCATATACTTACAACACACATGCCCATGCCAGGGCCAGGGAGGGATAAAAGGACAAACTCCAAGATTCGAGATTATATCTGAAATTACCTGCCTGCATCGAATTTGTAAGAAAAGTCGCGTGATTTCTCTAACAAACAACAAAAGAGATTCCTTTGATTAGGCTTCCTTAAAGTTGTCAACAAATACAAGTTATTGGACGTTGTTCCTGCGGCAATAAGAATTTTACAAAACAACCTTTTCCTGTAGCAGGGTTTTTTCAGGCAGCTCCTTTACAAATTCTCAAAGCAGGTAGATTAACTGGTTTTATTTTAGAGGTCATTAGAAATTACAGGGTCTTAAAGGAATAATTAAAGAGCGCACGGACGCGGAGGGTAATTACTCGCGCACATGGACGGGAGGTAAATAAAAGGATAATACAGATCCAAAAATGTTCATAAAGACCTCATTTGCATGGCAATAGAGGCCTAAAACAACTGGAGGAAAAAAAAAGGTTCCTTTGTGCTCTGCCCCAATCAGCCTCAAGGAAGCCCGAGTCTCCCTCGTGACGCTCACGTGACGGATGACTGAAGGAATTCTAGCTGACAATACAGACGGATTGTAGCTGTCTATTTATATAAACAGTTATCTAATAAACAAGTAAAGTTGCATGGATCTCTTATTATTGGTTTCTTCACCATCGATTAGTAATTTATGAACATCATTTCGAACTAGTGCTAAAGTGTGTTAAAGATGTTTGAAAAGTTTTCAAATTAGAAAGTGGCAGTAAACATGCCAAGGAGCATTCAAGGTTTGTAGTTGTACAAGCGACTTGCACCATCTGCGTTTCACGCCCCGCGCTCCTGTTAATTTGCAGCGGACAGAGACGTCAGAGATATATGTTTGACTATACAGGATATTTTATTATTAGTGCATTATATTCCAGGAATACGTTACACACACAAAAAAAATATTCACGTACCTTTTTTTAGCATTTTGTTTGAAAAATCTTTAGTAAATCGATGAGCCACGCGCTCCCCTTTCGATTTCCAACAAGAATAATTAATAATTGACCAGATAAACGTAATCAATTTACGATCTCGAGATTTTTCAGACAAAATGTAAAAAAAATAAAAAAATAAGGCACATACCTACATGTATTTTTTTAATATGTGGAACATATTCCTCGAATATTGCTGTGCACTAATAATTAAATACCCTATACATACAAATTACGAGTAACACTTGGATAACCCACTCTAACTACCCACAGAATGTGAGCCTGATGCGTGAGTCAGATCATTTTGAGAGTACCAGCACACATAGTTAGCTCATAAATTGATGCAGTGATGTTAATAGCACTGTTGTAAATAGAAAAATCCTTTATGAGCATGCTAATTAAAAGAAAACTGCAAAATAAAGAATCTCGTTAAACACGTCGGCTCGTAGAGCGAGTGTAATTTTCTCTGGAGACTTATGTGCTTACACTATTTACCGTGCAAGTGGCTTCTAACATAAATATGTTTTAGCATGTTTCTAGTCATCAATAGAATTTACATGGAATTGCTTGGCGGGTAGTTTAAGGTCGTTCAAAATAAATGTAATTGTAACGAGCTTGGTGGCGCGCCGGCCGATTGGCTGGTTCAGAAGCGAGAGGTGCGAGTTCAATCAACCTTTGTATGATCTTCTTTTAAATATTAAAGTACGGTATATTAAGGTAAGATTAAAATTTTCCCTCCTGATCAAATAGCCAACAGCGCAAAACGTCTAATGAGCAGTAAGCCTAATTGGTAAAATTGTTATAAAAAAATTTAATTGGTACTATTTGTAAATCTCCGTTACGTTAAAACATTCGACAATTACTTAAAAAACACAGCTTTTTTATCTACCCATTTTTAAAACATAATATTCATAAGCTTCATGAATACTTTACTTTAGAGTTTCTTGCTTAAATACCAGCGACAAACTATCGCCGGCACTGGCATTCCCGAAGCTCTAGTATTCTTCAACTATTCTGTAACATCGCCGCCGTCATCAAACGCATTCCTTTTACACTTTTTGCGAGTTATGCAGTTGTGATCTCAACATCGAGCGGACGAGAATCCAAAAAGTTATGAAGCTATTTATAAAATTAAACTCTTTGTTTTTCATGCATCGGTTCAAAGGAATGTTACGCAGGCTAAGACTCCCCCGCACCAATATCTGATCCTTATACAATATAATTACGTATTTTTTGGGATGAAACAAGGACTTAATATTTGGATGGTTTACCATGGAAATGTTTCTTTGGCGTTTTATTTACCACTAATAATATTCAACTCTTGATAGATACAGCAAGAAGTTGAAGTTTGTATGCAAAAAACTTTTTTTTTAATATGGAATTCCTAGAGATGCCATTAGTCATTATACTTAGCAAAATAAACTTTATCATTTAATTGCCATACATTTTTCGTCAGGGGTTAAAAATACGTTGCCATCCGACGTTGTAATGCATTACGTCAGGTTTGAATCGTACCGAATTTTTAATAAAATTAATTTAGGGGCAGCTTGTTCCAAATCTAAACTTGTTGTTAGTCTAGCCTGTGCCCTCTGGCACAACACAGATAATATATTGGTTCTACAAAGGTACATACCCCCCCCCCCCCCCCCAGACATAATACAAACACGCTAAAGTTTAATGATATGTATCGCGACTCCGCAGACGAATGCGTGCAGATGTTGATAATGATAGGGCGCCCTCGCCGCCGGCGCCGCGACCCGGCATCAGGTACTCGTACCTCAGTAATGGCGGTTTTAGTTTAATCTCAATTCTGGATAACAAAAATACATATGACTTTGCTTACACGAATTATAAATAAGAGATACATTAGATTTTTTTTTATTATTAGATATATAATAGTTTTTTATATTTTTTCAATAAAGTATAGGCTCATAACGGATCTCGGCCGTAGTGAAATTAGCCGTTTCGATGCGCAATGGAGCTTTTTCAAACTAAATTGTCTTTGCGCATCACAAACGGCTAACTTCACCGAAGCCTAGATCCGCTGTGCGAACTATACCAACAGCACTTCAATCTTCACCCTTGAAGAAGTGACAGCAAACTATTTTGATAATCAGTTACTTTTAGATAACCACGGATAAAAAAAAGTCTTTGACATCAGTCTGTTAACTTCAGCCAGCTAAGTTGCCAGTGTCAAGTGTATTAGTTTGATTGTCGCTTAGCAACGTAAACAAACAAAATTCGGAAAGAAACGATGACTTTTCTTTCAAAATTCTCCTGGAAAGTCTTTGACTAAATTACCAACCAACATTACCCCTCCATTTCAATTACTTACACTTGTGCTAAGTAAACAAGTTAAATTGGATAAACTGCCACTAAATTTACGCAATAAAACTTAAAATAACACGAGAAAAATAATTAAAATGAGAAGACTCATGTCGTTTTGACAAAATAGCCAAAGACAATCAGTAAGTAGCTAAAGAAGTCAGTTTTTGCGTTGATTTTGATTTCTTGTTTGACAGTGTCAGCAATGTATAAGCAATTAAGCAATGTATAAGCATTTAATTAAACCGCCGACGTCACGGCTTGTTTGAGAAAAGAAACTTTCTCTAATTAGGTCGCTGTCAAAGCGGCGCCAACTTAAATTAATAACACGAACTAATTCAAATTACAAACAGTGTTATTTTATCTAGATCCGGCTAGAAAAGAGGCTGTAAAAAACGTGTACGATAGTATAATAATTATGAATAAAAATAACAGACAAAGAGCCCACACACAATTTTACTGTAAATTCATGCGTCTTATAATACTCTAGCACCCCGTGACTTTGTCCACGCTGACTTTTTTCAGGGAATATTCTTTCCGCTGCGTCCTCTATGAGCTAGGTGGGAATTCTTTACTTTGTGTTAAGTTTACTCCTGAGTGTATTATGAGCTGTCGTAAAAAGAAAATTCTTTCAAAAGAGGTAGGTCACAATATGTCACACCTACTTCTAGTTGAAAAGAGACCTCTATTTGCCACTTTGTTTAAAAAATAAAACAGTAAATGGTTTTTAAGAGTTCACACATGAAATATTGTTACGTCTGACTAAACACACAATACATAACTTACATCTTATTTCAAAGTGTTTTACAAGTAGTCGCTCGTGGTTAGTATTTACATCGTCAAAGAAAATTAAACCACATTCACACGTATTATGTGCTCATTTTCTTTGAACTGACATAATAAAAGAAAATTAACACTACAACTATAAACGGCTAAGAACACGCGTGCGAGAAAAACGCCCTTCACCCGAAACTAGTTACAATATATTGTGTTGACAGTAAATTCGTTTGTGTAAGCTACCAAATGGGATCGCTCGGACGTAAAGTGGACAATAAAAGCGTATGACTCTACTTGTACTTTTGTTCACGTTTTTATTGTAATGTTAGAAACCTAAAAAGTACTCTTATACTTTGATGTAGAGCTTCAAATCGTACGCGCTTGCTCATGTTTTTGTTTGAGAACAATCAACACACATTGTTGATGTCCGATACGGTTGCACAATAGATGCTGTGTGACGTTATTGTAGCCACAAATCTGCTATTTAATTAAGCCATGTACACAAACACATGCGTTTGAGCGAGTGGACAGGGAACTTTATAATTGGGTTGTTTTTAAGTGCTAGAATAAAGCGCCGCTCTACTTCTGTGCCCAGAGCTCAAATAAATAACAAAAAGCATAAAACTATAGATACTACTAATATATACATGCGAAAGTCTGTATGTGAATGTTTGTTACCACTAATCTCCGTGACGACTTAACCGATTGTGATGTCATTTGGAATGTAGATGGTTTAAGTTCTGAAATAATGCATAGACTACTTTTTATATCGGAAAAATTAACTGTTTCTGTGAGATAGCAAAACAATTGAAAAACCACGGGTGAAACCTATAGTGCACAACTAGTGCACTATAGTTGATTAGTAGGTACTCACTTTTTCAGTTTTATTACGACGATGACGATAAAATATATTATTCTGTTGCTACATATTTTTTACGAAATGCACTGAAATAAATAAAATACTAAATAAAGTTATCATTTCTGTATAAAAAAGTAAAATACTGTGAATAATAAATAAAACACCTCCAGAATCGACAGTGAAATTGAAACGCTAAATTACGCAAAAACGAATATGATAGAAATGGGCTACTCCCAAGAGAATCATATTCAGTTCACCAAATATTTATATACTGAAGACTATTACCTTCTTACATGGTTGTAACAAGTACCTACCTTTGTTTAATTCAACTGCCACGGGGCATCATTTATCAAGTGTTCTGAAATAAAAATCATTAAATTGAAGCCGTTAATGTAGGCTTCAATTTAATGTTTTTTTTTTTTTTTTTTTTTTTACCAAATAAAGAATAATAAGTACAGAAAGGTAACAAATAGCACATAAAAAACCACAGAAGTTTAAACACATATGCTACTGACATAAGTCAATGTCATAATGTTCATAGTAAGTAAGTTTGTATGAGTCAGTGATCAACTCTGGTGACGTAGTTAATTAGGCCACCCGAAGGCTTCCATCATGGCATAACAACTTTCAAAAAGCCAGGACCGACTGCTTAGCTGCTTAGTTTTATAAAAGATGGTGGTCTAGTGGTAGTGACTCCGCCTTCTGATCCTAAGGTCGTGGGTTCAAATCCGGTCGTGCACCAATGGATTTTTCGCTACGAAAAATTTATGTGCGCAATGCCAGTGCTCTCATATACGGTGAAGGAAAACATCGTGAGGAAACCGGCATGTGCCATCCACCAATCCGCATTGGGTCCGCGTGGTGGATTAAGATTCAATCACTCTCGCTCGAGAGTAGGCCAGTGTCCCAGCAGTGGGAACATTTGAAGGCTGGTATGATGAAAGAACATTCATGCATGTTTACCATTCCTCAGTAGTATTGAAATCATAAATCTCACTAAAATCAGGTAAATATTCGTGGAAAACGGATGGAGCTCGGAGGCACCTCGGCACAGCGTAAGGCGCGAACAATGCAAGTCTGCACGAACAGTTTGTCTGTTTGTGCATCATTGACTCCGGGCATTACCATAACAATGCGAATACATATTTCATTACGAGCAGCTACAAATGCAAATTATTGTTTACATTATGCAGGCTCGAGAGTATTGCGCGCCAGTTTGGAGAGCGGCACTGCAAGCCGCTGATTGACAATTACCAGAACAGCTGAGATGATAGTTTCTATTGTTCTTTAGAACTCTGAACTATAGCCTGTAGTAAAGATTATAATATCCCAAAAAATATTTTGCCTCAAGCGGGATTTGAACCCGCAACCACCGCTTGATCCGAAGACATCCCAATGATTATTTCGTCCAAGCGAGATATGTCTCGATAGCTCAATTGGTAGAGCGCCCGCGTATCAAGCGGTGGTTGCGGGTTCAAATCCCGCTAGAGGCAAAATAATTTTTGGGATATTATAATCTTTAGTATTCCCCTAGTGTGATGGTTAACACTATAAAAACAAAAATAACCTATAGCCTGTAGTGGTTCTAAAATAGAGCACATAATATCTAGCGATGTGTTATCTACCTTCGCGCAACCAACAAGGTTTTTTTTATGTAACCAAATGAGGAAACGAGCCGTTCGCCTGATGCTAAGCGCCATACGTGACCATGTTGGTTACAATATTAACAAACCTTTAAGATATAAAGTTCTGCGTGTCACTGCACGCTCTCGTCACCCCAGAGACATAGTTATTAGGTGTCTTTTGCACATTGTATTTATAGTACAGTGCTCTTCGAAACTACTGCTTGGAGGCAGATTATCGGTCACTGTAGTGGTACCGAGACGGACTCTTGCTGAAGAGTCCTACCACCGTTGCCGGGCTAGCATGACCACCGTAAAGGTTTTCTCTTTTTTTTATACAACTTAAGTGGCAACCAAGCGTACGGCCCACAAGATAGTAAGTGGTTACCGCAGCCTATGGACGCTTGCAATACCAGAGGTATCACTCGCGGGTTGCCACCTTGAGGGTTAAGATCGAAAGCCTCATGTGCCAGTAATTTTACCGGAAACCATACCCTTCACACCGGAACACAGCAATGCGAGCATTACTGCTTGGCGGCAGAAATAGGTATGGTGGTAGTACTTCCCCAGACAAGCTCTGCACACACAAGCACAGAGAACTCTACTACTCTTAAAACTCTCCACAGAAATGTAGAGACAAATAACTGTTTTCTGTGTTGAAATGTAATTTTTGTCTATTCTTTCATAGATTAAACCGTTGCCTACTGCCCTCATGTTAGTCAGACTGTAGAAGCTTAGGGATTTTTTTTTTATACCACTTCGGTGGCAACCAATCGTACGGGCCACTTGATGGTAAGCAGGTTAAGTGGTTACCGAAGCCTATGTACGCTTGCAACATCATAGATATCACTTGCGTGTTACCACCCTGAGACGTTAGATGAAAAGACTCATGTGCCTGTACTTTCACCGGAAACCATACCCTTCGAACTTGAACACGGCAATGCGAGTATTACTGCTTGGCGGCAGAAATAGGTGTGGTGGTAGTGAATGTTATATTAAAATGAAACTCAGGCATGTTTTCTTGGGGCAGTTGCAACGTGTAGCGGCGAGAAGGTGATCGCTCCCGCTCGCCGCCGTTAGTCACGTAAGTAAGTTCGTATGAGTCAGTGGCCAACTCTGGTGACAGAGTTTCTAGGCCGCATGAAGGCCTCTGTCATGGCCTAACAACTTTGAAAAAGCCGTGACCGACTGCTTAACGTGCCCTCCAAAGCACGGGAGCGCTCAGTTGAAATTGCCATTGGTCACCAATCCAAATGATGACTGCGCGGCACAGTGCTTAACTCCGTTGATCTGTTAAGAACAACTGAGCCAGTTACGTCACGAGCGCTCCAAGCTAGTCACGTAGCAAGCACGGTCGGCGCCGGCGGCTCCGGGCGCGGCATGTAAACAAGACGTGTGTTTCCGCGCTCGATTTCCGCGCAATCATTTACCGCACACGCCATCGCCCATTTGTCGGCAAAAACGCGGTTTGCCACCCGCCAGAGATATTAGCAAAGTCGGAAGCAAAAGTAGGACTTTATACGGCCCTGATATTCTATGATGCTAGCTCTAACAGAATTTTATAAGATTTGACAGCAGCATGCAAGAATTTATTTCAGAATAAAACGCTTAAATATCAAAGTTTTTATGCTGAAATCAGTTCAATCATTTAATTCCTTAACTATTGAACCAACAGAATCCCGTTGTTTTAAACTTCTGGCAGTATGCCGGTCTGAGTTCTCAATAGCAAAAACTCTAAGTACAGATACTAAGTTAGTACCTACACGAATTCCAAATTTAAAACGTGTGCGAATATTATTTTCTTTAGATACACCGTTATAAAACTAGGCTGTTGAAAAAATACCTCGGTAAGCCTGTTATCTAGGTATTTTAATTGTTTCGAACATTTAATTTTGTTAACCTTTTCTGTAAGCGGAAATGTCAGTTCACCAAACAGTTACATAAACCTTTCAAAGCTATACTGGTTGCTGACACTGGCAAGACGTCACCAAAATCTTACCCATATCACAATCAACCAATCGCAAGTGACTTCTATAAAAAGCCGGAGCCTGGTCGGATGAGCTGTAGCTTAATGCCGGAGAGTGGCCGCCCCCGGCCGCGGCCGCCAGCTCCACGCCTCGGATTAATGATACGTCGTGTCGCTCTGATGAGCAAAAATGAGATCCGTCTTCATTTACCGGCCCGCCCCGCTCCGGCCCCGCTCCGGCCCCGCTCCGGCGCGATAGCCCAATTACTCTGGTTAATTTTCGACTGCACCGTCATAATGTAGACTGGAGTTAGCTTGTGGCGAATTGTTTCGAGTCTCGCACGGTATCGGCTTGAATGCTCGGAATATTCTACAGACTATTCGCTAGGTATTCTTGCTGAAAAAATATTCCGAAATATTTTGTGAAAATGTTTTTCACTGGACGCCAAAAGGCCCGAGCGTCTGAGATTAATTCGCGGCGATATCGCACCGGCTCACTGGAATATGACCTGTCAACTCTGTAATTAATGAATTCATTATGAATAACGTGAGCTTATTTATTTAGTTATTCCTCCTTGGTGTACATATGCCTGCCGTCGTATTATTTTCGCGAAATGTTGTTAGCATGGGTGGTGATTACATAACTGATAATTTGATGTCTGACAAAGAGCGCGATGTTTCTGTAATATCCGGCATTCAAGCAGTAATGGTTCGTGAGCATTACCGCACATTGCTTAATGGTCGGAAAGTCGTGGAATTCGCAGGTAAATGAGTTTTTATATGGCTCAGTTGTAAAACTGAGATTTTAACGGCGAACGGTATGAGCTCGGAAGCCCTGACTATTTCGAAAACAGGTTTCATCACCTATTTCTGCGAAAACAATAATATTTTGTTCAATGCCTGCGAAAGTGAATAAGCTATTATAAAGCTGTTTAATTTTTTAATGATCGTAGCAGAAACAATAATAGATTAAACCTAAAGATATAGAAAAAGTACCTCAAAAAGTTGTATTACTTTGATAAAAATGACAGGATGTCGGACGGGGCTATGAAAACTCCGACTATCTCAGTTCTAAGGTTACCCGCCATCACACGTAGTTTTATAGTCTATCAAGCAATCTGGAAGTTCTCGAGTTAGCAAGTTAAATGGCCCGTTCACATTTAACGAGCACAATATGATCTCTATTGGAATAGTTCGCTGGTTCCTCTGTCGGGGACTGTGTCAGGCGACAATGACAGCGCACAACTGGCAGGTAAGTTGCGATCACTTGATAGTGCATACAATTAGGTAGGTTTATACATACAATTTAAGTATAACATTTTCATCCCAGGTTAAAAGGAGTGTGCGCCAATTTTTAAATGTAAGTACTTATTATATACTCTTACGCGATAGGAACCCAGCCGGTGTTGTTGCCAGTTCTTTTACGGCATGGGCGCGTTGGAACTGGTGTAAATTTTCCTAGCTTGTAAGACGTTTCAAAGTGATCCTTGTGATTCTACTGAATAAATAATTTTTGATTTTGATTTTGATTTTGATTTTACTACTTTTTACCAATCTGCATTGGGTCCACATGGTAGATGAGACCCGATCACTCTCGCTAGAGTAGGCCAGTGTCTCACCAGTGGGAACATTAAATGGCTGTCATTATGATGACATTTAAACAAATAAATGAATTTTAATTTGAATGTTTTACAGGTAGTGGCTAGTTTTATTTGATCTCCAAAGAAATAGGCAGGATCTTGTTAGAAATCTGTGTAACTGTAATTCACGTCATAGAGGTTAGATATGAAAATTTCAGCTAAATACTCTACCTATTAAAACATGGCTGTTTAGTATCGTTTTTGTCTAGTTTGCTACCGGTACGCTAGGATCACAAGCACAAGCAGACAAGTAACGTCAAATATGCTGTTTGAATATGTCATAATACGTGTTGGATGGTTTGTTGAATGATATGGTTTGAAATGTGAAAGCCGGGCTCTGACTATTCGTTTCTCGGAAGTGCCACAAAAAGCGCTAAACCGTGTTGCCTGAAGTGGATAGAATGAATTTAGCCAGCGGAAGCTGACACAGACCGGGTTGTAAGTTCTGTTAATAGAATGCATTAGTAAGGCAATGCAAAAGTACCCTAGTCACTAGGGTGGTACTGGTGCATACTTGATAGAGTGGATTCGACCAACATCTGAAATAATTATTCTGAAAAATAAGAAATGTCAAATACAAGTGAACTGGCAGTTACTCTCGAATAACTACAATTTGTTCGGAGAATGGTACCTATTTGAGTTTGGTCAAATTCAATCTTACTGGTTTAATAATATAATACTTACTGGTTTTGATTTTATCGTTTTTCTTGTCAGTATTGCATATGTACGGTAAATAAGCATTCAATTTTATCTAGATTTAAAAAAATAATTACCTGCCTAATATTTACTACAAATCATGTAGGTTTAAGAGTAGTAGAGTTCTCAGTGATAGAGCTCGTCTGCCAAGCAGTAATGCTCGCATTGCTGTGTTCCGGTGTGAAGGGTATGGTTTCCGGCGAAATTACCGGCACATGAGGCTTTCGAACTTAGCCTCAAGGTGGCAATCCGCGAGTGATACCTCTGGTATTGCAAGCGTCCATAGGCTGCGGTAACCGCTTACCATCTTGAGGGCCGTACGCTTGGTTGCCACTTCAGTTGTATAAAAAAAAAAAGGTTTATTATAATATTTTTTTTTTGTCAGTGTATTACAAAACTAGGCTCAGCTCGACGCATCAGGGTCGCTGTGTCACTGAACATAAATAAGGATGTCCAAAATAATTTTAAGCAAATTGAGCTATTGAATTTTAGATGAATACTATAAAATGAAACCGCGGTTTTGTATACACAGGGGTTGCGGCGTATCGACGCTACCGCGAATTACACGCGGCACCAATTCAAACGCATTATGTCACCCCCTCACCCCCACACCCGCGGTGGAACACGCAAATTATGCATTCATTGGAGATCGCATAACAACATAAAATAATTTGCGATATTCGCATAACTCAAACACAAACTTATAGGATAAACGAATGTTGTTATATCGAAAACGAGGAAATAACTTCTTTCGAAGATCAAACGTGCTCTTCAGAGGGAGTCGACCTCCCGACGCATTTATCTCGGAGGCTACAGGATCCAGCATCCGTCTCCATATATCGCGGAGGGGTGCGGGGGGTGGGACTGCCTCCATTTTTTACCAACAAAGCCCTTTGCCTTTGTGCTCGCCGCGTCTGACGTCATAAATTAAATTAGGACATTATCATGCAAATTTGGTCCGTAACGCAACGCAATAAAGCTTCTGAAGATGATGCAGGGTCGGGAGATTAAGGGAATGGCTGCAATGATGATGTCCATCGCCTTCTTTCTGCGGGATTGCGGAATTGTGTCGACTTAATGAACCTTATTTAAATAGGTTAATATACAATGTTCACAAAAGACAGCTGGGTGTTTTCATCTAGCTCATCATTGTGTATGCTCTCTTTAAAGTTTCTTAAAAATGGTTTTAGGAAATTTAAAAACACTAAATACAACTTTTTTAAATGTCAGGTTTTTGGTACTCCACAACACGTACACCGGCTTAACCTGTTAGTCTGTTGCGGTGGCTAGAATGTTGTGGACTGATAGCGGTCCGGCTTGAGCGGTGGAATTACATCCCGCGGGACTGGCTGTCGTAGCGGGTTGCAGACCTCGTAGCGGTGACGTAGCACTGTTCGTAGCCGCGTAGCAATTGCAGCTTAAATTCTTGGTTTTGTGATGAATTCGTGATTACAAACGTCAGATGCTTGTTTACAAAATACTATGGATTTCTATGGTAATTTAGTACAAACTGCATCATTTTGAATTATACACTTTCAAGCTTTTTTACAGAGCATTTGCTGTTTATTGTATGACGACCAATGTGGCGCGGCGGGCGAAGGTCCACCTGCGACGCAGGAGGTTGCAGGCTCGATGCCCGCCTTGGGACAAATGTTTGTATGATCTGCAAATATTTGTTCCGGGTGTTCTGGGTGTCTTCTATGTATAATAAAAAAATACCTAATTATGTATTTTATTGTATTAAGTATATCAGTCATCTAGTACCCATAATACAAGCTCTGCTTAACTTGGGGCTAGATGATGCTGTGTGGATTGTCCAGCATTATTTATTTATTTATTGTTCAATGACTCGTGATATAAATTTAACATTCATGCAATGGTATTTTCAAAAACATTTCTGTGTATACGTAGGTAATCAAAATCCTCGACTGGTTTGAGAGAGGCTTTCAATAACCCGTTTATGGTATATCAGGCAGCACGGAACGCCACTTTGTATAATATCATCATTATTAGGGCGTATCACGACACGCGGAGGCAGAGCCACCGTACAGGACCGTAAACGCAGACATTCTCTTCATGGCGCGATGTTGTACACTCAGCGGAAAGAATCTTTTTCTTCTAGGTTCAAAAAGTACCCTTTGTCATTTTTGACCCTATTTTTACTGTTTGAAATGTATGAAACTTGCGTAGATGCATGTAATACTTTAGTATAATATATGTGTGTCTAACCAGTACAGTATTATCTTCTATATTAGCCTTCTAATAGCTGTTTTCCGCGACTTAATTCGAGTGGAATTCGGGAACCGTACTTTTTCATAAAAATAAGCCTTTGTCCTATTCCCGATCATTATATATCTATGATTTCAATATCAGCCAAATCAAATCAGTGGTCGAGTTATAGAGAAACAAACATATAAACTTTCGCATTTATAATATTAGAGTGAAGTGTGATACCACGACATAGCGTAGTGCAGATAGATAGGAAGTGTTTCGTCAAACGACGGTTTCTTTGGGTAGAGATGTCGAGATTAGGTGCGACGGAGGGACGGCTCAGGAGCCGCGGGTTACACCCTTCCACAAGCTTACATTTGTTTGTGAACAGTGTCATACATTGTTTCATTACTTCACTCTCAGTGGTAGCGTGAATTGAACAAGTTTTGAAGATGATTCAAAATGATCAAAGTTTCTTTGACTTTATGTAATAAAGCAACCGCAATTTTCTTGATCCTGATAACGACGGCAGCTATGTAGCGGTACAGTGATTTTGAACACGTGCACGACCAATGTGGCGCGGCGGGTGAAGGTCCGCCTGCCGCGCGGAGGTTGCGGGTTCGATTCCCGCCTCGAAACAAATGTTTGTACGATCTGCAAATATTTGTTGGGTGTTTCTGGGTATTTTCTATGTATAGTAAAAAATATCTATCTATGTATTGTATTGTATTAAATATATATCAGTCATCTAGTACCCATAATACAGCTCTGTTTAACAAGATCTGCTTAGCTTGGGGCTAAATGATGCTGTGTGGATTGTCCAGCATTATTATTTATTTACATTAACTCCTGCTTATTTAGTATTTTTAGCAAACTCTGCATGTAAATGACATAAAGAGTGGCAAAGTTGAAATGTTTACGTTGCAATGCCACAAAGCACCCCTACTCCTACTACTCCTACCCCCCACAGAATACAAATACACCACTTACCGTCGAGGTTTGCAGACGAGCGATTGTAGCGAAAAAGATTTGAACTCGGTTTCCATCTGAAGCTAACTGAAGTTTAAATTGCGTCGGTATTTTGTATCTCTTCTATGTTTTTTACGAATCTTTTTCTCTGAAAGGTGAAGATGAGAATCGCTATCGAATACTTACGTGTCTGACATTTTGTAAAGCGTTTTGTGTCGATGTTATCACGTTACAGGTTCCTAATAAATACACGAACGTTTTTCAATAGACATTATATTATATCAGAATTGTTTTATGAGTCGTAAAAGAAACGTGATGTACTTCAATGTCTATTCTATTTGTCTCTATTGATTTATTTAAAAACACAAAGGGTTCAGAGATGGATCCAATACACCTTTACATTAATATAACAAAGTTATTGCGATTAAAACATAAAATTAGGTCAATGTCTATTCTATTTGTCTCTATTGATTTATTTAAAAACACAAAGGGTTCAGAGATGGATCCAATACACCTTTACATTAATATAACAAAGTTATTGCGATTAAAACATAAAATTAGGTCAATGTCTATTCTATTTGTCTCTATTGATTTATTTAAAAACACAAAGGGTTCAGAGATGGATCCAATACACCTTTACATTAATATAACAAAGTTATTGCGATTAAAACATAAAATTAGGTCAATGTCTATTCTATTTGTCTCTATTGATTTATTTAAAAACACAAAGGGTTCAGAGATGGATCCAAAGCACCTTTACATTAATATAACAAAGTTATTGTGATTAAAACATAAAATTAGGTGGAGAGAAAACAAAAACATTAATAAAAATACACATTTTTAGAAATAATATCTTACGGCAATTCATCGCGTACCGTTTTATTTATATCTCCATAAAGTTTCAATTGTGTTGTAGCAACCGCAGTCGCGGGCAGACAGGAGTGCTGAGAAGCGAAAGCAGTTTTAGAACCGACCCTCACTGGCTCTTCAGAATCCGAAATGTGCAATTTACATACGAACGTTATCAAACCAAATAAATACTGATACTGTGCCATAGTATTTTGAAAATTCAATTACAAGCAAATCTCTACGAAGCAATAAGTCTCGGGAAGCTCGGTAACAAGCCTCACTGTGACATCTATTAAGCTGAGTTTACACTTGTCCGTAGTTGTCCGTAGATTGGCCCGGCACCGATTACCGGCAAGCCGGCATTCCTGACGGCTCCCGACCCGACTATTTGCATGACATTCTCGACAGTGATTACACCCCTTACCTCCCTCTCTTCCTCACCCAAGGGAGGGAGACGAGTAATGAAGCAGCCGTGACGTAACTGATAGTTATTAAATAAGGAATGTCATTAATTACTTGGTATAATAATGTATAATTTACTGAGTGACGTTACGATAAATTAAAATCAGTTTTGTTATTGTTTGTGTTTGTGATACATATATTAATTTATTTACTGCAAGTGTTACTACCATTATAACCCTTTTAAATAGATATAAAAATAAAACGTTTATTTGTTGCCAAAAATAATAGATTTACTATATTTTACTGTAAAACCAACCAAGATTGACGAATCGACGAAGCTGTTCAAAGAGAATCAGAAACATAGAGTGAAGTATGAAGAAGTTCGATTACTCAACAATGATAAAAACTTTAGTAAGCTACTTTGGTTTTACAAGAACTGAACGACTTAACTTTGCTCTCATTGACCGAGATTTAAGAAATATAACTATGAAATGGTTCAGGACTTAGCTACTTCGAAAAGCAACCTGTCTATTTCAGTTTATGACTTTTTCATTCGTTTGCCTTGTCATTCTCTGTTACTTGCTCTACGAAAACTATCAACTATTTACGATAGTAAGTAAATTCGTATGAGTTAGTGGCCAACTCTCAACTCTTTTTTTTTTATACAACTGAAGTGGTAACCATCAGTACGGCCCACAAGATAGTAAGCGGTTACCGCAGCCTATAGATGTTATCACTTTAGTGGAATAAAAAAAAAGACAGCATTTTTCATATGATAAAACATAATCAAAAAGGTAAATATTCAATAATAATTTACAGTATCAAGTATTCGTATGAGTTAGTGAGCAACTCTGTCGTGGGAGCCGAAGGCCTCCGTCATGGCCAAACGACTTTTTAAAGCATAAAAATGGTACATAAAAAATTGAAAATAATATACGTAACATAACGACTAATTATCATGCAAACATTTATATTTGAGACGCATACTGCCGTGCTTACGATGAGCGCAATAGACAAGGTTTTGGCACTTTTTGAGAAAAACGCATTTAAAGTTTTTATTTTTATTTTTCTTGTATCTCCGGAACCACATGAGATACAAACATGAAACTTATACTTAAGTATGACTTAAACAAAGAGGAAAGTGTCAAGAATACAACAAATACAAATACATCAAATCTCTACCACGATCCTTTGATCCGTAGGTCGTGGGTTTGAATTCGGTAGTGCACCATGTCTGTTTCAAAAATGTATGAGCGCAATGTCAGACGGTGAAGGAAAACATCGTGAGGAAACCGGCATGTTCAAAAACTAAAAAATCTAAAGACATGTGCCACCAATCCGCATTGGGTCCGCGTGGTGGATTAAGACCCAATCACTCTCGCCTGAGAGTAGGCCAGTGTCCTAGCTGTGGGAACTTCAGAAGGCTGTCATGATGATGATCAAATTATTTATCTGAACAAACCTTTTAACCAAAAATCAGGACCATCGTACTTGATATCACCAAGAAAGAACTAGTGAAACGAACAAGCAGCTCGTAAAATGTATGTGTTATAGTTGCGCGGTAGGAAAGTAGGAAAGTAGTACGTTTACGGCAAGATATTGCTTATTCTTTCCATCCTCGTAAAGATAAGTTCGCAGGCACAGATTCCAGAACTTGTTCTTACAAGTCGTAAGTTGGTGATCCAAATGAGACGTGTAAGTAGTAACCACTCTACATATAAAGCAGGCTTGTGTCTGTGCGTGTGTACACCGAGTTACTCATACAGACAAGACAATTTCTACTATCATCATGATCAGCCTTATAATGTTGGGACAGGGCCTAATCTCAAGTGAGAGTGTTTGGTCACGCCGTCCCGATGCGAATTGGTGGATGGCACAGTCTTTCAAAGTATTAGTTCTTTGATGCTGGTTTCCTCACTACGTTTGCTCAACTGATATGTAACCCGCGACCAGGCCGAGCAGTCTCTACCACTAGACCACCTTTGCTATGTAAAAGTGGACTAGTAATCAATAAAATGAATATATACCCTATATAATATATTTTTTCATGTCAGCAAGTGACAAGACAATCAAGACGCCCACCTGATGTTAATTAAACCTGACTATAACAGATGCAGTGCCACCCAAAGCTTAAAGTTTTTAAGTGTTTGCGTGGCACTGCACTGCGCTTAATACCCCGAGACATTGTTGTTAACTCTCTTTCGCCCAGTAATTTCACGCTTGTATTATGTTTACTTAATAATACAATACAATACATAGATAGATATGTTATAGTAAGTTGTACGAGTATAGAATAATATTACTATATTTTTATTCAATAAAACCACAAGGATTATTTTAAATAAGCTTAGTGAATCGATGTACCAGTGACGTCCGAGCTTTCTCAGATTAACATAAAATAGTTTGTCCTTCTCTATAGAGGAGCTGCACATAACCAGTGAGCTAACCGAGCTAACTGGCTGACGTCATGAAAGCTGAAGTTTCCGGCGAAGGTCGGAAAACAAAAGCAACTACATAGATGAAAATAAAATGTATGAACATGTTTTGATGGCCGTGAACTCGCTTCGTCTGGTAGTTATGGCTTTCCCGATAGTGCATAGACAAGATACATCTACCTAGATTACGTCATGATTAGCTGTGACATGGTTGATGATGTTACAATTAATATTTGTAATTGGTTGTATTTGATTGGCAAAAGAACAATACTTTGGGGGGCAACTAACGGAGAAAGCCAAAATTATATTAAAATGTGGGTTTTTTTATTTATTTATATAAAGGTATAATCGTCCCACCGCTGAGCAAAGGTCTTTCCCAAAAAATTCCACTCGTCTCTACCCGAGAGTCTACTTTTAAAAGCGATAAACAATAATTGCAGCAAATATCGTAGTTCAACTTATGTCGGTGACAACTAAATTCAGAGCATTCGTGAATACAAGTTGAACCACGGAAACTGTCACGATGTATCGCTTTTGTCCGTACGGGTGACACTCTGAACTTTTACCCACCTACTCCTTTTCAAGAAACGCTTTTTCGGCCAACCTTGAGATCGCTTAAAATAATCTTCTTATTTAAATATAATATAATAAATGTACATAAATAAAATCTTATATTTAGAAAGAATTGCTTTGCGTTAGGCTCGCTAAAACTCGACAACAGCTGGAACGATTTGGCTAATTTTGGTCTTGAAATGTTTGTGCGAGTCCAGGGAAGGTATAAACGGTGAGAATTTAGGGAAAAAAAAGTGTAACAAGTGAAACCGCGCGCCGGGTCTATTAGTTCTAAATTAATTTTAAGTAAATTTTGTAAATTGGAATTGTAAAAGTAAAATCAGTTTAGTTACAATTGCCATTTCAGGGGTAAGGTTTAAATGACTACATAACTCTTTTTAATTTCATTTATCTACCAAACGACGATCTCGGTGGCACGGTGAGCGGGTGCCCGCTTGTAAAACGAGAGGTTGCGGGTTCAATTCTCGCTGCGGAACAAATGTTTTCCTGCAAATTTTTTTTCCTGGATTAGGTGTACCTGGTACGATTAGTATTCGTAGTTTCTGATAGCCACAACACGGGATCCAGGTCGGGAAAGTGTATGCGACTGATAAGGATAATTCAATCTGTGTAAAAAAAGCAACAGATTGAAAGATAATGCTTGTACTTGCCTTGGCATTTTTGCAATTTCATCAATACAAACTAAACTTTGTATAATACTTTCACAGAGCTGATTTTGCATTAACAAAATATCAAGTGAAGTGCTAACATTATGTAAGGTTGTTTGGGACAAATAAAAGTAATTGTGGGCGGGCTAATAAAGAGCTCCTTGTATTTTCTGATACTTCAAAAACATGAACCCGTGAAGGTTTATTTGGGTCGGCTCATTTAAATTTACATTGTTTTTTTTTCATTATTGACCGCGAAACCTGCTCTTGCTTACTACCGTCCCAACAGTACAAAAAAAATGTAACGACTTGCACAGATCGTTTCCTATTGGAAAATAAAAAAAACACGAGTGTTTATCCCTAAATATTATTGGTAGGTCGCATTGCTGTGTTCCGGTTCGAAGGGTATGGTTTCCGGTGAAATAACAGGCACATGAGACTTCCCATTTATAATGTCTCAGGGTGGTAACACGCAAGTGATATCTATGATGTTGCATGAGTACATAAGCTACGGTAACCGCTTACCACCAAGTGGGCCGTACGCTTGGTTGCCACCTTTAGTGGTATAAAAAAAATCTATTATTTGTTTTATATTTCGGTAACCATCTAATAAGAAGTATAGTTACATGAGAATTATTATGATACTAACTATTATATATCAATATCATATTAATAAGAGCCCCAATTATTTTTAAAATGCCTGGGAATTTGAGTCATGAGCCTAATAATTAGGCACATGACTCGAATTCCTAGTAAAACTAATTTAGTTTATCTATACTAAATACGTTTCAAAATTATAACGTTGATTCTCTATAACGATTTTACGTATTGTATTATTTTAAAATAATAAAGAACACACAATTATCTAGAAAGGCAGTATCTGATTGCTTAAGAAATTGAAAACTAAAAAGGTATTAAATTCACCTGTGTACTGAATAAAATCAAACTAAATCTCTCAATAATGGAACAACCTACTCGGTCTAGAGTCTAGACTGGCACGCAACTTGATACTCGTTCTACACAGTTTTGCTTCTCTTGCTCCAACCTTGTTTTCCAGTTCGCGGTCGCCATTCGAGAACCTTTATTCCCCAGCGGTTATCGGTTCCGCTTGTTTTAAGTAGTATAGATAGCCTGCCCTCTGTCACTTCAACTAGCTCAGATATTCAGATATTCATATAATAAGCCTTTTTTCGTTATAAGCATAACATAGGCAAGTCAAAGTGTACACTTTAAAGTTCTTATTCTAACATTATTAGTGTAGGTACCTGCTAAGTTTGCAAATCAGAGAATGAACAACCCAAATATTCATTAATATGGTACAATGGATGCCGTTCTAAAAATATTTTAATTATGTTTTTGAATTTGCTTAGAGGAAGCTGAGTCATTTCTAATGGGAGTTTATTTCTAGAGCTATGTCGCAAACTGCAAAAGGAAGTTCAGGTTCGGTCGTCATAGCGTTCTTTGGGGAAGATGTCCAGCAGTGGGCATCTATTGACTGATATGTTGATTATACCTTGAGCGTGGGCGTGAAACATGGACGAAGCGGGTGTTGCGCGCTTGCCAACCCATTTTTCAATCCACATTGGTGTTCCGGCTTTTTCAAAGTTGTTAGGCGATGACAGATACCTAAAAACTCTGTCACCAGAGTTGGCAACTGACTCATACGAACTTAGTTGGAGACATGATAATGTACAGAACAATTTGATATCACAATAAATGAGAATAAGGTTTTTAACACCCGCAGTGCAAAACTTCCTCACGAATAATCAAACAATAGGTCATGAGATTGAGTTCGGATAGAAACGTCTTCCTCCGGCGTAACTGAGCATGCCTGAGCCTGGCACTGGGGCGTCCCGCCGAGACCTACCTACCTCTGAGACCTGATCTTCTGAGCTAGTTACTAAACAAACGAATGTATTGTGTTGTGCGAAACTATTGGCTGGATATGTAATTTTTTTATTATATTTTTTATTATTGTTTCTCTAAACTGGACGTTACACTTACACTATAGGTTTTTGACATAATGATAATATTACAAATGTACGGCCTTCTTGAAGAGAACACGTCATGCGTAAAATAATGTTACTAGCTCTAGAAAATTTTAAAGTTACTTACTTAATAAAAATAAATTAATAAATACTGCATCTACTTTTTGACCTATACTTAAGTCTTACGCAGTCTCTCATTATTATAGTATTCAAAATTAACTGACTAGCTGTTACCAGCGCCGTTATCTGCGTGTCGTATGATGTATTTTATCATACGAAATGTCTTGTAATGTCTTTGTATATAATGCTGTCTGGGCAGTCTCATACTAAGTTTCAAGTTTTCAAGTTCAAGTTTAAACATAAGTAAGAGACGTATTTATTGCAAAATATTCTTAACCCTTTCAAATAAAAGGTTTAAACAGTATATTTTTGTCATCTTGACTTTTCGGAACCCGCTTGAAGCACCGATTTAAGCTGGTTCTGAACGATCCCTGCTCGAAGGGTCCGGATCGCTAACTTAGCGAAAACAACCCCTTACTTAAGCAAACCCTTCAATACTTTGCCTTCATTTCCATGCTGCTTTCACAATCAGAACTTAGCGGAAGGTAGTACAATTATACTCGGAAAGGATATTTTTAACATTATTTTTTGAGATAAAATAAGAATCCTACTAATAATATTATAAATGTGAAAGCCTGTGTGCGTGTGTGTATGTTGTTTGTTACCACGTATTTCCGTGACAACTTAACCGATTAGCATGAAATTTGGAATGTAGATAACTTAAGTCCTGGAATAACACATAGGTTACTTTTTATCTCGGAAAAATCAACTGTTCCTGTGGGATAGCATAAACAGCCGCGCGGGTCAGCTCGTATAACAATAAGAATACTATTCTTACTTCAGATGCTGATAGATTTTACTCAAGCTCAAGAGACGAAAGCGACCTTACCTCACGGCTCTGAATACAACCATATAATATAGTTATATAGTTAATATCATATAATAACATAATAATATAGTTAAAATTTATAAAAATCTAAGAATATAATCTCTGGCAATTTGGATTAGCATCACAAAATGTGGACCACGTAACATATTTGGGACCATCTAGCAATTATAAACGGTAACTCCTATTCGTTTTTTTTTTTTTTTTTTTTTATACAACTGAAATGGCAACCAAGCGTACGGCCCACAAGATGGTAGGCGGTTACCGCAGCCTATGGACGCTTGCAATACCAGAGGCTAAGATTGAAAGCCTCATGTGCCAGTTATTTCACCGGAAACCATACCCTTCACACCGGAACACAGCAATGCGAGCATTACTGCTTGGCTGCAGAAATAAGTATGGTATGGTATTCGTTCTATAGTACTATGTCATGAACTGTAGTTTAATGGTAGAGCTACATACGTAGCGAAACATACGTATTCAGTACTGAGCCTAATGTAAACCTGTCACAAACGACCCAATAAATAAGCCACTTATTATAATGACATTCATAAACTTCGCGCAAACAACACATATCCACAGGAATCCGTTAACTGGTGAATCCGATGTTCGTTTTAATTATACTGATTATCTTTTAGATTACGTCATAATTAATATCTTAATTTTATTTTGTAAAACTAGGTCATTAAATTACTCATTAGCCTTAACATAAGGCTAGATCGTAATATTATTAAATACATTGCTAAACTGTATTTACGAAAGAGAAAAATTATATAAATATCTTTTAATTTACTGTGTGGGTTTTCCAGAAATAATATACACAGAAATAATATAATAGTCTTGAGACTGTATTTTAGGGCACACAAAGTAGTAAATATCTTTTTATATAAATATCTACTTAAATTACCTCGGTGGTAGGACTCTTCTCTGTCAGCGTTGAGTTTTACTCATACAAGTAAGTAAGTTTGTATGAGTCAGTGGCCAATTCTGGTGACAGAGTTTCTAGGTCGCCCTAAGGCCTCTGTCATGGCCTAACAACTTTGAAAAAGCCGGAACTGACTGCTTAACGTGCCCTCCAAAGCACGGGAGTGCTCAGTTGAAATTGCCACTGGCGATCACCTATCCAAAGGATGACTACGCGGAACAGTGCTTAACTTCGTTGATCTGTTAAGAACAACTTAGCCAGCTACGTCACGAGCGCTCCTCATTCAAACATCCCACTTCGTTCTCAAGGAGTTGCATTTCAGGAATACCTCTGTTAATATCCTCTAAGACCTATCGTTTTGGCTTTGCGTAAATTGTCAGTCATTCAGTAAGTCATGCAAATTAATATTATAAAAAAACGCGAAAGTTTGGACGTTTGTTTGCATGGATGTTTGTTCCTCTATAACTCGACAACTGCTGAACACGGATTACACAATTTTGCTGAAATTTAAAACCTAACAGATAATGACCGGGAATAAGAATTTGATACTTTTTATCGTAGAAAAAGTACGGTTCTCGAGTTAGACGCGAACGATGTCGCGGGCACCAGCTAGTGATTCATATTCAGATCACCCGTACTATCGAGTCCGAGTACGATCAAAGTTTTAATTTGCGCGGTTGATGGTTTATAAATCAACAGTAATTAATTGTAAAATATTTCCCACACAAATGAGACATTCCTCCTGAACGCTGCCCGGTACATACGCAGGCGGCAGGGATGTGGCCGCCCCGTGTGGCCGGACGCTGACAAATGGCCGGAGCGACCGGACGGCCCACTGGCGGCTCTAGTTACTTATCGCTTTATTATTATGACTTGATGAATTACGGGACAAACATTTTTTAAGCAGTTTTATTTGCTTGTTTTAATTTCCATACATCATATTGTGTGGATGTGTCGCTACTTCTGTGAAAGAAGAAGTTAATACCAGTTTGCAACAAATAAGGTCTTCATAATCTAAAAGATATATTATCAGCGATACTACACTTTTAAAATCAGGTTTTCCCTAATTAGTGGAATGTTCCTTAATTTATGTGAAAGTTAAATAATTAATTTAATATGAGTTTAATTAGAGTATGTTGTTTTAAGTTTAGCGTAAAACATTTAAATCAGAGATGTTTAACCAGGCGAATGTTTAAATAAAAGCCGCTCCACATTATTTATCCGCGCGTAAACCGGACGAACAAACCAGATCGTAAAACAAGATTTTTATCGTGTATTCAAAATACAATGGGATGAAACAAGTTGAAAAGTTCCGTGGCAAAAAACGTCACAAGTGGGGGTCGACTTTTGTGCCGAAAAAGCGGCGAAAAAGGGGGTAGTAATGCTCTTTCTACTTTCGGTCGTTTTTCGCCTTTCCGTGGCCGTGTGAGGTTTTTGTCGCGTTTTTCATTAGAGTGGTGAGGAGCAGGATTAAATACTTTGAGGCGGGTCCACGTGTAGGCCCGGGCGGCCGGCGCGGCGCGGCGGCGGCGATGCCGGCACTCACTCCGCTTTCATAATAATTAAAGTAATCTACCCGTCGCGGATTGCCAAGTTTTTTCAGAAGGTGAAAGTATTTAAACATGATGAATGAGCCGGAAATTATTCAAAAGGCTCAGCCGCGGATCTTTTACATTTTAAACAGGGACTGTCGTGCTTCAATGCTTTAATTAAAATGATAAAATCTGATGAAATATAGTTAAATTCAGATCTAAACGATTTGTAATTTGTAAAACAATGCTCAATGTTTTAAACTAGAGCCCAAGACACAACTATTTTATCTATCTGAACAAAACAACTCTAATTAAAGTGAGTTTTTATTCTGAGAAAAACAATTTTAATAAGTGAGTTCTTATTTTTAGAAATTTTTTCAAAGTCTGAAAGACGTCTAATTAACAAAGCTTACTGAAAAAAAAAAATAGGTACAAGAAGTTTAGTAAGGTTTTACTCGTGTTTCTCGTATCCCTTTCGCAAGAGGAATGTGTACTTAATTTTCTAGCGTATTTCACTTTGGCTTCCCTTTCTTTGAGTTTTGAGTTCTATGTTTACTAAATGTCTTTATCCTCGGGTTTCGGGTTCGTGAACGTTGACATTTGAAACGAGACCTACTTCATTTATTTGCTGCTTTGTGAAGAAACTGTTGCCGTTGGCTTGGGAGAGGCTCATCTGGATGCAGACCCTCACGTGACCTAGGTCCGGTCTCTCGGAGTTCATTACTTAATTTTCGGGATAGTTTTATACTTTTTTTCTACTATTCATTGTTCAGAATGTTCAGCTGTTTCTTTGGTTTTTATTTACACGTTTTTAAAGATACCTTTCATTTAGATGTTAGGTCAAAACAATACATTTTAGTAGGTATATTACTTAAACAAAAATAAAAGAATTTTTTAAACATAATAGAATTTATAAATAAGAATTTATAATTTCATTTTTTTTAATTACGAAAGTATTTAGCAAGAAATTTGATTTGGTTTTACGAATAGTGTCGCGGTAGGCGTAGCACAGGCAGTAGGTAAGTACGGTGCTCTCAGTAGACAAAACAATTAATTGTTGTCTTGAGTAGAAACACTTTGCGGGATTCATGCGGTTCCGGTTTCAAAGCAAGGAGCTGCCTAATAACGAGAATGCTCGCAGACACCGGGGAATGGGGAATAACTGCTACAGTGCCGTCGCGGCTTTAACACGAACTAACTTGCAGAAGAAATTACATTCTATTGAGGTGCCCTTGCACGACTTATAGAATTCTTTGTGATAGAACTCGTCTAGCACTACTACCATACCTGTTTCTGCCGCGAAGCAGCAATGCATTGCTGTGTTCCGAAGGGTATTGTTCGAAGGGTATGATTTCCGGTGAAATTATAGGCACATGAGACATTCGATTCAGGGCAACACACAAGTGATATCTATGATGTTTTAAGTGCACATAGGTTACGGTAAGCGCTTACCATTAAGTAGGCCGTACGCTTGGTGGCTACATTAGTGTATATAAAAAATACCCTGTCAATGATAAAGCTAATCTAAAATTTTCCTTTCTGTTTTTGTAACAATGTTTTATTTTCTTCTAAATTAAGAATAGCAACGAATAGCTTGTTGCGTTTGCACACTGTGGCTAGTATTGCGTAACATAAACCAATATTATAAATGATTAAATACATTCTAAGCACAGAGTTAATCGAAATGAGAGATTGTGGTGAACCCGGTTATTAAAATGTCCATTTGCACTAATTACTAATTTAAAGCAACCGATGAAAATATGACAGAATACCGATTTAAACTTAATTATTCAAACCAGATCATTAAAACTGAATTGAGCGGTTTTGGTTGAGTTCATCTAAAATTTAATATTCAATTGGATAACAAACAATAATCTAATTACTTGGAGTAAACCCTATCGCGAGCGAGACGAGGCAGTGTTTCGAGATGTTTTATTAATGTCAGGAGCTCGGCGCAGTCCGGAGAGGAGAGCCTTCTTAATGAACGGAACCACGGCTGAGCTGGCGGCAAATATTGTGGAGAGCGAACTGCAAGATCAGGATCAGCAGCCGGCGGATCTAACAATCATAACAACCGAGAAAGATCACCGTCTCACGACATCTACGAGTATAATAAGGCGCGATATTGATCAATGTACTCGTATATTTCAGGGGTAAAAAAATGTGGATTTAAAGTAATCTCTAGACAAAAGCCTAAAAAAATTTTACTCATATTCCAAAAAAGTAGTTCAGTTTGAATCTAGACGCATGTAGAGAAAAATCTTAAATCTTAGAACATTGCCCTATATCTAATTTTTTTGAGAATACAGAGTTGGCCACTGATTCATACGAACTTATTTACTCACTTTAATGTACTAAAAAGTAGCAAATATTAGGAGCAACTTATTACTCTACCTCGAAATTTGCTTGAAATTTGCTTGAAATGATTTATTTGCTTGAAGTGCGGTTGTTTAGATGTTCTTAAAACTATTGTCTCACACACTCACTGTAGACACAGCATGCAAAAATTAAAAATAAATTAAAACGAATAACAAATTTATATACTTAAATGTCAAAAGGTGAATCATAAAATTGCCATGCAATGTTTATTACTGTAATAATATTGCAAGTGACTCGGCTCTTCATATCAGGCTGTGCCGTAGCACGCCGTAGCTTAGACACTGAGTATTCGAAACAAGAGCAAACAACTGTGCTTACGTAACCTGTACATGCTCGACGTAGATACATACACACTACCACGTACATACATATTTATAGCAGAGTATTATGTAGGGATTAGGTACCAGATTTATGGTTCAGTTGCTCTATTCTCAACTTTTAGCTGAGTCGCTCGCTAACGGAACAAAATTACAGAACCATAATAATTATACACTAATCTAGTTAACTAGTAGTCAGTTGCTCCTACTCAACTGTTTAGCGCCTGTGGCTGTGCGGTATCACTCAGGGCAAGGTAATCTAAATGAAAATAGGAAATTCCAAATAGGTCTACAACTGGACCGCTTATCATCAGAGATGGTAATATCCAGCTATTGCTTTTGGAAAGCCGAGAACGAAACTCATCAGACGTCATGTTTACGTTTTGTTAGAAAGTGTACCTTTAGCGGACCCGTTTAAATTTGAAATTCTTGATTCGTGAATATGCCACATATTGTGGCTCTTACGAATTACACGTTTAAATCTAATTTATTACCACTACATTACAAAAGACCGCTATTTATTTTGAGAGCGCTATTTTTAAGAGCACTTAGATTGATAAAACAAAGTGAATTACTGATCAATCTTTATTCAATCAATTCATAATATTGGTCTCCGAATTTATTTGCAAAATTGAATTCCCATTAGGCCTATAAGAGATAAAAAGACGTCTGCAAATTTAATTTTTAAAATACGTGACGGATTGCAACTTTCACTATTGTTATTTGATTGAATGGAGACTTTTTACTGTAGTTTACCTAGATTTCAGATGAAATAAAGCATTTTTTTTTGCATCTTTAACCCCAGTTTAATGTGTACTTTTCTTTACACACCCCGAAGACTAAATCCTAGAAAATCTTCAAGTGGAACCATGTAGTGCGGTAAACAGCTAAACTTTATCCTCAATCTAGACCACCTTTGAACAAATTAGTTTATGTCCTAGTAAATCGGTTAGTAACCACTCTATTCATATAATAAATGCCTCATCCGATAGCTCCAGCGTCAAGACAAGCCTTCTATTCTCTGAGCGTCGGCCTAACAACGTCAGAGACTAACAAACGTCTCGACCGAGCCTAAGACTAACAACGCACCGGTAACAATTGTGTTTCCATCCTAATGGTTGAGCGATCAGACGTGCAGATGAAGCTTTGTTTGCTAAATAAGACGAGAGTAGCGTAGAGAGTAGTTGTAGCAGCACAGTCATGCTACAGACATCTGGTATAAGATGCTGCAAGATGGGACAAGCCCTAGAATTGCTTTAAACTTGTTTTTGTTGTATAAGTGTTACAATCTATACTTCTATACTAATATTATAAAGAGAGAAGATTTGTATTTTTGTATATTTGTTACAAATAAACTCAAAAACTACTGGTCCGATTTCAAAAATTCTTTCACCATAAGAATGCTACATTATCCCTGAGTAACATAGGGTATATTTATTACTAGCGACCCGCCCGGGCTTTGCACGGGTGCGGTTTCATTGCACCCGCGCGAAGCTGGGGCAGATCGGCTAGTAAAATTATAATGAGAGAAGGTTACAAACCTTTTTTAACCTTTTTGTTTGTTACGAATAAACTCAAAAACGACTAGTTCGATTTCGAAAATTCTTTCAAGGGATTATGTAGTAGACTAATAAGTCTACTACATAATCCCTGAGAAACATAGACTATATTTTGATTAGCGACTCGCCCCAGATTTGTATGGGAGCGTTTTCATTGCGCCCGTGCGAAGCCACCAGATCAGCTACTTGTTAATAATTAGGCGCACGCAACTGCTGACAGAGGACCCGTTTATAACATCCCCTTTATCAAGGGTCTCATCTCTTCAGCTTGATAAATACTTTTACAGTAATACTGTAAACTTCTATCATTTCTGAATAAATAAATCATAATCTAAATGATTTTTTTTAAACATAGACCTTGTAATCGATGACAGTAACTTTAATTAAAAATAAATATTTGCTGCATTTTTTTTCTAGTATTTTACCCGTGTATTGTCTATAGTACTATTTGTTTATACAGGCACGATCCGCTGGCAGTTATATACTTGAGGTATTATCTAGCTCGCTCCGCTACCCGCTCCGCCTGTGCTCGGCGCAGCAGCAGCATGCATGCGGCATGCGTTCTTCACAGCATGTGGCGTGGCGGGCGCGCCGCGCGTGCTTGCGGACCTAAATGAAATTCCAGCTGTCCGGCCTCGGCGCCGGCGCCGTGACGCCGAGTGCCCTGATGGAGAGCCACTGGGATGCTTTGCTTTACTTCTATGTATAGATCGCGACATAGCTAGCCATGTTGTTCTTAACAGATCAACGAAGTTAAGCACTGTTCCGCGTACTCATCAGAAGCATAAAATATTATTATTTCTAAGAAAACTGTAGTAAACTTTATAAATTCATCTAAAACGTGCCTGAAATCATTAAAACCAACCAACACTAGTTTAGCTATGATCTAGAGTAGTAGAGCTCTATCACAGAGAACTCTACTACTCTTGTACGTATTATGTAAGTGGCCAACTTTGCTGACGTAATTTCAGTATTTCAGTATTATTTATTGCATCATAGTTATGATGGTCATACATAACAATATCAAAATAGCTATGTACCAAAAAACTTATGTACCAAGTAAGGGTGTTGCACTATAGCATTGAGTAGAAGCGGATCGATTTAAGTATTAATGGATAGGTAATTAATAGGCCTCTCAAACGCCAACGCTAATAGATACTGATAGGGTGACAGATCGCACTTTTTTGAGCGATCTGTCACCTTAGAGGGTCAAAACTTGGTGACAGATGGGAATAATCCTGATAATTTTACTTTCTTATTATTCTCGTAGATAAAGATCGTCTACAAAAGTTTAACAAAACTTTACTGTAGTTTTATCTTTTTATTACATTAGGACAGAAACGGTCAAAGATATCAGATTTATAAGAACCGCAGCGAGGCGACGTCGGTCACGTGATCACTCGCCGGATAACAAGCATCGCGGCTGTTCTAACGTTTTCAGATATTGCGTACTCTCGTTGAACCTAGATACATTTTAGCTAGACATATCAAAAGTGTGAGACGGGTTTTGGACTTGTGTTAGAATACGTTTTTTTCGATACCCACCCATCTAGTTTGTAAATTTTATATTAAAATATTGCTGGACAATCAACACAGCATCATCTAGCCCCAAGGTAAGCTGCTGTTAAACAGAGCTGTGTTATGGGTACTAGATGACTGATATATACTTAATACAATACAATGCATAGATAGATATTTTTTATTATATATAGAAAATACCCAGAACACCCGGAACAAATATTTGTAGATCGTACAAACTTTTGACCCGAGGCGGGAATCAAACCCGCAACCTCCGCGTCGCAGGCGGACCTGCGCCCGCTGCGCCACATCGGTCGTCATACATAAAGTTGCCTCAATAAAACAAAAACTTAACAATATGTAGTTTTGCTGAATTTTGTAATACATGTGTTCAATATTTGCAAGTAACATGACGCGTCCAACATTCACATACAAAATTAGCAAGAGTAGCAGAGTTCTCTGTGATAGAACACGTCCGGGGAAGTACTACCACCATACCTATTTCTGCCGCAAAGCAGTATATGCTCGCATTGCTGTGTTCCGGTGTGAAGGGTATGGTTTTCGGTGAAATTACTTTCATATGAGGCTTTCGATCTATGCCTCAAGGTGGCAACCCGCGAGTGATACCTCCAAGCGTCCATAGGCTGCGGTAAACGCTTACCATCTTGTGGGCCGTTGGTTGGCATTTCAGTTGTATAAAAAAACCGAATCCTGACTCAACACTAATATTCCCTGTGTCGTGGGTATAAGAAACTGCGAGTGCTAAGGACAACAAAAACACCCAGAACTTTTATAACAAATATTTGCAGATCACGCAAACATTTGTCCGGTTGTAAGATAGGGCACTTGACCACCGCGCCACCGAGGTCGTAGTAAATACGTCCTGTATGTATACGTAGGCTTGTCCCGCTTGGTATAACTAAACGTTGTGTTAGCAAAACCTCGCTATACTTGTTTATTTGAGGTGAACTTAAACATTTCTCTGGCAAGTTTAAATTCTTCAGTTTTATTTTCATTTTATTGCAGCGTTATGTTGTGGAACCACACTCGCTTTATGGCGATATAAACGAAGAACACGATCCGAATTATATGAGCTACTTGTGTTTGATGAGCTGCGGACTTTCAAGTCTGCGATACACCTTCAGTTTTAAATCTTTTTATCACTCAATTGGCTAAGCGTGAGCTTGCGCTGTGCTTTTAGAATTGTTAACGATGAACTAACACTGCGTTAATGGTCGTGAGTAGAGGCCGTTTTTCATATAACCAAGTTTTTTTGTAATGTTTTAAGTAAGTTGTACTATCATGCTAAAAAAACATCAGCCACCACATCTGAGTTGAGAAACGGGCTTAATTCACGTCTCTGGATATCAGTGTATACCTATCAGGATTTTTCAGTGTGATTTTAAAAGCAAACTTCTATTATAAGGCAGTTTTTAATACAGATCTGTCAAAAAAATTTTTGAATTTGAGTTTCGCTCTGGGAATACGCACTTCAATTTTATTTCAACTCGTACATTCAGTAACAATAGCTGAAGAAACAAAAATGATTGATGACGATTCAGAGCCACTCTTATGAAGGAAGAAAAACGGAGGGATGTATTGTAAAAATACTCGCACGGAGCCGCCATTGTAACTCTAGCTTTATTGCGGTGTCGATACATCGGTATACATAATAAAATGTGCGAGATTTCTCGTACACGGTCCGTGTACCAAATACGAATAAAAGTTTGTAAAAAAGTACGCAAGAAAATTATTTAGTTCGTTGAATCAGGAGTTTTATTTTTTGGTATGAAATAGTTGTTTAATAGTTCTCGTATCAACGCGTCACCATACATCACCATATTAAGGCAATTGTCTTACCGCAAGCGACTGGCGATGAGCGAGTTGTCGCCAGTACATTGTGCACGTAAACAAAAGCCAGTCGGCGAGTGATTTTGCTTCTTGAGCAAGCAAATAGTTTATCGTTTAACAAAGAGTAGCAGAGTTCTTTGTGATAGAGCTCGTCCGGGCAAGGACTACCACCCTACCTATTTTTGTCGCCAAGCAGTAATGCTCGCATTGCTGTGTTCCAGTTCGAAGGGTATGGTTTCCGGTGAAATTACAGGCACATGAGACTTTCCATCTAACGTCTCAGGGTGGTAACACGCAAGTGACATCTATGATGTTGTATGCGTACATTGGCTACGGTAACCGCTTACCATCAAGTGGGCCGCAATTAATGGTATAAAAAAAATCGGCCATCGCTCACTCGCCGGCGGCGCCGCGGCGGTGGGACAACTGCCTATATCGTGCGTATTATAGTTCGCACAGCGGATCTAGGCTTCCGTGAAGTTAGCCGTTTGTGATGCGCAAAGACAATTTAGTTAGAAAAATCTCCATTGCGCATCGAAACGGCTAATTTCACTACGGCCGAGATCCGTTGTGAGACCTATACCTAGAACAATCTGGCACAATTAGCTACATCATTTTAGTTCCTTCCCTCACGTTTGAAATTTACGAGTAAGGCTTGTGGCACACGAGCGACTGAGCTTATTATAAAACCGCAGGCAGCGGCGCGGCGCCGCACGCACTCGCTTATTTGCACATTACGCTGATTTGTGAGGGTTGCGACCACTGCGTGCGACAATCGCTCCAGCGCTGTGGTAGCAGGTGTGCCTAAAGCTTTACACAGAGGAAAATGCTTCTGTTTTATCATAACGAACGGAACTGTCGTTGGATTATGTTTAAATATTTCTGGAAAAATTATCCCATTTGTTCGTCGTGGCATGTCGTTGGCAATTTTTTGACCTACGTCTGCGGGCTTGGATTATGGCTTATTTGTCGACCTCGAGCAAGCTTCATTTTAGACTAGCGACATACAGACGACTTTTTTCAAAGTTTGCTACTCCGGTCCAAAACTATTACTTTGACTAAGTTTTATCCAAATCGGTTAAACCCGGCGTGATTGAACCACAAACATATAATAATAATAATAATAATAATAATAGCCATTTATTTCAGACCAGTATTATAAAGTATAAAAAGTACTATTAAAACCTAAAACGAATCTATCATGCAACTACTAAGTTTTTTTTTTTTTTTTTTTTTTCACTTAAGTTAGGTATTCAGTAAATATTATTATCTATGTATAAACTAATTTGATTTTCTTAAAAGCTATTAAGATTTACAATATATTGTTAATCGTCTTCTTCTTCTTCTTGATTTGAGTCTGTGTGCTTTTCAGCATAGGCCTCCTCCAATCCCTTCCATTTGACTCTGTCTAACCACAAACATACAAAGATCCAAACATTTAGTTTTATACGTGAGTACGATTACGATTTTTATAAACCACTTGTGATAAAAGCCTACGGCCCACCGTGGTAAGTGGTTACCGTGGTCTAACAACGCTTGCAACGGTGTTATTAGTACTCATAGTTTGCGGTGGCCACACAGAATCTTCCGCAAAATGGACTATGTGCGGTTGTTTATTTGAGGTTATCTAGTTATCTACTCTCTCTTGATCTATGCTCTGAGAAGCAGCCTGTATAAACATGCTGTCCATTTGTTTCGGTGAGATACGTGTGTTTACCATCTCTTCAGAGGTCGGATGTCTGTTTGTTTGCGCTTGAGCGAGCGCGATATCAAACTTGTGGTAAACATGACAGCTACTTACCAGAATTAAACGGACTCGTCTCAACATACTAATTTCAAGGAACATAGTATAAGAGTAGAGTTCTTTGTGATAAAGCTCGTCCAAGGCCTTCTTGGACGAGTTGTACCAGCAGTTCTACTACATACCCATTTCTGCTGCCAAGCAGTAAAGTAAGTTCGTATGAGTCAGTGGTCAAATCTAGTGACAGAGTCTCTTCGCCGCCCGAAGGCCTCTGTCATGGCCTAACAACTTTAAAAAAGCTGAGACCGACTGCTTAACGTGCCCTCCGAAACATGGGAGCGTTTAGTTGAAATTGCCACTGGCGGTCACCCATCCAAATGATGAATACTCGGAACAGTGCTTAACTTCGTTGATCTGTTATGAACAACTTAGCCGGCTACGTCACGAGCGCTTCAAAGCAGTAATGTAGTAGTCATGCAAGCACATTACTGTGTTCCGTTTCGTGTATGGTTACCGGTGAAACTATCAAACTATCAACGCTTTATATCAGGTGGGCTGTATGCTGGTTTGCAATATAATAGGTATATTATCTGCGTAATAGATATAAAAAAACATAGCCAACTTTATGTGAAAGTGCTGCAGAAAAATACATGTGGATACTTTAAAAACTCGAGATTCTAGGTACATAAAATGGTTTCTGTCTACCATTTCGCAAAGAGCCGAAGAGCCGAAGTAATAAAACTTCGGCTTTATATTATTATATATTATATTAAACAGATTCAAACTTTAGATATTCAAGGCGTGTTTATGAGTTCGTTTACCTTTGTGAAGATACCAATCGGTCACGGTCTTCACGATGCAAAATGGTATTCTGTCGTTTTAGAAATAAAATATTTATTTGCTACGGAGGTTCTAACTTAGTATCGATGATACTCGTAGTATATTTGTAGCTCTACGAGAGACCATGCTACTGCAGGTGCTGGGGGAACCCCAGAGATCCTAGGAGTTCGGGGATCCCTTTGACCCAAACGAGGCTGGCAACCGAGGAGGTTTAGTGAGTTGTCCGACGTTTTTTAGTCGGACAACCTCACACACCCCTGTTCGCACCCTCATGCGAAAGGATGTCTGTTTGCAGATTACTCCTCGTTAATAAAAAATAAAAAAAAAGATGCTGCAAAGTAGATTATATTTTAACTATTTCACAGCAGCATTTGTCATTTGTAGTCTTTGTGTTTTAAACTAATAAACTCATTTAGAAGACGCATTGGTCTTGAGTAATTTCGGAAATTCGGGTTTAGGATTCCGGAATTTTGGATCTGGTGCGTTGTTTGTCAATCAGTCAGTAATGCAACGTTTTTATAATGATTAGGTATATAATTTCAACTTGACTAATCCTCTTCTAGTTCTAAGATAAAGTAGTAAAGCTGTAATCCAAAATTTTTTTTTACATTACAAGAAAGGCAGACCACCTGCCAGATGGGTGGACCACATTGTGAGGGCAGTGAGAAAACGATGGATCCGGCTGGCACAAGATCGCCAGGAGTGGCGTGATAGAGAAGTGGCCTTTACTCAGCAGGGTGTCACTGACTGAATAGATAGATAGGTTACTTGAAGCATCATAGCCACTGTGTTGAATGCAAGAGCTCGTGTGCAAGGCAACTTTCGCGATCATTCCACCATTAGAGTTAAAGTATGTCAGTAATTTGCGTGTGATGAGTCGAAATAAGTGTAAACGCGTCACGTAGCGGCCGTTACTCACCGCACGTGAGCTTTCAGCGGCGCACAAATCATTCCATATTTCATCGTGGGGTCGCGTGTCACGCCTGCCACTAGTGCAGGGTCGTGTCCAACTAAGTATCGCTATCCGCTATGATTCTACACAAGTCTATGCTAACTCTAGTTTTGCATAATTTACTTAAACATAACCACTTTTATGCAAGATATTGAATTATGTGCCAGCTCGACGTATTAGTTGCATTAAAAAATATAACACGCGTCGACTTGAGAAACTCCATTTTCGTCGGTTAAAAATCACAAACACGTGATGACAGATGTTATGATCAGATGCTATCAATTTTACTACGAGTATGTTTCAATGACAGATTGCTGATTGAAATCAGATTGCAATAAAGTTGCGTAATAGCGCAGCTCGTTTGCTCCATAAAGTTTGAATACCTTTTTATTCTAGTAAGTACTTACCTTAACCTGGATTTAAGTTAATTGTATTATTTGAGATTTATCTAAGTGACCACCAAACCGAAACAATCCACTCGAAGGATAATACCGACTCGTCACAATACTTTTTGCTAAATTCATCCCCTATGAATACGTATTCTTTGTTCTAATGTCCTCTTGCGTCTGAGGATATATTTTTCGTATTGTTTGACTTACTTAGACACGCTGCCTTTGTCGGCCCCCCGAGCCTGGAGACAATGGATCGGAGCGCGCCGGTAGCACTGTCTATTGACGTTCTCGAGCCGATACAAGCCCGCTGCAAATTACTAACTGAACCAATCGTAGGATCTTATTTCACAGAATCCGGTAATAAAGAGTAGTAGAGCTCTTTGTGATAGAGATCATCGGGGGAAGAACTAACACTTGCCTATTTCTGCTGCCAAGCTGTAATGCTCGCATTGCTGTGTTCCGGTTCGAAGGGTATGGTTTCCGCTAAAATTAAGCTCGTCTACTACGTCTACGTCTCAGGGTGGCACGCGCAAGTCGTAATATGATGTTGCAAGCGTACATAGGCCACTGTAACCGCTTAGTTTTGCACTAGATCATCATGACAGCCTTCTGATTTTCCCACTGCTGGGGACTTTTTGCACTACGCGGATTGGTTTTTAGTTTTTGGACATGCCGGTTCCGTCACGTTGATTTCCTTTGCTGTATGAGAGCACTAGCAATGTACAAATAAAAATTTAGAATAGAAAATCCATTGATGCACGTCCACACGACCTTAGGATCGGACGGCGGGGGTCACTACCTAGGCCACCAGTGCTCTTGGACTAGATAACGTTGTATAAATAGTCCATAAATTTATCATATATATAATTTATTATAAATACTAATAATTTAAATAAAAAGCGTAGTAAACCGGTGCTCTGGATGCTGCTTTTGCGAGAGATTGCGGAATGCCAGGGGTTATTAGGGTGCGTTATTGTGTTTGTTTGTGAGTGTGAGACAAAGCGCTGGAGGAGGGAATGCCTTTCAACACTTCTGAGCTTTTAATTGGTAGTTTGGATGTTTCTATTATAAAGGAAAAGCTTGGTGAAGTGTTAAAGTCGATAAAGATGAAATAGATACTAAGGTGAACAATAAAAGGTAAATTTTTTGCTTAGCAATATAAATAAATACAGGAAAAATATACGAATTACGGAATGAATAGAGAACACAATTAAAAACCTACATAAAATATTATTCAAAATATTTCATAACACGAAACAATTACGTATCTACGTCAATCAATTTTTCATTTAATAATTTGTGTATCTATTTATAATCGTTTGTGAGTAATGCTACTAAAATAAGTCCGCCTCAACTCTAAACTGTTGCTATATCAGAATTGTAATCTAAAAAGCATGTAAAATTGACTGTAATCAAATAAATGAATACTGAATACTTATTTAATTTTTAGGAAAAAAACAAAAACTGACTTCAGCCTGTAAAAATGTTTCGGCAGATTGTGGTTGTACGCGAAAATTCAATTCAACTTATTCAATTCAAAAAAAATATTAATTCTTTTTTCCAAGCTTTTTTCCTAAAATACTAAACCGATTTCGATAAAATTTAAATGGGACCTATTCTAAAGCTATGAAACAAAAAAAGAACCATTATATTAAATTGATTATAGGCGGAGAAATCGCGTAACAAACATACAAAAAAAAACATACAGTCGAATTGTTAACCTCTTTTTTGAAGTCAATTGAAAAAACTGTCCTGAGTGGAAAGAATAACAACTACCTGCAGGGCAGACGACAGAACTGTTACCAACTGAGCTGTGAGTGAGCCCAGTCAAGTTAGTTCATCACAAAAACCTACGATTATGCTCTAGGAAGAGGGCAAGTAAAACGGTCCTTGTAATAAAAGTCGTTAGGCCATGAGGAGGGTGGCCTATATACTCAGTCATCAGAGTTGGCCACTAACTAATACGAACATACTCGTTACTTTTACTACAAGAGTAGAGTTCTCTGTGATAGAGCTCGTCTGGGGAAGGACTACCACCATACCTATTTCTGCCGCCAAGCAGTAATGCTCGCATTGCTGTGTTCCGGTGTGAAGGGTATGGTTTGATCTTAGCCTCAAGGTGGCAAGCAGCGAGTGATACCTCTGGTATTGCAAGCGTCCATAGGCTGCGGTAACCGCTTACCAAAATAAAAAAAAAACTTAAAAAAAAAACTTTTTAGTCTTGTCCGCACACAACTATTGAAATAAATTGCTTTACATAATATAAAGCTGAATTTAGTTCAGCAAGCTAATTTTCATTTCAAAGCAAAAAGTAAAGAACAAGTAGTGCGGTATTTTTTACACGCTCACTTTACATTTATACGCTGACCGGTTTCAACTGCTACGGCGAGCATAGAATGAATATCATTTGCTGACATACCTCAAAATTGTTTTCGTCTTTAATTTATTATACACACCTTGTTCCAACTATGTACCTAATAACCGTGGAGTGGAGCACTGGTGACCTGTTATACAGGTGTACAACCTAATTCAGGCACCAGTCTCTCACAAATCAGGTTAATTAATCAAATCAAATACAATTAATCTCAATAGATTAATTGTATATTAATTAAAGTGCAAATACTCATGGACTAGTACCTAAAAAACCATTTTATTTATTATTTATTTTTATAGTTCTTATGTCATCCGGCAGGCAGCTCGCGGAAACGATAACATTTATTTATTATTAAAAAAAAACCGCTGGGGAGTAAAGGTTCGAAATGGCGACCGCGATATTTAAAACGACATGTCTAGGTATAGGACGGCCCCTCAGGTTGTGCATAGTCACGTTGCTTGCCAGTCAAAAAAAAAAAAAGAAGGAAAATGTATTTACTCTGGATAAAACTTACAATGATTTTCATCACAAACCTACGTCCCAGTATCGCGACGCGTTTATATATTAAGTACGACAATTTACCAACAACTTCCACGTATTATCCCACAGTGTCGCGCGCTTCTAAACGTGTAAACTTTTATCTATAACACGATGTAAGTTAGCTCGTGAGCGCTGACATAGACGTATCTAGTCGCTGAGCGTTTGCGGCGAGGCCTCACGTGAGGGGAGAGGGGAGAGGGGTGCTGCCGGATATTTACCGGTCGTAAGTCGAGCTGAAGAGCCTGCGGTGACTTATATACATCATCGTCAGTGCCGGCGCAAGCACGAAAAGAAAAAAAAAATATCTCTTGATAGAATTAGAAAATTCTATCAAGAGGCCCTTGGTTTGCTTTAGTTCTTAAGCTTATGTTTTTAAATTAAAACGAATGGATTAATAATAATATCTTAAAGGGTCGGCAACGCGCGAGTAATTCCTCTGGTATTACAAGCGTCCATAGGCGACGGTAACCGCTTAACATCCGGTGGGCCGTATGCTTGTTTTCCACCTTGGTGGTTTAAAAAAAAAGGTACAAATTACAAATTAATGACGAATGGTTAGTCCAGGGAAGTTTTAAACTGTGAGAAAAATAGCGCAAGTGAAACCGTCACTTAATCACTAATAAAAAGCTATTAATAGTTAGAATTTCTAATGCCGTATCACAATCCCATGGCTCTGGAAATGTTCATGGAATCCCTGAAATTCATTAAATGTCAACGTCAAGATACATGTGGCAGCACACAATGTAGGAGACTACTTACTTCTACTTACATTAGTATGTGAATGCCGGCGCGTCACAGACGACACGACAGACACATGTGACAGACGTCGCGTCGCATCGCGTCGGATGTGTGTACAACGGGATGAGTGTTTGTTCCTACTTGTTTACATTCACTCTGTTTGATTTTATAGATACTGGAATTTGTGAACTTGAGTAACAAGCTTCATAATATGGCTCTTTTCTTTGTCAACAAATCTCATTAAAGACGAGCTCGTACGTAAATGTACAAAGTACGGTAAACTGTAGCAATTCGAGATTATAATTTATTACGTTGTACATGAAAAGCCAAATTTTTTAGGAGCTTTATATCATTAATCATGATTAATTAATATAATTTCAAAAAAAATCATTAGACAATACAGTTGGCATCACCTTTATCTCAATGAAGAAAGATGATAGATTTTCACACCAGTTAAATCAGAGATTTACGTTTTTTTTTTTTTTCATGTCAGCTAGTGACAAGACAATCAAGACGCCCACCTGATGTTAAGCACCACGCCTGACTATTACAGATGCAGTGCCAAAGCTTAAAGTCTTTAAGTGTTTGCGTGGCACTGCACTGCGCTTACCACCCCGAGACATTGTTGTTAAGATTAACAATAATTAAAAATAAGGGCTTCATAAGTGATCCAATAATTTAAAAGTTAAAGTTTTCAGTTTTCGGTAGACTGGTACGTTTTTAAAATCTTCATTGCTTGTTATTTTGCATAGAGTTTGCATTTATCTCGAAGTTATTTTGTTATGTCACGGGTCAACGTTATCTTCATTATGTATGTGAGGTGGGCACGCGCCCCGGCCGGCGGCCTCACGCCGGGTAACCGCATAAGCACCTCCCCCGAATACCCCTTCAAAGTGAATCCTTGATTTTACACGTCAGCGCTCACTGGCGTTTAAAAATAAAATCTATTTCGGAGCCACGAAAATCGTCGTTTGGGCTCGGAATGCAAACAAAATTGAATACTCGATGGCAAAGTAAAACGGCGAGAGGTGTTAGGCGAGGCGAGGCGGACCCTTCGGCGAATTAGGCTAACCGGAGTTTTATATCTGCGGAGTTTGATCGAGATATCTGTAAGTTAGGCCATCAGCGCGCCAGTTCTGATCATGAAAAGACTGAATTGGTGGTGTAAATACTTGTAGATATAAATGACGAAATTAACGATTGCTAGACGAAACGCGAATAATCTTTTTAACATTCTAAGAACTGTCTAAAAATGTATGCTTAGCGTTGCTTGAATTTGAGTTTTATTGTTGACTACGGAGCTAGTTAAAATTACATTCAGTGGTATTTATAGGAAAGTTAAAAAAAAATAATGAACCTGTCACAAGCACAAATGCTTCAGGCGCAGTAAAACGAGTTTAATCCAGTCTGAACGTAAATGCCAGAATAAACATGCAGGTAATTTTAACTGTTAATGACTGGCATGAATAAGATTAATTTCCAGTAAAAATATTTTTCATTTTACTGCTTACTTTGCGTAAGTTTATTTCAAAAAACAATTTTAATATTTACGGTCTCGACAAGACGTGAAAAATGTCACATTGAATATCAGGGTGAGCATAAAGTGCCGATGGCATATACAGATTGTACGACACAATCTGTGTATGTTAACAATTTGTCGAAATAATGAATGTTCGCTGTTCAGTTACCATTATATTTACTGTTGATGATTAGACAATACGAGACACCTTGCCAAAAAAATTGCTTTTAACTGATTACCGATTTTAAATATTTTATTAATGCAGAAATACTTTCTAGATAACACAAAACTTTGTGCTTTTTGTACTTTTAAGCAGCACTGTTTTGTTTCACATTTAAACGTCTAAAAGTGTCGCCTGCATATTGCATAAAGCCATCCCTGCCAGCACACAAATCTCAAGAGTTCGGTCATAAGCGACACTCCAAAAGTTGTTCAGGAGAAAAGCCAATAATCTCTGGAAGTGCGGCGGCATCGGCGGCGGCGCGGTGTGCACTCGTGCAATGCATTCTACTGTCCACTGGGATGGCACGTAACTGGCTTTTAAACTATTTTTAAGCTCTGCGTTTACAGCTTTAGATAATTTCAAGACCAGTAAATAATTATGTTGAAATACTAGAAACATTTATTTAAGTAGAGTTCTTTGTGATAGAGCTCGTCCGGGGAAGGACTACCACCATACCTATTTCTGCCGCCAAGCAGCAATGCTCGCATTGCTGTGTTCCGGCTCGAAGGGTATGGTTTCCGGTGAAATTACAGGCATATGAGACTTTCCATCTAACGTCTCAGGGTGGTAACACGCAAGTGATATCTATGATGTTGCATGCGTACATAGGCTACGGTAACCGCTGACCATCAAGTGGGCCGTACGCTTAGTTGCTACTTTAATGGTATAAAAAAAAAAAGTACCTCTAGGTTTACTTACTTCGTTCGTCCGTTCGTTCGTTTTACTTACTACTTGCGGATGATGATAATGAAGAATTATAAACAGTTAGTACAATATCAGTCAGTCTGCGCAATGTAGAGTAGATGTAGAGTAACAAATATTGAGCAACAAGCACCCTGTTTAGCACTCTAACACTTACAGAACGTAGCGTCTTAGCGCTTTCAATTTGGCGAGCCCTTTTATGTGAAAGTTAAAAAAAAATGCCAGGAATTACATTGATATGTTTAAGAATTTGCCATTTATAACTATTAATTAAAATGTCGAAGACGGTAGGTGGTGGTTTGGTAGGCAGCAGGCACTGGCGATGAAACAATTTAGTTCACGGCGAATGTTGCGGTAAAGCCTCCCTGGGACGGCCATACTGGCTACAGGTACTCATATATTTAGAGTAAGTATAGTTCTCACAGCGGATCTCGGCCGTCGTGAAATTAGCCGTTTCGATGCGCAATGGAGCTTTTCCAAACTAAATTATCTTTGCGCATCACAAACGGCTATCTTCACGGAAGCCTAGATCTGCTGTGCGAACTATACATGCTGCTACGGTAGCGATCATGTTAGCGTCTGGGTCAGGAACTTAGGTTTTTCATAATTGTTTGGAGGATGATAAACATAATTTACAATGTTTATCATGCATGAACAAAGTTTGGTAAAGTTTCTGTGTAGTCTGCTCAAAACAGGCCAGCCCTCAGGCATTTGTAGTAAGTTCTATCCGCGGAGGTCCACAGTTTTTTTAAACCTATCTCAGGCACAAGGATCTTGCAAAAAAGATGATTCTGTCAGCGACACACGTATCGATACATTCATAAAAGAAACAGTCATTTTAGCAGCTTTGCCATGTACTTATTGTCTTAAACTGTCGAGTCCTTAAAAAAGCTCTTCTTTTTGGTAAAAGCCAAAAAATAATGAATGATGAACGTTAAACAAAATGCACATTGAAATAGAAGTAAAAAAATGTTTGTTAAAAGTCAATGCAAATTGAACATTATTCCAATAGGTAAAGCATTTTCGATTAAAGATAATCATGATGAGAGATGCTTCGATCGCCGAGACTCATCTTTGAATAAAGATACCGGTAAAGTAAGTAGGTAAAGTAAAAAATATACTTATTCAATCATACCACAAGGATCATTTTGAAACGTCTTAAAGCTAGGTGAATTTACACCAGGTCCACGCCCCCCTAGAAGAATCTGGCAACAAACTCGGCTGGGTTCCTAGCTTTTTTTGATGATCCCTTTTCATCCTAAAGCTTCAGTGTAGTGCCAATCGCACTAGGTGAGGCTCATGCCAAGAATATAAGTATTTTTCATCACGTTCTTTTCGATGCTTCATCAAAAGATGTACGTAAAATGAACTGAAAATAAACCGTGGCAATGTGCCTCAGTATCAGGAGTTACTTGCTGACTTTTCAGTTGATTTTAAACAAAATAAACATAGTAACGGGTGGGTCAGCCGGCCCCAGGTGGCACATCGCAGGAAATGAAATTCCAGACGCTCCGAGCCGACCGCTGTCATCCAGCACCTACTTACTACGACATTAACTGGAAACTATCATTTATGTACCCGCAGAAGGGGTTAGGGCGGCTCTTTACGACAATTCGATGGACAAGCACGTTATCGTATTGTTAAATGTGCCTGATTTTCAAGTTACACCAGAGAATATTAATAAATACCTAATCAGGTATACACATATTAAAACGTGCGATCTACTATTTTTAGCAGTTTTCAGTTGGCTGTTTTACATAAAATAAATATTGAAAACTCTTTATTTGTAGGTGTTTTTTTACAATCAATAATGTTATGAAATACTTATGTATACTTCAATGCTTTTAACTTAATTATTTGTATTTGCGACGTCAACATGCGTCACTAGCAGACCCTAAATTCCATTGAAAGGTCGCCTTCCGTTAAAAATATAGGCAAATGGGTCGCGCGGGAGTTTTTCTGAATATTCACTCGAGCACCTGTGTGCAGGATTTATGTCGCGCACGGCGTTTGGATACTGGCCTTTTAGCCGCACAAATACTTTTACTATGTAGCTCTCCTCCGGGCTTACCTACTAGCTCACGGGTTGGTCAGCTTTTTGAATGTGATATTTTTGTATTAGCCTTTTAGTTTTGATATGAAAGACCGGTCTAAATCAGCGCTCTGCGTAGAGAGAAAGCTTCTGAATAGCATGACAGTCTTTTAAAAATAGAGCAAAACACACTCAACAGTCACTTATGTAGATAGAACATCTATCTAGACTCACTGTGTCATGGGCACGACTACGATTAGGGTACTAAACCAGACCCATTGGTCCCGGGAATCGAAACTCTCGAAAATCGGGATTTTGCTTCTCAACAGAGAGAACTCACCTACGAGAGAGTGACTTGATCGTCGAAATTTTAGCTTCTATTTTTTAAAGCAGCATAATAATTGTGACACAATAGGTTGAAGAAAAAAAAAAAAATTGTAGTTTTTTTTTGGCGGTGTACCCACCAAGACGGACTCTTGGTGAAGAGTCCTACCACCAAGTTGGTACTTTATCTTTAAATTTATAAAATGTTGTATGTTCTAAATGTAAAGGAACGGTAGAGCTGCCAGTCCGCGCCCGCGGGACAGATAAGCTGTCTTCGGACCACTCGAATTTATTCACATGAAAAATAATATGAAGCGAGCGGGTTCGGCTAACTTATCCGGTTAGCTCGGTTGTGCCGGCGGGATAATAAATAAAAAAAAAAAAATGCTGGACAATCCACACAGCATCATTTAGCCCCAAGCTAAGCTGCTGTTAAACAGAGCTGTATTATGGGTACTAGATGACTGATATATATTTAATACAATACAATACATAGATAGATATTTTTTATTATATACACACGGCCACAGAATGTATTATCAAAAGTTACCTAGAACTGGATATTTAGATTTTTTGGTTACAAATTGTTCGGAACTTCACATCTATGGAAATCAAATTCAATATTTTTTTTTTATGGATTTCAGAGGTATTCTGAATTGTTTTAGCAACTAGCAACAGGTCTAAGCTGAAAAGTCCGAGTATAACTAAATAAAACATCTGTAAAAAAGTGTATAATTTTTATGGAAATGCGATGTCTTGATAAATATTTTAGGCGTGTAACTTTACATTAAACACATTTAAAACAAACACATTTCAAACACTTTTCTCCCCATCCATCCACACACCCAACGGAAAATAAATGAGCCACTCCTAATTTCAGTAGTCAACAGTCGGACGTAGGTACTCATCTATGTTTACAATATGGACAATACGGATGAGTCGCTCGACATCAAATAATCACCCCCTTTCCCCCTTTCCATCCATTGGAATGGATCCGCATTTCATTGTGTTTGTTCGCTTCCGATATTAACGAGTTTTTAAGACACCCCGTAATAGATTTTATGATTGTTATTTGTATTTAAATGTCGGGGATAAAAAGAGGTCTCGTATTGGAATATAAAGTACTCTTAATACATAATAGTACTCAAACTGTTATTAGTTTGAATCCTCCTGATTAGGATCTACCAGAAGACTTGAATCACGCAATGTCAGAGTTATATCACAGGACGGTGTGAGAAAGTCATTGGGTATTATTTTAATTGAATATCCGATTTAAATAGCTCATTCTGTAATAAACAAACTCGCGGTTTGGGACGCGGAAGGAAGAGAGGAGAGGAGGGTAGAGAATGGTAATCTTATTTGTTGTTCGCTTCATATTGCCTGTATAAACAGCGCGTGTTTGCCGACGGGTAATGCCGCGTTTAATTCTCGGTGCGGTCGCACTTCGCGTCGCGCCGCCGCCGCGCCGACGCAGCGAATCATGCTCGGGTTGTCCAAAGACATAATGGATTTAGATACAATGAAATGATAATATTTTTTATTTGAATTTCAAATCTGAAACGCAGATAACTGTGAATGGAGTTAATTATACGCAGCTTATTATAAAGTGAACTGTATGTTCTCTAAGAGTCTGATAAAGTTCTCTAACCCAAGTATTACGATAATAAAGCAAGTTATTTTGCAAGGAGACATTGTTTTCTTAGGCAGTAGACATGAATCAGGATCGGCCTACTGCCGCCGCTTCACTACATATACCCACTAATCCGGATTAGGTACCTGTGGAATACGTTCTTCGTAGCTTTGGTTCTCTGTCGAATAAGCTCGTTTTGGAACTTGTCCGTTAGAGAAACTTCGCGCGGCTTGAATCTCTGGCCGGTCTTTCCGTACGTAGGTCACACCTAGAAAAAAGTAAGTAAGGACCGAATGCTTAACGGTCCCCTACGAGGCACGGGAGCGCTCAGTTGAAATTGCCACTGGCGGTCACCCATCCAAATGATGACTACGCGGAGCAGTGCCTAACTTCGTTGATCTGTTAACTTACTTAGCCAGCTACGACACGAGCGCTCTACACCTAGTTACCAGACTAAATAAAATGATTGACAATATTACGTGTTGGTGTAATTAACTGAGGTATTTACACTTGCGTATTCATAATTGTTAACGTTAAACATGTATGTATGTTTAAAAACTCACGTTACGTCACGTAGTAGTGTCAAACCCTCAATATTTGCCTTCACAATACAAATGAAATGAACAATCTATATTCAAACTCGCTGTAAAGCTGAGAACACAAAGGCATCACAACAGAGAAGCTGTCAATAGCGTACATTAAAGGCTTCGTAGAAATAAACAAGTAACGAATCATTGGGCGCGTTATTACAATGAAGCCAGGACATCTAGGCTAGGCTGTCGTCCATTCATTAGATTGAAAAACGTCGATATCATCCCGATAACATCAATTACTTGAAAGCGGAAAAGTGGGGGGTAAGACGGGGTGGATAACAAGGCTTTGTTCTCAGCGCCTTCGGACTATCGCGTCGCTACTTCATCTCTCACCGGAAACTTGCGATACCAATCTAAAGTGATTATTTCAACTCCAAGGAGAAATATTGTTAGAGAGTAAGTGTTAAAGAAATATTGATAAAGGGTTGGAAGGGTGAGCCCGCAATTAGAAGGGAATTGACTTTTGATTTTGAAGCCGCTAAACGACTTCCGGCTTGGGCTTGGTTATTTATCTAGTAGTGTGTTTACGGGAACGCTCTACCTATTATCTGTACGTAAAACGTTTAGCTTACTAGGAGCACCAACATGGCCGGAATCGCTGAGTACATTAGCTAAGGTGCGCCTTTATTTTTATTTATTCATTTATTCTGCACAATGTACATTTAGCTTAGGTCTAAAATAATGTAGCTGCAGTAGTGTAGTGTAGTGAGTACATGAACCCTGTTAGGGCGTTGCAGGTAGTAACTAGTTACAGGTAGTAACTAGTTCGTTGCCGGGGTCTGTTTTTCCGGACCAATACAATTTGGGAGTCTTTAAGGCTAGAGTGAACAGGTTCTTTCTAGGCAAGCGTGCTCCATCATCGACCACACCATCACTTACCATCAGGTGAGGTGGTGGTCAAACTCTTGACTATAATCAATAAAAAAAAAAAAAAAAAGGTTAAATAAATAATACATTTCAATATGTCAATAATACACAATTTAACTATATTATATTTAATTATATAATTATAATATATATAATATAATTTTATATAATCATCAACCTTATTTGGCAGGATAACATACCTAATTATGTTTTCTAATCAATGAATCATCAGTAGACTAAGAGGCTAGCACTTGTCTATTGATTATCAAAGTTAGTCAATAATATTAACAACAATTAATCCCGAAAAACAGAATTTTCTGACCATGCTTCTAGATCTGTGATAAATTGAAAAATGCATTTTCTATAACAGTTGTTATACTGGTATGAATGTACAAAATTGTATCTCTTGTTTTTATACCATACCAGTTCGTTGGCTAACAAGCATACGGACCACCGGTAAGTGGTTACCGTAGCCAATGGACGCCTTTGAACCAGAACACAGTAACACGAGCCGAAAAAAGTAGTTTCTAGTAGGTAGTAGTACTTTTCTATGAGGGTTTGATGAGAATGAGTTCTATCGTAAATAAAATGAATATTATGTTTATAATAATCCCTAAAGTTATACCAGAATTTAATACTAGCAGAATGCCACGTGACTTTGTCCGCGTTAAGTTTTTTATACAAACATCTTCCTGCTGCGTCCTCAAGAAGTTGAATTTCGGGAATATTTTCTTATTCGCTCTTACGGCTTGGTGCCAAAATACTCTTAGATAATCCCTTGTATAGATGATTACGCCATTTTTAGTTTTAAAATGCTCTTGCAATCAAAGTTAGCTGCGGCAGGGGATTTTATATCAAAAAGTCAGAACACTAAGCTACTAAAGAACAGCCTCTTTCTTCTATCGCACCGCTCGCTATCGGCAGGGGATCCATCCACACACTCTAGAGCCAGGTTGGTCGAGCACCGTAAGGTTTCAGAGGAACTTCCTCCCGCGAACACTTAGGCTGTGGAATGATCTCCCTGCTGAGGCTTTCTCTGGAGACTACAGCATGAGGTTCTTCATAAAGGGCGTTAAATGTTTAAAGTGTCGGCAAAGCGCGTGATACTTCTGGTATTGCAAGCGTTCATAGGCATAGGCTAAAAAAAAAAGTGGCGAAATCCCCTTACCATTTACTTTATGTTGGCAAGGTAAAATCAAATAAAGTAAATTCGTGTAATAATCCGGGTGACTAACCCTATAATATAGCCTTTAACACTATATAGGAGCAATTTACTCTTCAAAAATGTTTCTACGATTGATGGTTTAGGCTGTTCGTTCATCTGTCAGTCAGTCACGAAGACCTTTAATATATTCTATTAGACTCACCCAAACGTGTATTATGTAAACATGTGTTATAATCCATACCATATTATGAAACTATACAACAACCCATAAAAATAATTAGCATTCACATGGCCGCTATCTGCAAGTGCCTTGTTTACGCCTCCCTACGGCGCTCATAAACTGTTACTAAGTGTTAAATTGTTTGCAAAGGTAATGGTAACATTAGACTGTTGTGTAATGGCTTTAATCACCGTAATCACGGCCCACAAACGTTTTAGCATTTTCTTAGAGCTTATTAACTTAGAGCTCTAAAAATGTGAACATTACGAGTATATTACTTACTAGCGGACTCGCCCTGGCTTCGCACGGGTGCTATAAACCATCCTCTTGAATCACTCTATCTATTAAAAAAATAGCATCAAAATCCATTGCGTAGTTTTAAAGTTCTAAGCATACATAGGAACATGTCCTTCGAATTTTTAGTTCTTGGACATGCCTGTTTCCTTACGATGTTTTCATTCACCAATGAGAGTAGATACTGGCATTGCGCACATAAATTTTTCGTAGTGAAAAATCAAGTGAAAAAATGCACGTCCGGAGTCGAACCCACGACCTTAGGATCGGAAGGCGGGGTTACTACCACTAGACCACCAGTACTCAGTCATCAGTTTCATTTACTAATTCAAATAAAAAAAAATCTACATCCGTGTTCGTTGCCATTGTTCATGAAAAGAACTTTTTTACTTTTCCCAGTAGAATCAAAGAGGGCATAACAATCGCTCGGCTGCTTCCGCCGCCACTCGGGAGTCTTCGCTCGCCTCACAATGGCGCTGCACGACGGTTTATAAGTGCTTGCTGAGCATTGATAGCTATTGACGGGACAATGGCTTAATCGGCCGTTGGGAGCACGACATAGACGTTCAACGTGCGAAACTATCCCGGAATTTATCAAGTTCATCGATATTATTTCTGATACACAGTGTTTGCGGCCTTATGGCCGGGTAACCTTAGAAATAACTATCATTTATAACTTATCATAATCATCATATAAGCCGATAGGCGTCAATTGCTGGACATAACTTATACAACTGTTATAGCAAGTCATATCACTAAACTAAATTTAGTTCTTAAAGGTCTACACTTTTACAAAACTGTTATTTTCTATCATTTTTAGTACATTTTGTTAGGCCATGACAGAGGCCTTCAGGCAGCCTAGAAATTTGTCACCAGAGACGGCCACTGACTCATACAAACTTACTTACTTATTTTAATACATTTTCGTTACACAAAAATAAGACATTGTCTTTTGAATAACAGATACTCCAGTCAAACTCAATCGGAAAGGACTAAAATGGTGTAGATATTCCAAGAATGTTCGGCACATAATATTAATGCTATTTTATTATTTAGCTATAATACTAGGACAGTCAAGGACAACACACATTTAAAATGATGTTTATGTTCGGTCGTATGATAGTAATAAAGCATTGCATACGGGCGAGACGGCCACTCTCGGTGCGTTAGCGTACCGCCGGCGCCGCCGCCGCGCTCTCCGCGTGGAAAACTCACAAAATATTATATGAAAACACTGTGAGAATTTTGCATGAACTCGTAAAAAACCTATCGGATATTGTTATCGCACTCGGAGAGAAATATCAACAAAAATATATTGTTTTCATAAATTGTGCAAGCGCCATGGGTCGGAAAACAAAATAGAGGTTTGCATCTGATTTCTAGTAAACAAACTTATATACTCGTATATTCATTCCAAAACAAGTTTTGTATAGAAAATTCGTATCTTTATTTTGTGACAGTTTGTTAAAATTCCGAAGTCAAAGTCAAAAATATATTTATTCAATCACAAGGATCATTTTGGAACGACTTAATGATTCCTAAATATTGTTCCGCTGGGACCCTAGAAGCACGGTTACGCTCAGATTTTAATTGCCACTAGCTGTCGACCATTGGATCTAACAGCGCTGAACTTTAATAAACGTTTGCCCTTATTCATAAAAAAAATGTCGTTATTCATAGTCATAAATAAATTGTCGTTTCAGCGGTTAAGCAGACTGTTTTTTTTTTATACTACTAAAGTGGCAACCAAGCGTACGGCCCACTTGATGGTCAGCGGTTACCGTAGCCTATGTACGCATGCAACATCATAGATATCACTTGCGTGTTACCACCCTGAGACGTTAGATGGAAAGTCTCATGTGCCTGTAATTTCACCGGAAACCATACCCTTCAAACCGGAACACAGCAATGCGAGCATTACTGCTTGGCGGCAGAAATAGGTATGGTGGTAGTCCTTCCCCGGACGAGCTCTATCACAAAGAACTCTACTACTCTACTTTGTCTTCAGACTTGTCACTCTTATGTCAATGAACAAAGGGGATGAAAAATTTGAAAGACTCATTAGCCTTAGACTAATTAAGGTTTAAAGTACGCATAGGAATAAAAGCCATTAATAGTGTGAAGTATGAGTTATTGGTATGTTAAGAACATGGAACTAACAATGTACTACAGTTAAGAACGACTAAGAAATCCATCCGAATTCTGCGAGCAAATTTTTAATTGTCCAACTTAAAAGCCATTTTGTTTTAGTTCATATGTGATCCGCTGGAGTTTATGCTAGTATTTTCAATTCCTGTTTGTGTTTTTGCTAAATATTTAAGGTAAACACTGACTTAACCTTATTTTCTACAATATCAGGTATTGTTTTTGTCGCGGCGCTTGTTTTTTGACCCCGATATACAGAAGAGGTTCAACGATAAAACTGAAGTGCACTCTGGAACTAGATTTCTTTTAAACTCTGCATTTGCATTAGCGTTCAGTAGTTTTAATGCAAAAATATTCGTTTTCAGCGCTCACAGAGGACAAACTGATTCGTTACCGATTCATATTCACTGAAGTCGTCGAGTCACAGAACAGTACTTCTGCAGAATGGTAGTAGTGTCCGAGTTTCACACACAAAATTAAGAGTAGCAGAGTTCTTTGTGATAGAGCTCGTCCAGGGAAGTACTACCACCATACCTATTTCTGCCGCAAAGCAGTAATGCTCGCATTGCTGTGTTCCGGTGTGAAGGGTATGGTTTCCGGTAAAATTACTGGCCCATGAAGCTTTCGATCTATGCCTCAAGGTGGCCGCGAGTGATACCTCTGGTATTGCAAGCGTCCATAGGCTGCGGTAACCGCTTACCATCTTGTAGGCCGTACGCTTGGTTGCCACTTCGGTTGAAAAAAAAAAAAAAGTTTCACTTCTACAACAAAGTTATACTCTATTGTACCAAAAACTGCAATCAGCTGTAACTAAGAAGCTTTAGCTATATCGACTTTAAAATTGACCTTAGAGTGAGTTCATTGCAGAATCGCGATGAGCGAAAAGACTTATTTACGTTTACATTGGTACTGTTTGGCATTTACAACACAAACCAGCGATAAGCAGGCATTTTTGTTATTTCTCAGTTATATTCTAGTAATAATCCAGAATAATTTAGAAACTACTGCTAGCACAATAAAGTTCATTTTACATTGAAAGTTAAATTGGAGTGACATAGAATAGAGCGTGGATAAAATGGTTATTCTTTACCCTACTACATCAGTAAGTCGTTCGCACTTGGCTACTTATTATTTCAGAACATTTTCCGAGCTCCAGTTATTTCAATGGTAATGAGAAATTTTTATCAGGATATTTTAATTCAATACAATATTATTTTAAAAAATACTGGAAAGTCAAATGAGTTTTAGTTAATAAAATCACAGGGATCACTTTGATTACATTGTTCACAAAACCTATTTATTTCTGATGGCTGAGTGAACTTAGTTTAGATCATTCAGGCTCTCGATTTAATATCCGTCCTCATTTAAACAATATTTTAGTTTACGTTTTCTCAAATAAACATTGTAACAGCCATCCCTATTCCAAATTCAAATGGTTGCAATTATAGCGGCAATAATTAAAACGACAACATTATTCAAACGAATGTAAACCACCTTTTACCCTTTGTGTAAAACGGGACAATTCCCGAATTCGGATATAAATAAAGTCATTATGGTAACTGTGAGTTGCCATATTCCGCGCGCCGGCATTGGACAACGCCCTTAACAATTTATTTTGCGCTGTGTTTTTGTGGCGTTTTTAAGCAAGTGTTTTTTGACAGACGAATTTCTGGAATGCCGCGGCTGAAACAGCAGTGCGCTTGTTTGTTATGCGGCCTTTATTTGGGTAAAATGTAATGCTAGCTAAAATGGCATATTTGCTCAAATGTTTGCTTTTTTTCGTCAATAAAAACTCACTCATTTCATTGCGAATTGTCATTTTTATATCAAAATCAAATCAAATCAAATCAAATGACTGGTCCATTATTGGATCTTTAATAATAAATAATTTAAACTGTGACGATTTTTATTTTATTTGAAAGATATCTTAAGCCATATTATTTTCATAAAATCTCTGATTTTTTTGTACCTCTATTCTCGAGAAAATTAATTTCTTATTTTTGACTGTTGGCAGAATTATTGCGAAATTGTCGTCACAAAACTGAATACTAAAAAAAGTTAATCCGTCAAATGAGGTCAAATGTCATTATTTTCTGAGACTTTCACTGTCTTTATACTCTGTAGTAGGCAACTAAAAACGCACGCACACACGAACGAAACGAACGGTCATCTGTGACTGGCAGGAGTCCCAGGGTTGCTAGGTTATTTTGTGAACAAAACCAAACATAGAGAAAAAAAACAAGATTGTCTATGTGAGGTAAATATTAAATTATTTACATAATATATATAATAATAATTACATAGTATATCTGTTGGCGGCCCTATTTTAAATGAATAAATAAATAGGTAGCGTACCTAGTACCTCTCTATCTACTTAAATCATTCAGAGTCAGTGGCCAACTCTGGTGACAGAGTTTCTAGGCCGCCCGAAGGACTCTGTCATGGCCTAACAAGTTTGAAAAAGCCGGGACCGACTTATTAACGTGCCCTCCGAAGCACGGGAGCGCTCAGTTTAAATTGCCACTGGCGGTCACCCTTATATTTTGTCTTATATTAGTATTAGACGATGTTTCCTCATTACCTACTCTAAATTATTATTATTTAAACAAAGACGGTTAACTACCTACTCATACTATACGTTTCATGTTACGTCTGAATTAATTTAGCCGTTATGAGACGTAAAAGTGACAAACATTCACGTTTACACTCATGCTCGTTATTTTTTTTTAGGGTTAATGTTTTTTTTTAAGATATAATCAATCTGCCCTAAAAAACGGCAGTTGTCATGTTAATGGCAACCTTGAATTTAGTCTTTTGACAACTTATACATTTAGGCAATGACATTGACAATTAAACGAATAGTATTTTATGGTAGATTCAATTTCCAGTGCTGCCAGCAATCGTAACAAAAAATCTACTGCTAAAAAATAAAAAAACAAAATTAAATAAAAACGGTGGTTCTTAAAATTAATACATATATGACGGAGCAGCAGGTCCAGGATGCTTCGTAGATAGGATGACGTCAGCCGAGCTGACGTCACTAGCCTATGTTCATAATGGATCACCCATCTTGTTGAAGAAAAGGCATGAACTGTTCAAGTCTTCTTTATTTCAAGCTTCACTAGGTGTTGACGGTCCGACGGCTCGAGTGCGAATGGATTGTACCCGGGTCGTCGGCCGTATTTATAGCAAAACGCAGGCATGCGTCCACAGTTGTTTACAACAAGATAAAATTACTTGTGAATGCCTGAGTCCTGCTTTTAACAATCACATTAGTTAACTTATGGTCTGAATAGTTAAATTAACTACTAGATTATTAACTGATGGTTTGAATAGTTTAAATTAACTACTAGATTACTTAAGCTAATCAATTCATGATTTACAAGTTGTTTTAAGCTGGTTTTCTACAATGTGTTTTTAGTTACAGCATGTGATGACGTCATTGCTCCGATATATATATATTTTTGAAGTTTTTGAATATTGCTTTTTGAGTACAATGCAGGTTTGGTACTTGTTTAATTTATTCTGGAATAAAAAAACAAACTCCTTGAAAATGTGGACATGTCTGTTATTGTTCTTTTAGTTGTTACATTAGGTAGTACTTAAATTAGTTATAATACTATGTAGTTGTATAGTACTTTCCAAATTAAACATAGTTTCGAATAGCAATATGTGTAAATACCAGTAACAATGAGAATCAGATTGGGGTTACAGAACAGGAATGACAGTGGATCCCGCACTAGGACTGGCCTGAATCGCGGGTCTCCGGAAGGATCAATGATCAAAGATAACAAATGTTAAAGACACATTAGCTTACATAGGCTTATAGTATGATTATGAATGAGATTTTACCAGCTACCCCACATACTATAAGACTCGCAGACAAATTTGCATTGACAAATCATTCTTAATAAAACTCGCGTTTGGCTAAAACGAACAAACTTTTATGGGTTCATCTCGCCTAGTTGGGCCAATGGAAGCCAACGCCGATAAAAGCCGGACATTTGTCGTTTTAATTATGTACCTGAAATTCAGCTCAATATCCAAGTGGGGGCAATCGCCCAAAGGATTAATGGAGCACGTCATAAATATCTCATCTGTTCTGGGTATTTTCTATGTATAATAAAAAATATCTATCTGTGTATTGCATTGTATTAAGTATATCAGTTGACTAGTACCCATAACCCCGGATTTGAATGCAGTTTTCATCAAAAGATAGCAATTCCAAAGGAAGGTTTTTATGTATAGGTTATTATTAAATTTCCACTAAAACTAAGTCGCGGACAACAGCTAATAAAACATAGAAAAATAGCGATTACTTACAGTGCGTTCTAGGTTGCTACAGCATGAATGAGTAAGCTACGACGTAGCACTACGCACGTAGCTCATTGCTACGCCGCGTAGCTTTATATCTGTTTCCTTGCTACGACTATGTCTAGTTGCCATAGAGATAGAGTTGAATTTCCCCTGTTTTCGTTGATAAAATCAAAGTTACAACAATAAAACAGACAAGTTATTTCCCACTGTCGGCGACACTAACGACGGAACTTTCGGTTTATCATAATGGCCGTGGTTTAATGTAACGCGAGATTTCTGCAACTGCGTGTTTTTAGTTCCAGAAGTTTTCTTACAAGTTCTTTTTAAGTCACTGCTGTTAAAATATATTTATAAGAAACGAAAATTAACAAAAACTTACTTACCAAAGACAAAATTAAATAGGTAGTCTGTGCTTGAACGGAGGATTTGTATTTCTCTCGTGTCGGTTTCTCGTTACTTCAAACTTACCTGTAACAAAATAAAATAATTGAAAGAATATTCTAGAATTACCTGCTATTATTACCATCTTTAAAAACGTAAAAAAGAGAAATGAGGTACCCAGGAGTCGGTTAGGAAAGTAAACCGAATCGCGAGGTCCAGAATGAGCGTCTTGGCTGGCAAGAGGGAATAGGCTGCATCCTAATTTTATTTCACGTCAAAACATCCATATTTTATGAAAGTTGTGTAGCTAGACTGATCGGGGATAATATTTAGATTGAGTGGCTCAAACTCAATTCTCAATATTGGAGGCTTTACTTCATTGATCCACGGAAGTAGCAATAAACTGAGCGCTCGAGAGGCGCCTATAAAAATATTGTGTTAAGAAGGGATAACTTTGTTACGGAGGCGAGGCGATGCTTGGCGAGGCGACGCGGATCAACGCGAGGCTGTTGCAATTGTTCTGTTTTGCTTACGCAGTCATTTTATACGCTTTAGAGTCACTATATGAGATGGTATTTTTTTATTAATTGACTAACTATAAACGTAAAAAGAATAAGATGATTTAGAAGACGATCAAATAAATTGCCATAAATTGTTATTTTCCGAGTAAAAGCTGAATATGCATAAAGTCATGTAAACCGATTGGCACAGATTGCAGTGCATAAAGCACATAAAAATCTCGCTTGCCAAATACGAAAATACGAGACAAGGCGATAAAATAAAATTCACATCGCCAAAGGATTTGCAGCGCTCGCAGCTTTTACAAGCTCTGCTGCGAAGGGGTACAAAGTGAAATTTTTGACATGTTCGGTGTCAAAGCAGAGATCCGGTGATATAGGTTACAAGTGCATGTGTAGGAACCAGGTCGCCGAGGTCTGCGGTCTTATCGATTGCGCCCCCGCGCAGACGCCCTAGGTCTCGCGCCGAGCGACCCGCGCGCGTCCATTACGCGCTTTACGACGCCTTCGCGGCGGGGGCCCCTAGTCGAGCGGCGATGGACCGCGCGGTGGGAGAGCGCACTAACTGTCTGATCGCCGGCAAGGTGATCGGTATGAAGACGACGGGCCGCACCCTCCCTCGCCCCTGGCCGAGGGGCCTCAGCGCTCGCCGCACGTACCACATCCGATTTGCATCGGAATTGAAGTTCCCCGCTCGTCAGAAACGAAAACATTAACGTCACGTGTAGAATGCATTTTGTGTGAAATGTAATAGTTGCGGCGCCGCTGCCACCGATTTACCAAATAAAATGTCGATTTGTAATGCTCTCCCGATAAGTTTCCGAGCGAGCGACAAGCGGATCCGACGTTTATATTTGACTAGTGGAACGCCCCGCGACTTTGTCTGCGTTGTGTTTTTTATACAAATTTCATCATTTAAAGGTTGTTTGGAAGAAATCGCTTCTAATCATAAGACCGCCCATTGTACTAAAGTTGTAAAATGGGTTTGTTTTTAATTTTATGTTATGTATATTAACGGCTTCGGTACAAAAAACATTTTATTTACTTTCATATTACAATTTGAATAGTTTGTTTAATTTCAGTGATTGTCTCCGTACATATCGCATGTAGTATAGAATTTACGTAAAGCAATGGATCAAAAAGAACGAGCACTGGTGGTATAGTGGTAGTGACCCCGCCTTCCGATCCTAAGGTCGTGGGTTTGAATCCGGTCATGCACCAATGGATTTTTTGCTATATATTGAAAAGCTTATGTGCGCAATGCCAGTGCTCTCATACGGTGAAGGAAAACATCGTGAGGAAACCAAGAACTAAAAAACGAAAGACATGTGGCATCCACCAATCCGCATTGGGTCCGCGTGGTAGATTAAGACCCAATCACTCTCGCTTGAGAGTAGGCCAGTGTCCCAGCAGTGGGAACATTAGAAGGCTGTCATGATGAATGAATCAATTTGAAACACTACAACCGCAAGCAAACAGAAGCACAGAAATGTTGTCTTCCTCGAAGGCTTCGTAATTGGTGTCAATAACAACTGGCTCAACCTCTCCCCTTCCGAAGTATACGAGTATAATTGATTTAGGGAGCAATTCACAGCAATGAGGGCATCATAATGTGTCAAAGGGAACCCCCACAATGCCCCCACATTAGCGAGCTAGCGGGACGCGGGACTCAATGACGAGTACTAAAACAAAATTAATATACCTACACAAGTTTTGGGAACGTTTTGAACGGGTTTTTCTTTAGGAATATAACTTAACTAATTAAATATTAAAATAAAACTAAGTGATTACTTAATGCCGATTTGAAGGCAGTTTTAATAATGAGCAATCTACGGGCGGATGCAGGCGTCTCGACATACTAGACGCTGAATCCGCACTTTTGTGAACAACAGTTTATAATTCCTACAAACGCTATGCTTACGCATGCAAAACTTAGCTCTAGATGTTATTCAATACAGAGAAGTGAGGGGTATTCATAACTACCTACTAAATATTGACTATTTTTATTTTATTTATTCAGGGACAACCAACAGCTACAATATAAAGTCTTAGCTATATAAAGTCATTCATTATCAACCTGACAAACTTAAGGGGTAGGTTCCACACATAAAAAAAAAACTTGTACTTTTTCTAAACGTTTTTTTTATATTAAAAAAAAATATATGTAATTCTGCTTAATAATTAGTTATCCTTGATAGAAATCGAAAAGGCAGCGCTCGGTACGTGTCAGTGACCCGCGCGTCAATGAGCCGCGGGTCAATAACCCGCGCGTCCTTGACCTGCGCGTGTCCTTGACCCGCTACGGGGCGCGCACACTCGAATATTTCATTATTACGTCGCTTAACTTGATTCCCAACAACGATAAATAATAATTGAGCGGAAAAACGTAATCGATTTTATTTTGTTTACTTGTGATTTTTAAGACAAAACATACATAAAAAAAAATTATAGGTACATATTTTTTTTTTATGTGTTGAACCTATCCCTTAAGTTTGTCAGGTTGATAATGAATGACCCTGTATAAACTATTGCTATAATTGAAAATATTAATTTTATAGCACTACTGCATTAGATTATGTAAAATATTTAAACAAAAATGCGCCACTCGAGGCATTATGAACAGTATAAACTACCATTTGAATAAAATATAATTATGACATGTTATTGTATTCGGATGATGAAAAACAATTAAGCATTTCATAACGGTTTTAAATTATTGAAATATTGGAACGAAGTAACACACTTATGTTATTATTTCATTTGCTATGAACTGTGTTTTACATATAATTAAAGAGCTTATAATTATTTTATAATACGCGTTTTTTTAATTAACCTCTATTTATTATTTTGAACATTTTTTTATGTTGTTCTCAGTAAACTACTTATTCCTAAGTACTGGCCTTTATTCAATACCGTTGGGTGTTCTGTACATGGTGTTCGTTTGACTTTGCTTGTTTAACTGCTTCGATAAACTACTACAACTAGTTAACTATGCAAGGGAGCTCTAACGAGACGCGCTATGTTGTACCTACCTATGCAAACCTACTTATACAGTCAAACTTAAACATATAGTTACTAAAATAATAACCTAATAAATTATAATATTATGTCATAGTTAAATATTGTGCGTTGTACCTATTAAATCATTAAATAAAAGCTAGGAACCCAGCCGAGTTTGTTGCCAGAATCTTCTAGGCTGGGGCGCGTGGAACTGGCGTAAATTCACCTAGCTTTAAGATGTTTCAAAGTGTTCCTTGTGATATGATTGAATAAAAATATTTTTTCAGTCATTCATGGCAGACTTTAGGCTTTATGCAAACAGATATTGTACTATACGTAGCTGTACCCACAAAGCATGCTCAGGTCACGCCAGAAAGCAATCAAAGTTATTTCTCATGTCCAACTGAATAATTTCAAAACGAATTGCAATTTCATCAGCAACTTTGGAAAATAACTCTTCGAACTCGAAACAACTTATTGGTTTCGCGCAAAGTATGTATGCCGCGTTTGAAGCGTGCCATTCACTGGACCGCCTTCCATTTACTCTCCGATGCCGATGGTTTATAAGAAAATTTCTTTTAAAACCCAATCTAAATATAAACTGATAAGAAAAACTAAATTACAACGGAGCGCTAACAGTTTTCTGCTCCTTCAAGGTATTATGAATTGCAAAATCCGGTTTCTCATTTATTCCATTTATAAAACTTCAGAAAGCACCATTTTCACTCTATTCAAGGTTTTTAAATTGTGCTGTAGCTAAGTAGTTTTGTAAATGCTTCCTCTACCTAGCGTATAAAGATTTTTGCGGTAACCCTAAGTTAGTTTACAATTTGCAAGTACTATTTGCGTACACACACGTACGCACCTACCTACCACGTCGCACTCACACATAGACAATTCTACGCGTCGTGTGCCATGCCATTTTAACGTAGGATATGAATAAGTAGCCTGTTTACCTGAAATCACGAAAGTTTTCATAACAAGATTCAAAATTCAATATATTTATTTGCATGAATAATAAGTGTTACAAAAGTAGGAAAAAAACAGTACCTAGTTTTTACGTGGGATTTTGGCACTAACCCGGTCTTTTATGTGAATGTCAACATGGGTAGGGTTGGCAAATATCAAAAAAACAGCTCCATAATAATTGTGAAGCAACTATAATAATGTTAACATGAATACATAACTCAACAACATTGATCAGGTGCTTTATCAGAATAAAACGTATAGTTAGATTTTATTTTGTTTGAAATAAATCGAAACGAACTTTATTACCAATACAACAAATATCTAAAGAATCAACAAGTTATTTTTTGATTGCTGTTGTTATGATACAATCATAAACTAGCTGCTGTAAATAAGTTTTAGAACCAATGAGTTATCTACTGTCTTGGATGGATTTTTAATGAACTAGATCACAAAAAAGATTGAGAGCTTTAGGATTATAGCAGCTTTTAAGTGTAAACGAAGCACAGATATTGAGAAACGAAGGAAACTTGTTGTTAAAATATTAGGGCTGGCGGAATGCCTTCAAGGAGCGAAATTAAACGGAGTACCACCGCCGATGCTGGCTGCCATCTGCCAGCTGCCAGACAGCAGTCACTTCGAGACATTTCGTTTGGTATTCCAAACGTCAAACCGTGTTTACTCGGTACTGATTAACTTTTCCTGGCGACAAATTTAATAATGAGAATTCGGGCGCGCAATTTCATAACACAGTGAGCTTTCATTTCTCTCTCGGTAAATGTTGGTCGAGTAATAAAGTAGAATGTTTTGAAATGAGCACATTGATTAGGCGTTTCATTAAATAGATGAACTCGAATTGAATATTCAACACGGCTTGTTTGCTTTGTGTTTAAATGTTGATGCACAATTGCATCGACGTGTCTAAATCAAACAGTACCTTAGCATAATGGCTACAAATAATGAAAATACTGAGCCACTCACCTACTGTGTCTGTTTTTTATATAAATTGTAAATCTGTGTATAGTTTGTCAGAATAAGCTTTTACTTTACTTTACTTTTACTTTAATATGACCGGCGCAGTGTCCTGCGCGGCGGCTTCGGGCGGCCGACACGTTTCATTGCTCATTTACCGAATTGAGTCAGTTTTACGACGCTGGGTGAAATAGCCGCACCTCTCGCCTAATCTTTATGTTCATATAAAACGAAGCACTAAATGTGCGTCTTGAATAAAGTGTAGTGTTGGAAGGGATCGCCGTTTCCGGGCGTAAAGGAGCGCATTAGGGCTCGCGGACCGCGCCGCCGCCCTCCTAGTTGAGCCTATTCGCGGCCGAGCGAGCCCTGCTCTTGGCACTGATATATTTGCGACATGTTCCAAGATGACAATATCCAATATTATTGAATTATTTCGAATCTCCGAGCTAGGGTCGACGAATATAAACATAATCATAAAATACCATGTAAACATTTTGGCAAAAAGAAAATCGCTGTATTATTGAGCATTTTTCTATAGCAGTTGTATTTGAAGAGTTTCATAAAAGACCCGCTCATATTATTAACCCAAAAGTTTATGTTTACTGATATAAGAAAAGTCCACGTTCAATATTTAAAGGACTTTATATATTATTTTATTACCTATTCATAATATTGTATTGATATTTTTGTAAATAGAAACTGTTTGCTAAATATTATACAAGGTCTAAAAACAGCTCCTGAATACTGAAAAACATCTGTTAAACAAATACAAAAAAATATTAGAATGATTATGCCGGCTTACGACTTTTTTATTATGTTAATTGGTGCTTAATAGTGTTAACTAATACACTTACACTATAACTAAAAGTTTTGATAATATTACAAGGAGTCTACCGGTACTTCGAGAAAAATGTTTAAAGTTTCCAGTGAAATTACAGGCACATGAGAGTTTCGATTTACGTCTCAGGGTGGCAACCCGTGAGTGATACCTTTGGTATTGCAAGCGTCCATAGGCTGCGGTAACCGCTTAACATCTTGTGGTCCGTACGCTTGGTTGCCACTTTAGTTGTATAAAAAAAAGTTTTTAAAAATTATTTCGAGCATGCATGACTCGATAGCTTAACTGGCAGAGCATAAATGTTTTTTTATTTATAATTTACAAGCGCCGATAGGCTGCGGTAACCGCTTACCATCTTGTAGGCCGTACGCAAGGTTGCCACTTTAGTTGTATAATATTTTTTTTTAATTCTTTCGAGCATGCAAGGCATGACTCGATAGCTTAACTGGCAGAGCGTAAATGTTTTTTTTTTTAATAATTTACGATCAAGAAGAAACTTACTTTAATTACCTCATTTTGGTTTCTGGGAGCTGTTTTTACACCTTTATTAGTATCTATGTTTAATATGAATAGAGTACCTAGACAAAAGATGTCATCAAACCTCTGAAATTATCAAAACATCGCTTCCTTTCACTTGACAGATTGATTGATAAAAAGGGTCTGATCGTATCAAAGTTTTCAACTGTAATACAAGGACGGCCCAGATTTGTCTCAAACGTAATATCACGTCGGGGTCACAAATATTACGATGTACATTTGAACTGATGTAGATAAAGGAGTTTAAGAGTAGTAGGAGTTCTTTGTGAAAGAGCTCGTCCGGGGAAGGACTACCACCATAACTTTTTCTGCCGCCAAGCAGCAATGCTCGCATTGCTGTGTTCCGGTTCGAAGGGTATGGTTTCCGGTGAAATTACAGGCACATAAGACTTTCCATCTAACGTCTCAGGGTGGTAACACGCAAGTGATATCTATGATGTTGCATGCGTACATAGGCTACGGTAACCGCTGACTATCAAGTGGGCCGTACGCTTGGTTGCCACTTTAGTGGTATAAAAAAAAATAAAGGCTAAAACACACCGACTGTTTACACGTGACTACTGCGTTGTAATGTATGGAACTGTATGAGACATGGCACACCGCTTGCGTGATGTACACGTAGACGTAATGCGTGTCAGCTCCCAAGTGGCAAACAGGCTGCGTACTCCACGCAGAGCAGAATGGCAGTGACTTCATAAAAGTTTGACAAAGTGAATATGTTGTATGAATTAATTGTTTTTTTTTTTTAGTATCGATGAATTTTAATTATTAATAATTCTTTTTTAAATAATTTATATATATATCTAAGTAAAGAATTTTGGAATTGTAATTAAGTAATGATTAGGTAAATTGACAGATTAATATTTGCACGCTTGCATGCAGGCTGAATACATTGACTAGCATAGTAAAAATACTGTAATATGTATTCTAGCAAATAAATGATTGAACTTGAACTTGAACTTTAACTTGAAAGACATTAAAGTCACACCAAACAAATTTGATTGCACAGCTCACCGATCCTCGCTTCTAATCATCATCATCCACTCAATCATTACCGGTCATATTCTAGTTCCACTCTCCATTTCGGTATTATGAAACTAGCGTGACCGACATTGACAGAACTGTGAAAAATAAGCCACAGACGCCATAAACAAAGAAGTGCAGTAAAGTTGCATAGCTCTTCACCTGGTGGTAGGAGTCCGGTTTGGTGGGTACCACCGCAGTGTCAGATATTCTACCTCCAAGCAGTAGTGTGCAAGCTGAACTGTGTTTAGGTTTAAAGGGCACTGTAGCAAGTGAAATTACTGGGCAAAAGAGACTTAACAACAATGTCTCGGGGTGATAAGCGCAGTGCAGTGCCACGGAAACACTTAAAAACTTTAAGCTTTGGATGGCACTGCATCTGTAATAGTCAGGCGTGGTGCTTAACATCAGGTGGGCGCCTTGATTGCCTTGTCACTAGCTGCCATAAAAAAAAAAAGCTCTATTATGCTGTGCGTGACTACGTCCACGTCCTGCATCGGAGGCGGTGTGCTGTGGCCTTAAACATGGATCTATAACATCGACTAAATATAGAGCTTTGGTAGTGATAACTTATATTTAGCAAGGTGGTGGGTGAGTGCCTCGAGAAACGAGAGGCAAGGGGTTCGATTCCCGTTGCGGAACGAATCCTACTAATTATAAATGTGAAAGCCTGTATGTGTGTGTATGTTGCTACCACGTATCTCCGTGACCACTTAACCGATTAGCATGAAATTTAAAATGTAGATAGCTTAAATTCTGGAATAACACATATGCATTTCTTTATCCCGGAAAAATAAACTGTTCCTGTGGGTTAGCATAAAATGCAAAAACACGGGTAAAGCCGCGCGTGTCAGCTCGTTTACACAGTCTGTAAGTTCTGGTTTCAGGTCTGGATGTTTTGGTACTAGGTACCTACTCGTAATTCCTAATATCTATGTGACTGTTGGATGCGTTATGTTATGTTCAAACCTATAATTAAATTCCGACTGTTTTCGTCAGAATTCCTGTTAACGTGCTTTGAGCCAAAGCTTATGTCATTTCCTGCTTCATAAAAAGCTCATAAAATATCTTCTTTCGCAGTATCATGTTGAATATGATGTGACATGTCACACTTGCCGGGCTGTTTCAAACATCGGAAATTGTGTCACGCACTCTGCAACAGGCGTGACAGTATCTGAAGCGGTCCGCCCACCTAACACCAAGTCTCATGATATTTAGAACAAGTGGGCCCTAGAGACCTCCAGTTTTCAGGGTGCATTCTTAATTTTTTTTTTCCGAAATTCAACTCAACGAGAACACAGAGGGAAAAAGTTTGGTGATAATTCAATATCTGTTTCTTCTGAGTAATTTAATTTATCGAACACTAACTGTTCACGCTCACAAAGTGTACGAAAAAACTGTCGGACTATCGATTAAAAGTAATTCTTCCTATTATCGAGTGACTTTTTTTTTTACCACTAAAGTGGCAACCAAGCGTACGGCCCACTTGATGGTAAGCGATTACCGTAGCCTATGTACGCTTGCAACATCAGAGATATCACTTGCGTGTTACCACCCTGAGACGCTAGATCGAAAGCCTCATGTGCCCGTAACTTCACCGGAAACCATACCCTTCAAACCGGAACACAGCAATGCGAGCATACTGCTTGGCGGCAGAAATAGGTGTGTTGGTAGTTCTCGGTCAAGCTCTATCACAAAGAACTCTACTCTTCACGTCACTTGGTGTTTCTTAGATGGGTGAGCTGCCTGACAGTTTGCGTGATGAGAAATTTATAGCGGCAAATTGACAGTGTCGCTTCCGAATGATAGGAATCTGCATCCGCAGCTCGATGTTCATTACGCCCTCAGCGGGGTTGCCAAATGAGCGGGCCTTCCGGAATGCAGCAATGTGGCGCGCCATGCTTCGCCAATTGGCAAAATGGCCCGCAGAAAGGAATTTTGTAATTTTATATTGCACCCTTGCAGCTGTTTTGTTTTATGTCAAGCTTTTCTATTGGCAAACCAAATAACTCAGACGTCTCTAAGTAAGGTAAGTAAAAAATATATTAATTCAATCATATCACAATGATAATTTTGAAACGTCTTAAAGCTAGGTGAATTTACGCCAATAAATAAGTAATAAATAAATAATGCTGGATAATCCACACAGCATCATCTAGCCCCAAAGTAAGCTGCTGTTAAACAGTGCTGTGTTATGGGTACTAGATGACTGATATATACTTAATACAATACAATACATAGATAGATATTTTTTATTATACATAGAAAATACCCAGAACACCCGTAACAAATATTAGTAGATCGTACAAACATTTGTCCCGAGGCGGGAATCGAACTCTATCTTTCTCATTCTGATACAGGGGCGCAACGCATGAAAGCTAATAATTTAATATAGAAATGTTCAAAATGATACTATCGTGTATAATATGAGCTCGTCCGAGTAAGAACTACCATCATACCAATATCAGCCGCCAAGCAGTAATGCTCGCCAATGTGACACAGAAATCTGTGTTCCTGTTCGAAGAGTATGGTTTCCGGTGAAATTACAGGCACATGAGACTTTAGAACTGCGTCTCAAGGTGGCGCAAGTGATATCTATGATGTTTCAAGCGTACATAGGTTACGTTAACTGCTTACTATTAAGTGGGCCGTACGCTTGGTTGCCACTTTAGTGGTATAAAAAAAAACACGGATTATCATTATACGCTATGGCGTAATATTTTGGGGTGATTCTACTGCCGTCGACAAGATTAACTCTGCATTATAAGCATGTTTCACCGTAAATTGTAAGCCTTAATTACAGAACAAGATTTTAACAGTTTCTTCCCATAACATTTTCGAAACGGCGATGTTTATTAAGAACAACTCTGAGCAGTTTTGTCGACCTTTTGATGTCGTTTGTAATATACAAGACCAAAGTTTTAATAAGTTCACTCACTGAGACTTTTTATGCTCGATTCAGATAGGGTTTATTTACATTTTATTACAATGCTATAAAACAGTGTGGGGACGCCATAACGACAATCTAAAATTCGCAGTGTTAAAGGAAATTTAGTCCTCCAGCATCATCATCAAGAACAGCTTTAGCAGCACACCGCTTGCAAAAAGAGTAGACGATAAACACTTACATCACTAAATTTATAAATTTATATCAAAAGTACCGGTGGCATATTATGCGAAAACAAAGAAAATTCGAATGACATAAAATAAAATTAAATGAAACTTGTTAATTTAAATGGATTCGCATTTGGTCCGCGTGGTAAATTATTTTTATTTTATTTTAGCTCGATTACACTACTTTAGCTCAATCACTCTCATCGGAGAATAGAACAGTGGAACCATTAGAAGGCTGATAAAATTGACGATTTATATAAAAATTATAAAGATGAATATGGCAGCACCTCACGTGACAAGGTAAATAAAGTAGCATGTCACGCGACAAGGTGAATATTCTTTTATAATTTTTTTTATTTATTTATCTACAGGATTGCCAATGAGAAATACAGACTAAACTCAATACATTAAAACACTCCCTGTGCTCACTCTATGAAGACAAACACAGCTAACGCAGAATATTGCAGCATGTCACGTTTCGAGGTGAATATGGCAGCATGTCACGTTTCGAGGTGAATATGGCAGCATGACACGTGACAAGGTGAACATGGCAGCATGACACGTGACAAGGTGAATATGGCAGCATGACACGTGGCAAGGTGAAAAAAGTAGCATGCTACCTGAAAGGTAATTGTGCGGGCACGCACCGGGGCTGCGGACCCATCACATCCGGCGGCTATCGAGCCGTCTACTCCGTAGCCGGATAAATGTTAATTAAGCCTGTCAAGGCTGCCAAATGATCGGCGATCGGATTCAATTAAGCGATGAAACTGTTGGTGTACAAATAAAGTGATTAAAAATATAGGTGAATAACTGAGTCTACCTGTGAATTTACGTTAGCAGAAGCATAACGCTGGGTTGGGGAGGGAGCGGCACGCACGTTTTATTCTGTGGAGATGTCTCTGTTGTTTGGTTGGTCTATGCCAGTTTGTGCTATTCTAAAGACATTTGATGGACGCATTTACGCAGTGTCATCTAGCCTCTAGTATGCAAAGTTTTTACTATAGGAATCAAGTAACTGAAGAATACTTTTCATTGTTGTAGGTATACCATCAACAGCATCATGACAGCCCTTCCCACTGCTGGGATACTGGCATACTATCTCTAATGGTCTACTCTACAGAGCGATTGAGTAATAATCCACCACGCCGACCCAATGCGGATTGGTGGAGGGCACATGTCTGTAAATACTTACAAAACCGCGCCACCCAGGTCTTCATTCAGATTAAAGTAATAGCATTGCTTGAATCAACGAATCAAACCTGAGCGCTTAGCACGAAAAACTCGTTTGACAATATGAAAATTAACGAACTAAAGAGGCGTTGTTAAAAATCCTATGCAAATTGACAGCTGGACGATACGTTTACATCCACGATTGCTTCTCTTGCGTTTCAGCGGCTGCCATCTATCAAGAGTAGTAGAGTTCTCTGTGATAGAGCTCGTCCGGGGAAGGACTACCATCATACCCACACCTATTTCTCCCGCTAAGCAGTAATGCTCGCATTGCTGTGTTCCGGTGTGAAGGGTATGGTTTCCGGTGAAATTACTGGCACATGAATGAGGCTTTCGATCTTAGCCTCAAGGTGGCAACCCGCGAGTGATACCTCTGGTATTGCAAGCGTCCATAGGCTGCGGTAACCGCTTACCATCGTGTGGGCCGTACGCTTGGTTGCCAATTCAGTAGTATAAAAAAAAAAAAAAAAAAACTACTCTATTGAATTTATACAGTGTTATGGAAACTTTTTATCAAATGATTGTAGAGATTACCTTGGTTAGGGCAAAAGTTTAGAAAATGTTAGTAAACCCTTTCAGTACAATAAACAAGAGGCTTGGGTTACGTAAATACAAGTATAATACCGAAAGCACAGAACTTAATTAAGTTCCTTGATTTGAATAAACACAGATACCTTGGTGTAGTTATGTAATCGCTCTGGTTCTATGATCAGAACGCTCATCCCGGATGTACACGTTGGCCTAAGTTGGGCCAGCATGGGCCAGTATGTAAATCACACTTACGCGTGCCACTGCTGTTTTCTGGTGAATAACAATGAACTGAATAAGACGCAAATGTGTGCACACTGGCGGCAGCGCCAAGATACTTTCATGTGAGCACGAAAAATTTCAAATTTTATAAAATTTTGTTTGCTGGCTTACATTGGTCGACATACGCCAAGTACTTACCAAGACAGACTACACCTTGGCCCATTGGTTACAGCCAGTATCAGGTGAAATTTCACATCACAGACCAAAACAAGTGCTGGCCATGAGGGTGGTCCATTGACTGTGCACGCCAGCCATGCTACACACACTTTCACAAGAAAATGCTAAATTAAGCAGGCTTTGCAAAAAAATGTCTGAAACGTATACATTTTTGTTTGATACGTTCCGGCCGATTGTCCAATCGATAGTATACACTCTGACCATTTGTCAAAATAATGAAGCAGTAATGCTTTTTCAAAGGAATATGACTGATAATAATTGATCGTTTGCTGTCAATTTTAACCATTAGTTGAGTTGTATAACGATGAAAAAGCTGGCTTTTAGCATAAAGGTGTTCAGTATATAATAATTGTTATTATTTATCTTATATTTTTGTTGTAAATTATTAACTTTATCCTGACGCACACCTAAAAGTATGTATAAATCATAGAAGTATATCAGTTGCGGCTATCACGATTTGCGGTCGGATAAACACAGAACTACTACCAGTTTTTGCTTGCGCGATACTTATAATATAAATCTAAAGAAGCCTTAATGTTATTCTAGATCATTATTTATGTTTATTCTAAGTTTTTTCGAAATTCGTTCAGCTTTTTGTGCGTGATATAGCCACAAATGTACAAATATCCAAACTTTTTGATGAATGACACTTAACTGTAGTTTCATTTAACTTGGAATAGATTAACGTTTACGTTACTTGCCTTTATAATAATACCAACCGCTATGAAATGTTGTAAAATGATGAATTGATGGACCGATGACATTAAAACGGTCGCAGTTCAGCAGTTGACTTTTATTTGATGGTGATGATGAAATTAAGTTTGCAAGACTTTTTGCACACCAAAATGATGATGAAAAGTAGTAAAATAACTCGAATGGAATTTACAAGGACGCGCAATTTAAAATCAGCTCTTTGCAAAATTGTGTCACCCTATCCAAAGTCATTTGCATTTAAACATTAACATTAAAATGTAAATAGTCTTTCAAACTTCAAGATAACAGCTACCGACTACATTTTATGAGCACTAACAAAACTGAGTAAACAGATTCAAGTGATTCAACTAAAACTGTACCTACCTATTGGCAAGAGATAGATATATAAGTTGTAAGTAAATAAAAAATTGTGAATCTCATACGGTGAAGGAAAACATCGTGAGGAAACCGGCATGTCCAAGAACTAAAAATTCGAAAGACATGTACCGTGCATCAATCCGCATTGGGTCCGCGAGGTGGATTAAGACCCAATCACTCTCGCCCGAGAGTAGGCCTGTATCTCAACAGTGGCAACATAGAAGGCTGTCATGATAATGAAGTTCGTATAAGTCAGTGGCCAACTCAGTCAGGAAAAGTGCAAGTACAATATTTACATTTTATAATACACTAGCGGCTCGTCCCGGCTTCGCACGGGTGCAACAAAAACTTAAGCACCCGTGCGAAGCCGGGGCGCGTCGCTACTCATTCATAAGGTAGGAGTAAGGTAGAGCACGCATTGTTGTTCCGGTTTGAATGATAATGATTTCCGGTGAAATTACAGGCACTTGAGACTTTAGATCTACGTCTCAGGGTGGCAACGCGCAAGTGATATCTCTGATGTTACAAGCGTAATAGGCTACGGTAACCACTTACCAAGTGGGTCGTAAGCCTGGTTGCCACTTTAGTGGTGTAAAAAATACAAAAGAAGGAAATAACACTTTATTGGGTCTACACTTTATTTTAAAGCACATCATTTGAATATGACTATTGACGATCATATGAATAATGACGACCGATGTGGCGCAGCGGGCGCAGGTCCGCCTGCGACGCGGAGGTTGCGGGTTCGATTCCCGCCTCGGGTCAAATGTTCGTACGATCTACAAATATTTGTTCCGGGTGTTCTGGGTATTTTCTATATATAAAAAAAAAATATCTATCTATGTATTGTATTGTATTAAGTATATATCAGTCATCTAGTACCATAACACAGCTCTGTTTAAACAGTAGCTTATCTTGGGGCTAGATGATGCTGTGTGGATTGTCCAGCATTATTTATTTATTTATTTATTTATTTATTTAATAATGTCTTTAGATATTTGTGCATTCACATCTAACGGCGCCGGCGCGGGTGTAGTGGCGCGTGACGGTGCGCACAGGAGGTGAGCGCGTGTTATTGCTTCATGTATTCAGCGCACGTTTCAGGCTCATTTTACTGATAAAGTTTTAATGAGATTGTATGACCTTGTGCTGGCTGTCTCGCTTTAATTTTTTAATAGTTTGTTTGATAAATACTAATACGAGTAAGTGGATTAGATTAGCACAGGATCGTGGTAGATGGCACAAACTAAAGGAGGCCTATACCCAGCAGTGGGTGAAGTCAGGCTGTGGATGATGATGATGAAGACGAGTTATTTAAAAAAATCAACCGTGAAATGTTTTTTAATAATTAGATATTCTGTCTATATATGCAAACTAATTAAAGCTAGTTAAAACGACGACGTCAACTTTAAGACATGATAATAAAAAACAGAAAACAAAAATAATAATACAATTGGCAGCTCGATTCCAAAAATCTTGACTCCATTTCTAGAGGACCTCCAAAGGGGTTGATGAACCCCATACGGTTCACCAGGAAGGCTTCTCGTTCAATAATTCATGCTCACCTAAATTTAAGATATAGATTGGCAACATCATAACGAAATAAAAAACAGACGAAAAATCTCTAGTACTATTCCGCTTAACCTTTTACCTGATGAGGTCACACAGTTACCACAGTTAACCTCAAAAGAAAAATATCGACACGTGTTTCATCCCTCCACGGGACATCCTCAGGACCATCGACTTGTTCTCCGGCAGACGTGTTGCTCCGTCGAGCGCTGGAGCCAAAGTCTTACTTTAAGAAGTACTTTGGCTCCAGCGCTCGATATTTCTCTTTTGAGGTTAACTGTGGTAACTGTGTGACCTCATCAGTTAAAAGGTTAAGCGGAATAGTACTAGAGATTTTTCGTCTGTTTTTTATTTTGTAATGGATTTCCGCAAAGTAACGCCTGAATCTATCAATTAACATCATAACGTTTTACTAATAAACCACTTGTTCGATATGACGAGCTAACTGGTTCTGAGTTCACTGTATCTTCGAATTTCATAAACAGAGAGCTCACTGAACCGCAACAAAACCACTTACGGTTTTGTTAAAAATTTCACCAGTTCAGTTTGAAAGTATCAAAAGATCCCAGCGAAAACTGCTCCCGAATCCAATTACAGTAAAACGTGTTCAGCGCGACCGCTCGGGCCTGAGGGAGTCGCCACACTGGTACACTGCACTGCCATGTTTGTGACTCTCAGCGACTCCGGTGCAATCCCGCATAGAATATTCTAGCAAGCAAAAGGTGTAGCTCGCTGCATTCTTAACAGATCACCTAAACAACACTGCTGGTCTCTAACAACTCTGGACTTATTAATTAGTTCGTATGAATCAGTGGAGGGCACATTAGTCAGTCCCGGCTTTTTTAAAGTTGTTAGGCCATGACAGAGGCTTTCGGGCGGGATAAAAACTCTCAGAGTTAGCCACTGACTCATACGAACTTACTTACTTAGTTGCCAACTCAGGCGATGGAATTAATAGGCCACCCAAAGGTCTCCGTCATGGCCCTAAACTAAATTACTGTCAGTATAATACAGTTAACAGCACTGTTGATACCCATTCAAATTCATCAACCGATTTCATGACACAAATCTAAACGAATAACGTTTTTTGGCAGTAGTTTAAGTGAAATACGAACAAGTACGCTTGATTATGCAATCAATCGCTGAATAGCTACTTCAGCTAATGTCAGTTCCCGGCGAGAAGAACTCGATGAACGGAATATCCGCCTCTGAATAGCGCGAATCGGCTCCGGAAACGACATTCCTCCGCTACAGCCGGCGGCCACCTGAACGCAAAAATGTCGAACAGATAAATGAATCATATCTGTATTTACCCGTCATAAGTAAATTTCATTTTTTTTATGTTTTTCTAAAAACGGATTTTGCTGGTTTTGCTTCTATTATGATCCAAATACATATATGAGCATTATTCGTTTTTAAACTTTCGCGATCAGAACTCATCGTTTTTATAATATTTGCGGGATTTTATCGCGTAATTACCTTTTTATTTCCCCGACGTTTCGGTTGTTTTGCAACAACCGTGTCCAGCAACAACTAGTCTGCCCGCGACCACGGTTGTTGCAACACAACCGAAACGTCAAGGAAATAAAATGGTAATTACGCCATAAAATCCCGCAAACCAGTTTGTGAGTAGTGAAACCTTATTACAAACCTTATTAAACCCACGATCAGTTATTGACCTGATTGTGAGGTCGTCGATTCGAATCCAGTATTAGTAGAGTCACTCAAGCCAGCTCTCAGTTTCCATAAGCCTCACTGGAGTAGATTTGGGCCGCTGTTATTTTTGCAGTTTTCTCACTTTACTGCAATTGTGCGTCTGATATATCGGGAATCGAGCTAAGTTTGTATAACTAAACTTCTAAAACTGGTGCTAACTCGCTGCACGCAAAAAATATCGGACAGAAAAAATGTTGAAACGAAGATAAAACTTAAGTTCCTCGAATCTGACTAGCAGAAAACTGGGATCTGAATCGCAATAATAAAAACGTTTGTGAAATGGAGTGAAAAGTCGAAGCACCGGACGACGCGAACGACTAATTCCATCATCCGGGGGAATGTGGGCTTTGTGCCTATGACAATAGGGGCTGGGCTGCCGGAAGTAGTGTTTTTGCTCGCTTGGAGAATGGGCTGGCTCGCCCGCGCGGAGGCAATTCGTTCCACATTAGAAGGGCGCAGGGCTTTTTATATTAATTGCAGACACCATTACAAGGTCATCGCAAACTTCCATGGAGTTGTGGTGTCGACTCTAAGGGCTTTTATTCATAAACAAACTATAAGCCTCTGTTAGCTAAGTTTCTTACAAATTTATCATCGTCTTTGTTCATTGACATAAGAATAACAAGGAAAGACAATATTTAGCAAGCTGCTAAACAGATAGTTTATTTCATGAATAAGGGCTTAATAATGTAATAAAAAAATAAATAAATAATGCTGGAAAATCCACACAGCATCATCTAGCCCCAAGCTAAGCAGAGCTTGTGTAATGGGTATAGATGACTGATATAATTAATATAATTACTTAGTCTTACATAGATATTTTTTTATTATACATAGAAAATACCCAGAACACCCGAACCAAATATTTGCAGATCGTACAAACATTTGTAACGGTTAGAAAATAAACCATAACACAATATATGTTCACCTACGTAAAAATTATTATGACCTATCCACGCATTCCTACACCAAAAGGGCCAATTTTAAAATACGAAACAACAATCGATTACCGAAAGTCAAACCAGTTAAACGACCAGTAAATACGTAGGTGTACAAAGTTTACTTAAATAAATCAATTCCACTCAAATCAATTAATGTAAAGTTATATTATTAACCCACATGTTACTACGTAGTGAAGGCAATGAAGGTGAGGTTTAGCTGAGCCCACAGAGCTATATTTAAGTAGAATGAGTGAGTGTATGTACCTCGCGTGCCGAAAAGACAGGCTAAGTAAGGGCTGAGTAGCCTCTTTTTCACCGCGAAACTCAGTCTGCTCCCAACCGGGGGCGGTGTGGTGGTGTGCCAGTGCCTTGAATCGGTTTGCCACGTGATGCTTTTATATCATTCATTTACGCGCGGCTTATGTTTCCCATCACTAAAATACATTTGTGTGTAAAATACAAATACGCAAAATGTTACACGCTCGGTTTCCATACAAATCGACGAACTCTTTCATTCTACTAAAATATAGTTCTGTTGCTAAGCCCGTCTTACCATCTGCGGATGAAAATAGACAGAGCCGGGCTGACAAGGTGAGGCAGTCCTCCAGACGAGACGTCAAGTGATACACCTATGCTATTAATCATATCGCGTAAGCTTCATAAATTATCAGCGGCTCGAGCTGAACTAAGATAAATAGGCTACAAAATCAATTTGAAAAATGTTAGAGTACTCGACATAAGTAGCTTAGCACTAACCTTTACAACCAAAGTTCTGTAGCTACCCAATACTTATGAAATTATGATCATGACGTTTTGAGAATGTACTTATTGAATTTATTAACACCTTGTTAGGGTCTTCGGTGTTTGACAAGTGTTTGAGCCCAATGGCAAAAATACATCAACCCACTCCTTAACTCCTTACAATAAGTTCTTCTTCACTAATTTAAGGCCGGCTTTACACACTAGGCCAAGGCGCTAAGCCAACATATTGGGCCAAAGACCATGTTGATGACGATTTGCCGTTTTTTTTTATACCACCATGGTGGCAAACAAGTATAAGGGCCCACCTTATAGACGCTTGCAATACCAGAGGTATAACTTGCGCGTTGCCGACCCTTTAGAAATTTTAAAACTTTTTGAAGAACCCCATACTAATAGTCTCCAGGGAAAACCTCAGCAGGGAGATCATTCCACAGCCTAAGTGTTTATGTTAGTTGGGGCCCAATCGGCCGGAAAACCAAATGGTATCGGTTTTATATGCACACATCGTCACACGTATCTTACATATAATCTTACATAACATGTAAGATACATAATATGTAACATGTAATCTTACATAACACACCCGAACCAGTAGCTATATTCGCTATGACCAAACGCGGGCTCGTTACGATATCTGCGTGGAATGGTTGTCGACGAGCCATTTTATGGGGCTTGTCAGACTGTTTTTTCAAGGTCAACTATCAATATATATGTATTTATTGGACAGCACATGTGTTAATTATCTATTATTTAATTTTTTTATTTATTCGTATTTATTCGAAACTATCACCATTGAAACAACACAGATACGGAAAAAAAAATTTTATAATTCCACACCATGGCGCGTTTAGAACACGTTACTAAGTTACACGTTATTGGTAAGGAATCTCCTATGTCATAGCGAATAACGCCCCAGTACATATCTTATCCCCCATCTACATTAGGGTTAGGATGGCAACACCAGTACCTAAAACACGTAGCTTTTTTAAAGCAGCGAGAATAAACGAGTGATATTTGCAGGGACTAATGGCTGTCATTAGCAGCAAGTAGGCCACAAACATGTCTTTTACCAGCACTTTAGAGATTAGCAGCTTTTGTAAGACGAGACTTCTTAAGTATGGCATCAACTTGTACTAACTCTATCTAACTATAGATTCTGTACATTAATTTAAAACAAAATCTTCTTTTTAGATATAGGCTAGGCTCGCTAAAACTCGGGAACTTATGGACCGATTTGGCTAATTTTGGTCTTGAAATGTTTGTAGGAGTCCAGGGAAAGTTTAAACGGTGAGAATTTATGGAAAAATTGTAAAAAAAATACGCGAATGTACTGTTCCTGTGGGATAGCTTACAAACTGCAGAAACGCGGGTGAAACTGCGCGGGTCAGCTCGTATGATACTTAGTGCAACAATGAACGTATTTACAAAGTACCTACACTAAAATTATTTACGTAAAGTGTTGATACGTCAAAAAAATAAGTACATAAACACAGTCTGTTATAATAATTATTATGTATCTATTAAAATAAGTAGGTTACGTTATCTTAACACTTTGAGCACAACGCAACGGCTTTAGGATAAGGTAGAATTCTTTATGATTATAGCACATTAAACTTCTATGTTTTTCAAAATGGCGACGCGACGTGCGTGTCTCACCTCCGGTATCGCTATACGCTACGGAAATCACTTACCATCGTTTTATCATCTTAACTAATTAGGTTTACTTCAGTTGTATTAATAGACCTACATTAAGACCTTGTTCATAACAGATCAATGAGCTAAAGCACTGTTCCGCGTAGTAACCATTTGGGTGAGTGACGGTCAATGGCAGTTTTAACTGAGCGCTTCTGTGCTTCGGAGGTAAAACCGTCGGTCCCGGCTTCTTCAAAGTTGTTAAGCCATGACAAAGGCCTTCGGGCGGCCTATAAACTCTGACACTAAGGTTGGCCACTGACTCATACGAACTTACTTAATACTTCGTCAGCAGAGTTAGCCACTGATTCATAAAAACTTACTTACTTTTACTATATGTTGACTTGATTTGAACCTAAAACTGGTAAGCTAATTTTGCCGTCTCCTTTCACACCAAATAAGTTAGTAAAGAAATGGGGTTGTTATAAAATGGTGTAATTATAGGGAGTGGTGAGATAAGGGAGGGAGTGCACAGTCAAGCGGTCGCGACACGCACAGTCACGGTAAATCAGACATTGAATCACTATGGCCGGCGAACACGATATTACACATTTACAGCTTCTAATTTCATGTTTTTGGCCACTAATTTAAACGTTGGAAAAGCTAAGGGTTATCGCTAACCAGCCCCTCACAAATGTCAACGGCATTTTTGCCGTAGTCTGAAGTATCTTGCAAAGAACACTCGTGTTCCAAAATATTGAACGAAGGTTGCTGCTTTGATTCTGCTCAGGAGAAATGTTTGCATGGTCTGGAAATATTTGTGTCTGGTCTGGGTGTTACCATTACTTACTCACATGTGAGGCCAAAACTATGTATGTGACTGCTGGGTGTGTACGATCCAATCGAAAGTGAGTTCAAAACAACTCACATGTATGTTCATTCGCATTTAATAAAATTACTAAAGTTCCTTGTTCCTTGTAGCATTCTTACAGTAACCTCAATCGACTGGTTGTTCAGGCAAAGAGTCAGAACTCGTAAGTCGTTACGACGTGACTTCCCCAATAGAACAGAACACTCGAGCGAGGCAAAGGAAAGTTCTCGAACGTTCGGAAGCGCTGCATTGTTACCTCCTTACATTGTAATGAGTTGGGACTTCCTTGATTGTCTTTGAAAATTGAAAGTTTTTATTTTACAAAGGGAATGTGAGTGGCTTCTTTTGTTCTTTGTAGAGTAAAAGAGCACTGGTGGCTTAGTGGTACTGACCTAGTCTTTATAACATTTTAAAAACGATAATATGTGCGCATTATGGTGTATGAAAACATCGCGAGGGAACAGTCATGTGCAAGCACTTCAAAAAAACCATTTTGCCTTGCTTATTTTTTAACTTTGTCTAAGGAGGTAGTAACTAGTAACACGTCCAAACAATACATTAGTATTTTTACAACTGTAAAATCGCAGAAGAGTGCTTTACTTCGTTGACCCAGCTACATCAAAAGCACTTATTGTCATATCTATTTAATACTTTGCGTAAATATAGTGCTAATTTACAAAATAATGTGTTTGTACACACGCACAGACGAAGTCTCAAGCCTTTCAGGAAATTAGAGATCATTAATAAAAAAAAACTCGTTAAAAAACCCGTTACTTGCATTTAAGCCTAAGGATTCAGTAGGCCTGAAAGTCGTAGTGACCTACGTACTAACTACTGTCCGCTCTGTGGTCGGAGGGTCGATCCATCTTACTTACATGTAACTTAATAAAGGCGCAACGTCGCCAACAGATCCGCTGACTTGCCTTGTTTTGTTCCATTGAGGCTGGAATTTATTGTAGTCCAAATGCTCGGACAAAATGCCACGTATTTTTGTGGTGATAAAACTCAGCTTATCGTGCCGTTCGGGGTATTTTTCACTCTGAAATAACATTGCATGCACGGTTTTGATGGCTACCATTCCGGCCTGCGTTGTTTAAAGTCTGGATGTGAGTTCGAGTCCCGTGGCTGGTTTGAAAATAATTATTTTATTTTATTCATACTTATACCATTTTGTTTACAAATTACATGTAATACTATGACAATCGTTGATAGATCTTATGAATAAAATAAAATATAATACGTTTAAATTTTAAAACATTGACATTTCAACAAAATTACAGTTGTTGTTTGTGTCTCCTAAACTCGTTCACATAAATAAATTACTGAGTGAGCCGAATTTGTGTTAAACTTATCTAAATATTGTATTTAAATTCGGCAGTATACGGATTCACTCACAATAAATCAGTGCCACAAAAAGCTTTCTTTTCTCTCTGAATAGTTCCACTGCTAGGTTTAGTTTTCCGCGAAAACGTGGCAACACATTAATGTTTCACCAGCTAAAACGACTTTCCTGTTTCCTATAAATCGAGTCTTCAGTGTCACCTTAAATCAGCTTGCGATTTAAAGTGAACTTTACAGAGCTGATTTTAGAATCAATTTCACTACGCAAGCATTTTGAACCTGGAAAATTCTAGAGTATTTATGTGCAAAGAGCACGTCTGTATGTCAATGTCAAATAGGATTGAGCTGTCATGTGCTGAATTTGATTTGACTTGCATCGTCCACAGACGCCACAAATTAAAAGAAGAAGAAGACTTGCATCGTCTGCAAGTAAAATATTTGTCCAAGTGTTTTCGTCCACAAGGTGTTTTCGGGCCAAATGTCAGAGTTGGCACCGAATGAGGTTAGCGATAAACATCACCCGCTAAACTGTGTAATGTACAACATTGTGTTGCTTCTAACATTTCGTTTGGGGAAAAGCAACGAGGAAAAATCTGCTTGGGTGTGCTTGGTAGGAATATTGCACTCAAAAATACTTTAGTAGTTGAGGTGAGTGTCATTGAAATCTATGTCTTTACTAATTTTATAACTAACTACTCTAACTTAGTGCTTAGTAACATAAAGAAAGAAAACAAAGAAATAAAAAATCATTAATTGAAACCCACTGTTTAGAAAAAAAAAAAACAAATTAAAAAATAAACTAAGAACAATCACGAAGGTATATTATCTAAACGTCTATCTTAGTGCTCAAATCAATGAAGCAAACCGTTCATTGCTGCAGTGATACCTACTCAGTTATTCGTCGCATTCATTCTTCTGTTATACATTGTAATCCATTTGTTATACTGTATTATTTATTTCTTATATATTTTCGTCAATATTATGTTATATTTCATAGGAGTACGTCAGGAGATGGGCGTTGAGGCTGCTGCACAGTTTTACTACTTTTTGCAGTCTCATCGTTTTATTTTATAAATTGCTCATTGTAATTGTTCTGAATAAATGCTTTTATTTATTATTTATTTATTTATTGCTTTCATTTGTGTTCGTACGCTCGCTTCCTTGGTATGGCTCTGCTCGGTATAGGTACTATCTTAGCTAAACTATTCTCCAACGAACCGTGCGCTATAAAACGTAGCTAGCACAAGCTGCCGTGACGAAAGTACCTTAGCTAAGTTTTATTCAGTACCTACTGTAACGTCGCTAAGATAGATCATTGCCTAAAAAACGCATATTTTTTTATTAATACCACTTAGATGGTCAACAATCGCGTGGTAATACCCAGCAGAGCCACCACGTTAGAATCCGATCATTTATATATTAAAAGTATGTACGTTAGACGTATATAGTGTACGTATGCCGTTTATTGCTGTACGTTCGTCAGGTACTGAGAAAATCGACTTCGCTAGTGGCTCTGCCAGGAAGGATGCTTCCCAGCAGAGTCACCTTGGATTAAGTATTTAGGAAAGATAAACGCTACTGTGCTTAAGCAAAAACTGTTGTACGTATTGTGTTTAGTGTACGTGTTGAAAAATATCATTATTATGCAGTGGTTTTATTTTTATAACTGATTTAAACTATACAAACATTAGCTCTGCTGGGTAGTACCACGCCAACAATCAATGGCCCTCCTGATAGTAAGTGGTTACCGTAGCGTTGCAATACCAGAGTTATAACAAGCGCATTGCCAACATGAAACGTAGATCAAAAATCTCTTAATAATATGCCAGTAATTTCAACGGTAACCATACCCTTTGAATCCAAACACAACAATGTATGCATTAATGCTTGGCGGTAGAAATATTTGCAGTGTTTAACTTCCCCGGACAAGCTCTATCACAAATAACCAATAAAACACAAATAAAAACTTAAAAAGTTTAAGTTTTTATGTTTAAAGCCAGATTTTGTTTTACTACATAAAATCATGTTTATTGAAAAGCGCAGTGCCTTTACTTAGTTCCAAAAACAGTCGTGTTATTGTTCTGACTGAGTTTAAGGTCTTAGTAGTGACTGCACGTGCTTTCAATTAAGAGAGCTGTCTTTTTACATCCTGTATAACTTAATTGATAATTCATTTAATTCCAAGTTCTGGGTCTTGTGGAATGGACCAGCTGTTTGAGTTTGTGTCCGTTCAACGGAGCAAAGAAATTAAAATACTGTTGTTCGCCGAATATACGAACAAAGGATATAAACTTAGTAAAACCGCGGGTAAGTGAGAAAAATTCACCGGATTCAATTAAAACTTCTTTAAAAATAGGAATGATTTTTTTTTTTTTTTTTTTACAACTGAAATGGCAACCAAGCGTACGGCCCACAAGATGGTAAGCGGTTACCGCAGCCTATGGACGCTTGCAATACCAGAGGTATCACTCGCGGGTTGCCACCTTGAGGCTAAGATCGAAAGCCTCATGTGCCAGTAATTTCTCCGGAAACCATACCCTTCACACCGGAACACAGCAATGCGAGCATTACTGCTTGGCGGCAGAAATAGGTATGGTGGTAGTCCTTCCCCAGACGAGCTCTATCACAGAGAACTATACTACTCTTGTTATATAAAACGTTATTATCCCATGTTGTTGACTAAACGCAAGCATTTGAGTAGCCATTTATTAACATCTTACTTGCCCCCATCGATCGGATATTATTGCTAAGAAAAAACAAACAACCCGACACAAAAACACTTCGCCGCACCACGATACAAGCGAAAATCAAACTAAGATTCTAAGAGATAAAGCTCACATCAAATCGTCGTACGGACGGATATCTGACCCTTGAACAATAAGTCAGGATTTTATTTAAGGGGTGCCACTTCAGTGGCGGGTATTTACATAAGTTTGTTTATGAATGTCGCCTGGTCTTCATCGGTCGACGCCTCTGCCACTTAGCTGGATATCATCTGTTTACTCAATGAATGGAACGCAAACAGAGCGAATGCAGGTGTCTGGTAAACTGTTTTAAGCGTTATTTTCACTCGGTTTTTGACCTGAGTTTACTAATAAAAGGTGTCATATGAACCTGTGATAGCCGAGTACGTAGCCTCAAGTTCGTCGCTCCCTTTCTAAATGAAGCATATAACAATTTGACGTCTCGTTAGGGCACTTTTGAGACGTTTTGGGAGAGTCGGGGTAGTTGCAGAGCAGTTAACTCGCTTTATTGTGATGTTACTTTAATTAATGGACTTGCATTGGTCCTTGACATGGTGCGTGGATAAAATCGAGGGCAGGTCAGTAAGATAGCTCTAAAGGGACACAGCTATTGCGTGTAGGATGGTGTTAACAAAACTTGAATCGTTGTTATGATCCTTCATTTATATTCTGTTAGTTATGTAATGTAATTTCTAATGCTGTAATTTTTATATAGTTACAGCTTTGTTAACTTTTTTATTTGTAAAGTTTGAGAATTATTATGAATGCGTAAGTTTAGATATTTCGATGTTGAACACTAATAAAGATAAATCTAGGTGCATTAATTAAAATTATATATATATATATATATTATAAAATTAATATACAATACAATAAAACAAATTGAATTGAATTTTTTATTTGTAAAATTGTAACTACTATCTGTATTTAATACAAATATTAGTATAGCACTTTTTTCAGGGCCACTCACCATACTTCAAACTGTAAGTTTATTTAATGTAAAGAGCAATGAAAGAACAAGTAACACGTGTCAGGAGTACCTACTGCTCCTATCCAAGACCTTGGCCAGATCTCAGGAGCCGCGGCCGCGGACAGGCGCAAGCTTGCCTAGCGAAAAGCCAAGAAATTAAAAGTTACAACTGAGAGTTTACAATTCTACGGGGGGCCTCATTCAAAAGTTGTATTTGTGTGCCGCTCGCAAAGCCATGATTAAGCGGCAACAACGGATGCTCGTTAAAAGTTGAGACGCGACCGCCAGCGTTTAAAACTTCCACCTGGCGGCGTCCGGCTCAACCAGCTCCGTCCGTCCGGCTTAGCCGAGCGCCAACCGCAGAACAATAATACATGAACGGCTTTCATAATCCGGCTTTCAGTATTCATTTCTGAGTGCACACGAGCTATGATTCAACTTGCTTATTCATCCTTAAAGTTGCACGAATGAGCACTTAAACATAAAAGCAAATCACGTTTTAAAATTATATTACAATGGGTGGTGATCCAACAATCTACATTTGCTTCGCGTGGTGGATTAAGTCCAAAATACTATCGGCCGAGAGTAGGCCAGTGTCCCAGCAGTGGGAACATTAGAAGGCAGTCACGATGGCATTGTTCTTATCTATTCTTGGTCTTTTATTTTAGTCATATATTATGGTGATTGTTGTTGTAAAAGTTATCTCAGAGTAATCGCTCTGGCGCCATATCAGCAGCGTACCAGCTTATCGTCTCTGCGAGGTGATGCTGATCTGGCGTTTATTAGTGTGCGCTACAGTATGAATTTTGATACGGGAATACTTCGTATCGTTGAGTTTTTGCCATGTCAACTGCGCCAAGCTTTACTGTGCAAGAGCACAGCAAGGGGCAACAAAGCTTGTTGAAATTTGCGAGTTTAATTCCCACGGTGGACCAAATTAATGTTTGCACGATCTCCTTATGTTGGTTTAGGGGTTGAGTGTTTCGCTGCCTCGTGTGCAAGCACTCATATTTCCTGATATCACAGGGAATTCTAGAAGCCAGGACTATATGTGTCTAGTTTTTCAATTTAATCCTACTAATATTATGAACGCGAAAGTGGGTGTGTGTGTGTGTGTTTGTTACCACGTATCTCCGTGAAGACTTAGCCGATTATCATGAAATTTGGAATGTAAATAGCTTAAATCTTAGAATAACACATAAGTTTATCCTAGGCTTTTCATTCCGGAAAATGAACTGTGCCTGTGGGATAGCATAGAAACTGCAAAAACACGGGTGAAGCCACGCGGGTCAGCTCCTTTTTGAATAAGACCTACTCGTACACGCACAAAGCTCATTTTAATCAAAGTTAAATTGATGTGAAGCCCAATTATAGGCCTTTGTTCTGTAACAAGTTTTAGATTTCGAACGGGAGAATAATTGCAGAGAGTCGTGTGTCACATGACACGACTGAGCTGTATGCGGCATAGCTTCGTATTTTGCAACTAACTTAGAAGTCCCCATAATACAGTTCTGTTTAACAGCAGCTTACCTTGGGGCTAGATGATGCTGTGTGGATTGTCCAGCATTATTTATTTATTTATAGGTTACAATATTTTAGTTTTTAATAAAAATCTATTGTTTATTATGCCCGCGTTTGCCGAGCTAATATTGTTAGGCTGTTCTGCCTATGTTTGCTTTGAACAGAAAGCATCTGGTCTCGCTACAACTCGACAACGAACACCTAGTTCTAATTAAAAGTTCGTGCTGTTCGCTCGCGACTAGTTCATTTACGTAGACGTAGAAGTAATGCACAGAGTAAAGGTTTTTCTTGATTCCACTTTATATTCAAGTATTTGAAATAGGGTCGGACACTTTCCGAGCACATCGAGTGAATGCAACTACTTGGCTACGCTGGTTTAACTGAATGAAAGAGCGGGAGAGATGTCGTTCGATTTCAACCGATTATCTATAAACATACAATGTTCGCTCGCTCCAAGTGTTTCATTCACAGCATGACAAACGTTTGCTGAACTATTTAGATATATCACTAAGGGTGAGTTGCATCATCTAACGTTAACGTCAAATTGTTCAATCGTCGTCGAACAATTTGACGTTAACGTTAGATGGTGCAACTCACCCTAAGTATCTGTAATGTGAAACAAAATAATTTCGATATTATTAGAAATTGGTGCAGAACCTTCAAATAGCTTTATTGAAATATTCAATGGAAATGAAAATAGCAAAAATAATGTAAGTTCAATCGGGAGTGGCTAAGCTGGCGGCTCCTTAATTAAAAACTGGCTTAGGGTACTTGCGCCGATCTCTCGCCTAGTCTATAAGTAATTTTATGATAAATGTTATAAATTGAATTTATGAAATTATTATGTTCAAAGACTAAAAGAAAGTTTAATAATATAGTTATAAGTGTTTTGTACTATAACCTATTATGGATTCAAAATGGTCTGAAATATTTTTTTAATTTATTTATTTAATAGATCGACTCGGGACCGAATAATATTTGATCTGTAAATAGAAACAGACCCACTGTTGAGTTTAGTACAAATTCTAAAGGTCAGGGCTTTGTTTCCGGATTTAGATTTGATTGTCAAGAGTGCTGGCGATTTTGCATAAAATACAGCTCGTTTTTTTTCTAAATTTTAAGTAAAACGTGTATTTTTTTTCGACTTTTACTTTTAATATTTATGGATGACCAAGAAATAAATAGATGTTTTTAAATATAATTTTTTTTCTGTTCGAAAATTTATGTGCGCAATGCCAGTGCTCTCATACGGTGAAGGAAAACATCGTGAGGAAACCGACATGTCCAAGAACTAAAAAATTCGAAAGACATGTGCCATCCACCAATCCGCATTGGGTCCGCGTGGTGGATAAAGACCCAATCACTCTCGCCTGAGAGTAGGCCAGTGTCCCAGCAGTGGGAACATTAGAAGGCTGTCATGATGATGATGAAATTAAAAATATACGCCACTTTGATGATGAATATATATAAAGATTTCTGCAAACTTCATCACCACAAAGAGAAGAATAAAAGATCTTGGAAAAGGCTTTTGTCACACTCGTTCGTTCGTTCATTCGTATGAGTCAGTGAAACGAAGTTCTAACAACTTTGAAAAAGTCGGGACCGACTGCTTAACGTGCCCTCCGAAGCACGTTAAGCAGTCACACTAGGATAAACAGATACAATAGGCGATGATGTAATTAGTTTTAATGTATCTTAAAGCAATTCACTATCCATCACAAAGTAGACCTTTTTAAAAAAAATATCTTGTTAATGTTTTAGGTCAGGCCGGGATTTGTACCCGCATCCTTTAGTTTGATATACGTATAATACGTGTGTTTGAAATAACATTTTTCCATACAAAAGAATATAATCCTGTTGAGGGATTATTGTGACAGTGTAGGGGTTTTGTTTGATATCAAAAATCGGAATTTTCATTTATTTATAACAAAATCCGAGTTTGAACTTAACAGTTTCATATCTTTGTTAATATTTTTTTTTAAATTTGCTTCTATAGGTTTTTTAGACAAACTGAAGTTTCAGACTAATTGAGTTAAGTATAGTTTTTGAAATATATCTTCATAATTCCTGGAGAAAAGTACCAAAGTGGATGGCAACAGCTAGTATTAAAACATAGATCATTCATTCATTTTTCATTTTAAAATTCAATTTATTTCATATTTATCTTATTTAAAAATGTGACAATCTTATTATTAAAAGGCGCTCATTTTACTATTACGAAACATATATACTTTATTAACTACCTACTTACGTTTTTATGAGACATACAAGCTTTATTAACATAAAAAACGACATACGAAGGATCAAGATCAGGATACATATATAATGCTGTCTGGTAGATAATGCTGTCTAGCATTAAGTTCGCCTTTGTAAGCGTATTTTAAGTTGTGCAATAAAGTATTTTTTATCTATTTATCTATAGATCAGGACGAAGCGTCTTCAGCTTGACAACGTCTATTCACTGAGCCATGCTTCACCACAGAGGCCTTAATAGGAAGGCAATGACTAAAGGCAATGGTCTAGTGCGGGCGTGTGGGCCGACTTACCATGTGAATCCATCCGTGCACCTAAGTGATTGACCTTTGTACGTTTACGTACGTTTGTTGTAACGCGTAACTGTCTGACTGCATGTCTGTTAACCAACGCACAGTAAAAAAAGTGGTGTCTGTTTCATCTCACATGTTCATTCCAGAAGCCAAAAGTAATTATACTTTTTTGCGTTTCTCACCATTATTTTTTTAATTTCTTATTATTTTTATATTTATTATTTACAACTCTTGAAGACGAAGTTGGATAAGGAAAATTGCATGGAAAAGCTAACGCAGACAAAGTCGCGCGGCATTTCATTAGTATTACTTATACGCTTGATGAATAGGAACGGTCAAGCTGTCTAACCTAACAACAGTATTAAGATAACTTCGCACAAAGAGCAGTTGTGGTTTTTTATACTGTGCTGTATTTTTTTATTGAAGGTTCCGCCATGTCCAACCAAATTTATTTTATTTGGAATTGGGCAATTTGCCGCGCAGTGCCAGTGTTAATTTTCTTTATAATTTTAATAAAATCCAATGCAATGGCCGCACAAAACCATTTTCAAAAATGATTCGATGGATAATGCTTGTTTGCTGGAATCCATTCCGTCTTTACAGTAGGTTATTGAATGGGAAAGTAAAGTAGGTTCTACAGTATTATGAGAATTACAGGAAAAGGTCCCACTCACATTTCCCAGTTACATTAGATCACAAAGAACATGAACATGTGAGTGCATCCACCGCTTTCATTGTTATGAGATAGACTTACATCTAAAAGTCGTAGCATTTGTAAGAAATAACCATAGCTCTAGCTAATCTTTATGTATGGCGAGCGTGCAAGCGGTCGCGTAAGAAAACTGCTTTTATAAAAAGCCGTAAGTAATACCTACTTTTTGAATAGAAGAAAAACAGTGAGAATGAATCAGAGTCACATAGAATCGTAATGGAGTTTAAATTGAAATTACTTTTTAAATATGGCTGTCGCAGTATATTTAACGGAGCGAGCTCGGAATGCGGTGCAATATTAAACTTGCTATTAAACAAACATGCACGGTGCGAAATTAAAATGGGTTTGGAGTTTCCGTTTAAACACTTTTCCACCCATATTATTGTTCGCTCTACGTTTTTGGGATGTACAGTATTGAGTGTTTAGTTTAGTACCTACTTTAGACAATTTAAATAGAAGTTTAACATATTTACGTGGCTAGTATCTAGCAGTTATTCTCACAGACAGATGCGGTACGGTGACTGTTCTGGTTTTAATTGATAGCAAACATAGGTAAACAACAACCTACACTTTAGTTTTCGTTAATGAGTTCTCAATTTTAGTAAATTTTGTACAATTTTATTAACGAATTATTTCTCTTGTTCGAAAGCAATCCGCTGAATTGTAACAAACTGAATGAAATCAAATTGTTTTTCATGAAACTGTCGCCATTGTTGTTCCAAACCAACGAAATAAGGGTTTGCCAAAATAAATATAGTTTTGTCTGAAGGGTTGGGCAAACTTGATTTCAGTTTGGTTCACAGAGAAATGTTTTATAGCAAACAATTCTGTAAATCGTATGGCTTACTTGATTTTCTGGAGGTTTACGAGTTTACGATGCTTGGAACTTACCTGTAACAATAAATATATTTATGAATTATGCGAATAAGCAATTTACCAACAATAATATGTTCTGCTATTTTTATTTAATACGAAAAAACATTTATAATTATATACTTGGTCTACACAGAAGTTTCGAAGAATCATCATCATGACCACTTCTAATGTTCCCACTGGGACACTGGTTTATTCTCGAGCGAGAGTGATCTCACTCATCAGGATACTAGTTTACGTTCAGCTACGCTTGTGAACAAATGAAACTTGATTTACTAGTTTTTTAAAGACCTTATTTTTTCCGAGTTTCAACTTAAATGGAAAAGAAAATGAAAGAGTTGCAAATGAAGTTTATGCTATATAGTCGAACTCATTTTGCTTAACTGAATAACCGTTGAGTTACTGCGGTGCTGACTCACTGACAATTTTAACCATAGGTTACTTTAACTAGAGTTTAAAAAAAGACTGACTAATCAACACCTCAAACGTTTTAGAGATCCTAAATGGCTTAAATTGATGGGGTAAGTTTTAATGTAAGGGTGGAATAATAAAAGTATTTCTGCAATTAAACTCAGAGATGACTCAGCGGGAAGCATGCTATGCATGAAAAAAAGTCAGAGCGGACAAAGTTATACACACATGCGACATGCGACATGCGACACAGTGCGTATGCGACACAGAAAAGCAATAAACGAACTAGATTCATCGGACCAAAGAGAAGGAGAGAAATCAATGCTTATTCAGTTACTATTTACCTTTCTTTCATACTAACCGCTTTGTCTCTTACAAGCAAGAGTGAATGTGTGTAATTCATTATCTTAGTTAATAGAATAGAATAGAAAAATATTTATTTAACGCCACACAATAAACATAAGAATAAAAATAACAAAACAAATTAAAACTATTGTGACGATAATAATACTGTTAGAATTGCAGAGCTTTCTCTGTATAAATAATTATTATCAAGTTAATGTATTGTAATTGAAACTTGTATCTGCGCAATGGAAATATATTCGTATTTGTCCCATTTACGCTTTGCATCACAAAGAATTCACCTAGATTTTGTTTAACAACTCAGCTATCCACTGACCTACGAGAACACTCATTTTATTTAATCTGTGTACAACAAAATACTTCTTGTGCTTTTGTAGCTACGGCTCAAATCAGATCTATAAACCAAATCAACCCCGAATCATGCTGTTTCCGATGACCTCCAAAGACTATTTGAATATTATTTAGCACTAAAAACGATAATATCTAGCCCGTTGTTTGAGACAACGCCAAATAAACGACATGTTATGTTTCAGGACAGTTCAGAAGCTAAGCTTTTTTGGACGGCCTAAGAACTCTGTCAATTCGTATGAGTCAGGCCAGAGTTGGCTAATGACTCATACGAACTGACTAACTTACTTACTTAGAAGCTACAACATCGATTATAATAGGTAGTATTATTTTTTTAGAAAGAAACAAAAACCGACTTGAACTAAAAAAGGTTTCGATGGATCGTGGAGATACGAGATAATGTAAGAAAGAAAGAAAGAAAGAAAGAAAGAAAGAAAACTTTATTGAGCCCTACAAAATCTTATAACTACAACTTCGGTATTACATCAAGTAATACCTACGCTATCAAACATTGGAACAAAACAGGTGCATAAATATCTAGATAGGTAAGCAAGTAAGATGTGCTAGACAGGTACAGGTGGGGCCCATGAGGTCCTTGTTTCAGAATAATGGCTGCATTGAACTTGCAAGTTCAATGTCCGTAATAATGTAATTATTGACACGTTTATTATACTTGTTTCAAAAAGCGCTGAATTAATTTCATTAAAACTTATAAGGGACCACTTTTGATAAACACCCATCAAACAAAAAAAAAAAAACAATAAAATCAACTCATAATTATGCAATAATTCATAATCACATTGACTTGATAAAATTCGGTTAAAAACGGAGACCAATATAAAACCAGCACGAACGAAAGGACAAACAGAATCCAAAGAGAGTTTTAGTAAATCGCGGCTGTGAAATTTAATAATGGCGAAAGTTTGCTTGTAATGTCTTCGCTTACGTTATTGAATTGAGTTCAAACTCGGCTCGATAGCCACCAAGTTTTACCGAGGGAAATTTTGCAAGTCAGAATAAAAAAATTGCTTGAGCTGGTCACAATGTCTACAATTTTTTACATCAGATGTGCAATTTTGTTTTAATTTTTGATCATAATAATTCGTATTCATATTTCATTGCTTCATAAAGCATAAAGCATAAAATATGAATATCTATATACCTTATTGATAATACTCGTAGGATCATAAAGCTCGGTATTTTTATCGCAACATGAGCCCTGCTGACTGGGGCACTACACTGTATAGTCTTATTTACTCAAGTATTTTTTTATAATCGACTATTATCTACCTTATTTTAAAAAAGGCACATAAAAATTTTAAACTTAGAGTGAAGATGAATGAAAACAACAGAACTGCGTGATTTCTCATTTATTATTTTGCCATTTGTTATTTTACATATTTATTTATTTGTTTATACCACCAAGGTGGCAAACAAGCATACGGCCCACCTAATGTTCAGCGGTTACCGTAGCCTATGAACGCTTGCATTACCAGAGGCATCACTCGTCATCCTTTGAAATATTTGAAACTTGCACGAAGACTAAACCAACTTCCATTTAGCTATAAAATTTCAATGTCTAACAAGCTTTTAACCCTATCAAAAAAGAAACCAAATGCACCAATGTATTATGCACACACTTGTTTATTTAGGCGATGGCGTATACATTGGTGATTAGACAGGGGCGCTATAAAATTCACAAGACCCCAGGGAGCAGTGTACATCGCGCGCTGCGCAGTCGTCGCCGGCGCGCCAGCTAACCGTTGAATATTTAATACGAAGGATGCACGTCGATATTCCAAAAGTCTATAAGCAGGCAAGCAGACGAGCGAGCTACTGGACCATTTTTACTTTATTTTTAGTAGTAACATGCCTGACAAGCTACGTCGTAGCAAGGCTACACAATCTCTACACCGCAGCTACGTCGTAGATAATTACGAGCTACAAGAATATAAGGAATTAATAATTTGGAGTTTTATGCTCCAAAATTTATGCTCATAAAAAACTAATTTTAGTAGCTTGCTTAGTATTATCTATACATCTGAAATGCTACTGGATATCTCCACCTTATAAGAGATCCGATTTCCTTTACTCTTTTTTTTTTAAAGCGCTAACTTAAAACCTACCTATAAACGACCTAACTTTAAATTGGTCTCATTAAATTTTGATGAGGATCTAGAAGAATAGCTTCTCCAAATGCAGTAATTATCTCACATTTAAAAGTTCAGCTTAGTCAACATTTGCTATGTTAGTGATCAAAATGAAGTAAAGAATACGCAAGTGAAATAACGTATGATATAACTTGGACCTTTGCGAATCTCAATCCCTACAGACGGAATCTTTGAATTCAGGTTTCAGCGCGATACTTCTTTGTTTCAATACAATGGGAGCTCCGCTAGCTTACACGTGACCAACTTAGGTCATTAGGCTTGTGCTGAGCCCGCTGGAAGCATAATAGATGGTCTAAGTAACTAACTATTATTGTATACGTACTAAGTTTACTAAGTTATTGACTTATTGCTGACAGGTCTTAACCTATTAATATTTGAAATGAACCTACGGGATGGTTATTGACTTTGGTATATACTTTATGTTAAGTTTTATGTTACGATTCTTTAAGCCCTTTTTACTTAGCAGTAGTAGAGTTCTACGACTTTGCGCAAATATTTTCAGGATATGCAAACTATTTTTTTTTTTTATACAACTGCAGTGGCAACCAAGCGTACGGCCCACAAGATGGTAAGCGGTTACCGCAGCCTATGGACGCTTGTAGTACCAGAGGTATCACTCGCGGGTTGCCACCTTGAGGCTAAGATCGAAAGCCTCATGTGCCAGTAATTTCACCGGAAACCATACCCTTCACACCGGAACACAGCATTGCGAGCATTACTGCTTGGCGGCAGAAATAGGTATGGCGGTAGTCCTTTCCCGGACGAGCTCTACCTATGTATCTAATCATACTATGTTCTGTAGTGCGATTTCGACTCATGTTTTTTAATCTCAGCTGTTTTGCTATTCTTTGTTGGCGTTAATTAAATACCCGATATCTACTGGTTCAAATCAAATATACCTACTTGAGGTCTAATACAAAAAAAAGTTTTGTTCAATAAAACTACACGGATCACCTAGAAACATCGTACAAACTATAATTCATGCCTCTAAACGCGCCTTAAAAATTCTGACAAGAAAATCAGGTGGATCCCTATATTTTTGGTAAGGCTAGACTACCTGCCATAAAGTATCCGAAACTACATCAAAAATGCGTTACCCAAAATACTTTACAAAGTATTTTATCAAAAAAGCTGATAAACCTTTTCGCGCTTTCTCGCAAAAACAATTTGCATTACAAGTAATGTAACAAGTTGTATTTTTGAATGCGGACTGAAGGGTCGGCGACTATCGAGTTGAGCTTTGTGTTGTGTTGTGAAGGGTATCAGGTTATAGGGATCAGACTAGCGCCGCCGGCGGGTTCGCCGTCGTGGATCGTTTTGGGCGAACCAGCTATAAGCTTTCGAGGTTTGAAACAAATAAAACAAATGGTTTGTTCCCATTTGAGCATCACGTTAAAATATTGATTGCTGCTCAAATAAGAATACCGTTGGTGCTCAAAAAATAGGTGCTCAAACGGGAATACTACAATGGATTAAATGTCCAATATATTTACAAACACATCACTTTTTTAAATACGCATTAGTGGAAAACTTGGGAAGCAAAGTTGCTAAAACAATATACGCTTGGTTGCCACTTTATTGTCATTTATATAAAAAAAACGATAGCAAAAAAATTTCTAGTCTGGGAGCACGACAGTGCCCCCGCCAAGTTGATTTAATTTACACTAAGACACTATAGCATTTATCTTATGACAACTCTACACTGCACTGCCGACAAATTCTGCGCAAAATGTTTTCGTTATATTAACGTCTAGCGAAATTAGCACCGTTAACGTTGAAGAATAAAGATTTTGTGTGACATATTTTTTCTTTGCGCACTTACACATAAATCATATTATTATTATTGTAAGGAACTAATATGATTTAGGTAAGTATCTTTGATTTATCTATACTATAGCGAAATGATTTATTTTTGCCTAAATTCATCCACATTTTTACTTATTTTAATAATGCCCCAGCTTTTATATTAATAGTATTTGCAAAAATGTTTCTTCTCTACAAGCTTAGATCACTGTGTCGTTTGCTGGCCCAAACAACTCTAGTTTAACATTTACATAAAGGACTGCCTGGGGCGAGGGGTAGGCAGACCCAGCACGAAGGGGGGAGGGGATAGCACTTATTGTAGCCGACACACGTGCGATATGCAAACTCACCTGTCGGCGAGGAAAGGACAAGGTTGGGCAAAATTAAACATTTCCTACACAAAAAGGTTCAGTTTTCCTACACCAATACCTGCCAAGTTTATACTTTTGTTTCGTGCGTGTTTTGTATGAAATGTCTATTTTCACGGCTATGTCATGAGCAGAGCGAGCAAAAAAGAACCAGTAACACAAAGAGAGAAAAACTTTGATCATAAACGGCTTTATTCGACTACCCACTTTAGGCGAGCCAACTTTGTACTTACCAGGCGATTCCGCCTTTCTGACTTTTTAGGCAACCCTTTTATGTGGAAATGCCTGTCCAATTAAAGGCAGGAAAAAAAACACGTAGGCTAAAAGCTTCGTATTTTGCTCTACAGCATCAAAGACATTCCTGGCAAAGGGCCACTTCCAAGTATCTGTCCCGTGTCACGTCACCTTACGAGTATTATTCCGCATTACATAGTAACAACCAGATTTTTGTGTAAAGATTTTTACTTATTTTTCCGAGCTCTTTTTACGTATCACTTGAAGTGCTAATATGGATGTATGCACAAGAAAGAACCTTTTAGGTCCTTTTTAAAGGTCGCCCGAAGGCCTCTGTGATGATCTAACTACGACTATATACCTACTATACTAACCACGAGTTCCAAGTGTCGATCGCACATTTAGATAATTTTGTAAAAATGGCTAACCCCGTCGATGTAAACTATAGTGATGTTAATTGTGACGTTGTAGGCCACTTTCTGTTTGCCGACGCGGTGTGGTTTGATGGAGAATAATGTTTTTATTAAGGGATAGTGCGGGGATTAGGATATGGAAATAGCTGTTTTGATCTCGAAGGCTTTGTCACGGTGATACCAGTACTATCAATAATAGTATGGGTGAGTGTGGGTGATAAAGTGAAACCGTAAAACGTACTTTTATTATTTTGTGTTTAATTTTCTTTTACTACTTATTCTTTTGTTTGTTTTTTTGGGAGTCAATAAATGTATTTTCTTGTTTTATTTCTTTCTTTGCTTATACTAGCTTCTATCCGCGGCTTCGCTCACATGGTATGTAGATAAATAGCACCTTATTTTGTTATTCTAGGCAAAAACTATTTAAGTTTTATTGAAATTAGCTCAGGCGTAACGGCGTGATTGAATTTAAGTATTTTTTTTTAATTAAACGCGTGGATTTTACATATAAATTTGTTATTGATTTGGATATTACTAATCAAACGAATGTGAATAACAAAAATAATTCTAAAATAATATTTGTTGGAATCTCCGTGTAAACTAAACTCTGTATAGAGGTAATAGAGGTCTCTATGGTTTGGAGTGACACACAAGACAACACTGTCAAGTCTACTATACAATGGCATAGTTTGTATTTTCTTCTATCTAAATAAAATCTCTCGTTATCACGTCGATCAGTCTCTGTTTTATCAATATTGTATAATCTTTTCATGAATAATGTTATATTATAAGTTATTGTACGTTTGCAACATATATATATTTATTTTTTTATTATATTGGTGCGGCTACTATAACACTGCGGCCATGCAGGCCTATTGTGTTCGCCACTTGTTTTGTCGCCCTTTGGGGGCGTTTACAGTTCACCTCCAAGCCCTGCCGATACTAAGAACTGGAGGATTTGCTTGGGGGTGATGTCTCTTAGCTCATCTGGGCTGAGGAACATAATAATTGTCTCAAATATACCAAAAATTACCTGTATTTATGGCATGTAGTAATTACATACCACTTACCTTAAATTACCTAGGTATTGATCATGTAATTACGTGATTAGCTCCATACTAATAGATGGTGAATATTGATGTTAATGCCGAAGATGCTTGCATAGTTAGTATATCTAATCGTTCGTTCGTTCGTTCGTATAAGTTAGTGGCCAACTCTGGTGACAGAGTTTCTAGGCTGCCCGAAGGTCTCTGTCATGGCCTAACAACTTTGAAAAGAGATTTGTTACCTAGTTACCCACAGATATATCCTACTAATCCTACTAATATTATAAATGCGAAAGTCTGTGTGAATGTTTGTTACCACGTATCTCCGCGACCACTTAACCGATTGTGATGAAGCTTGGAATGTAGATAGCTTAAGTCCTGGAATAATAAATAAATAAATAAATAAATAATGCTGGACAATCCACACAGCATCATCTAGCCCAAGGTAAGCTGCTGTTAAACAGAGCTGTATTATGGGTACTAGATGACTGATATATATTTATTACAATACTATACATAGATAGATATTTTTTATTATACATAGAAAACACCCAGAACACCCGGAACAAATATTTGCAGATCCTACAAACATTTGTCCCAAGGCGGGAATCGAACCCGCAACCTCCGCGTCGCAGGCGGACCTTCGCCCACCGCGCCACATTGGTCGTCAAATAAAACATAGGCTACTTTTTATCCCGGAAAAGTGACTGTTCCTGTGGGATAGCATAAAAACTGCAAAAACGCGGGTGAAGCCGCGCGGGTCAGCTCGTTAATAATAAATATTGGCGGGAATTTTTACACAGCGCTGCCCCAAACTAAGCAAAAGCTATAGAATACTTATAATTATTGTTAATTTTTTTAGTAAATTAAATAGTTATAATTAATACATAAAAACACCCAGAGCCGGAACAAATATTTCCAGATCTTTCAAAATTTGTCTCGCAGCGGGGATCAAACCCGCAACCTACCACTCCTTAACCAGGCACTCCCGACCGCGCCACCGCTAGGTCGTTGTATATTCTCCTAAAATACTTAAATTCTGAGAAAGATACAAAGATGCTTCAGGTATCTATTGATTATTACTGACCCAGGTGTTCTAATGAATTGAAACTAAACTAATGTCAATTAGTCCACTGGTACCGGCAGGAATCCAATTCAATAAACTTCGTTCTAGGTAAATCTGATAGAACGCTGGCAAATAAATTAAATCCAGGAATAGATTGTCGACAGCTGCAAAACATTTTGACAAACTCAGTCTCAAAACATGTCCTAACTTCGAAAGGAGATGTTTTAGCCATAATTAGAAAGCAGGGTTTTAGCATTAGAATTTTTCATATTACTCGTGGAGTTTTTATTTTTAATGTAGGTAGTGCATTTTATACATTACTAAATTGTTTTTAATTACTAAAGTTTTGATTACTTTAATTATAACACTTTTGTGAACTAAACAATGGGTCTAATAAACCGTCATATTTACAAAGCCTCTATCATAACAAGTGGTTCCGTACTGTTTCCGCTCAGCCAAGACTCGGGGGGCATTCGGGCAGTAATCCTGCGAGATGTACTGCATTAATCAGCTACTAAACCATTATGCGAACTGAATTATCATATAAATGCGGCGAGTAATCAATGGCAACCCCATCTTTGATAACAATACTTCAGGTATGGGTACATGTAAGTAGGGGTGACATCTCGTCCCATTATTATTATTAATTTAAAACAAAAACAAAATATTTAGAACTATAAAAATTCTTTCTATACGAAACTCTAGTGAAGTGAGTGAGTTCCGGTGTGAAGGGTATGGTTTCCGGTGAAATTACTGGCACATGAGGCTTTCGATCTTAGCCTCAAGTTGGCAACCCGCGAGTGATACCTCTCTGGTATTGCAAGCGTCCATAGGCTGCGGTAACCGCTTACCATCTTGTGGGCCGTACGCTTGGTTGCCACTTCAGTTGTATAAAAACAAAAAAAAAACTCTTTTGTTCTTGCGGTTGGCAGCCACATTGGCCGCAAAGAAAGCGAGTCGGCAACATAAACTTCAATGCTTCCAAAATATTGGAACTAACATCAAGAAATAAACTGTATTATAAAAATAAGTAATTAACAGATTACAGACTTTTAACACAATTAAAACAACAAAAAAGAACCGTTTTTCCGAATAAATTCAATTACAAGCTACCAGTCTTATCAATCGTGTCATAAACGCAGTAAAGTACAATCCAGTAATTGAAGTCAAGTATGCAATAACATCGGCACGCGCCCTCACACACAAGCACCCTCACACGCACACGTAAGCGCGCGGACAGTTTGCAAGTATCCGTAGACTGCCGAACTTTAATCACATTATGTTCATAAGCGCATAACTCGCCGCTGTAAGCCTCTTTGCCAACTTCCATGGCTCCTTGGAGAGAAATGCTTTCTAGAGTTCCACTTAAGTGTCCAATGTCTTCAGCGGAGAAACAAAGTTCAGTTTTTATGCAAAAGTAGACTTTCAAGTCTGGTTATGCGCTACACCTGGCCATAACAGTCGCATATCACAGTTACAGTTAAAGTTTTATGTGATACTGCATCATCATCAGCATCATCATCATCATATCAGCCGATATACGTCCATTGCTGGACATAGGCCTCGTACAAAGAGCGCCATGACGACCGATTTTGAGCCTTCACCATCCACCGGTTCATCGAGTGGAGGGCCGTTCTATACCCTTCCAGTTCTTCTTCAGTCTTTCGTTTACCATTAAAGCTGATTTACACATCATCTTGTGGTAAGTTGGTTACTCTTGTTGCCCACACTGAATGTTGTAAACAGTACACAATATATTACGAGTATTAGTACTAATGAAAATCATCTAAATAACGTCGTGGCATAGCTCGCTACCCTTCCACGTACTTCACAATAGCACATCTGGCTTGAAACAAACAGAATCACAATTCAATTAGCCAACCCCGGACCGAATTACACATTTGACAAAATACGCCAAGTTTGCTTAAATACGCCATACTCTGCAAATACGACTCTGCCAGTAGAGAAATTGATTTACTGGCTATTTCTGGTTTTACTAAATTCTCGGTCTAGAGCTTTATCATATTATCAAGTTTCCAGTACGGCGAGCTTGTCACACCTTCACAGCTATCGGGCTCTACGGTTTTGTTCCTGCTCACCAAATTAGATGGTCTAACAATCTATCTAATAATGGAGATAAAACTAAAAAATAATAGGTGTCGTCCACACAACACGAATGCGCGATTATTGCAAACTCGTGCGAACTTAGGTCGTACGAACGCGCGATCGAACATAGTGCGTTCGCGCGATGAGACCGCGTCGCTAATTCGTGCGATCGTTGTATTAGAACGACGCCTAAGGCTGCGTTTCCGCCAGAGATGTGCGAGGATGTGTAGCGAGGAATGTGTTTGTTAGGAACTAATAGAATCACTTTATTTACCTTTATTGAAGGGATTCTATTGGTTCCTAAAACACATTCCTCGCTACACATCCTCGCACATCTCTGGTGAAAACGTAGCCTTAACCTTGATGACGGCCACTGAATCAATCAATCAGGTGTATACATTTTGTCTGTGGCGAGACGTACTAGTCATTATTCTAAGGGGGCGACTATGGTGTCCCAGTGAGATAGAGCCCTTAGACAGAGGATTATGACATGTTTTGTTGTAAATTTTTACTTTTAAAAATTTAGCTCATTTCTAGGAAGCTCTAAAACAAAATTAGATTATCGACTATGATATTCTCGAGGAACCTGCAGTGTAAATTAAGGAGTGAGGATGAGCGGGAAATATAATCCTGTTCGTATCCCGTGTAAATAAAAATGGGGAAGAATAGGCGTTTTTTTACCATTGGTCCCCAGTGAGAACGAGACAGCTTGCGCGGGAATAACCCAAAATAAATTAGCAAGTAAGTAAGTTCGTATGAGTCAGTAGCCAACTCTAGTGACAGAGTTTTTAGGCCGCCCGAAGGCCTCTGCCATGGCCTAACAACTTTGAAAAAGCCGAGACCGACTGCATAACGTGCCCTCCGAAACACGGGAGCGCTCAGTGGAAAGCCACTGGCGGTCACCCATCGAAATGATGACTACGCGAAACAGTGCTTAACTTCGTTGATCTGTTAAGAACAACTTAGCCAGCTACGTCACAAGCGCTCAATAAAGTAGTGAAATAGGAAACAAAAGTATTCCTTTGTTTTTTGTTTCCGTGAATTAATCCCAAATTCAATATTTCTTTTTAATTTTCTTGCTTTTACAGCAGTTTTCGTGCCGAGACGCAATACAGCGGCGCGACATAAATCAACTAATATTGTCAGAAGTGATCGGAACAAACAACCTTCCGTTTGTTAACTTCATCCGTTTTATGAAACTACTAGGCAGCCCTGCGGTTCCACTCGTGGTTATGCAGTTTTTATGATATCCTTGTAGAAATATTTTTTTTTAGGATAAAGAGCAACTTAATGCACTAATACAGGGTATAAAATATCATCTTGTCTGATTTAATAATAATAATAAAATAAATAATGCTGGACATTCCACACAGCATCATCTAGCCCCAAGGTAAGCTGCTGTTAAACAGAGCTGTGCTAACGGTACTAGATGACTGATATACATAATACATACATGTATACTTAATACAATACAATACGTAGATAGATATTTTTTTATTGTATATAGAAAATACCCAGAATACCCGGAACAAATATTTGTAGATCTTAAAAACATTTGAGGCGGGAATCGAACCCGCAACCTCCGCGTCGCAGGCGGACCTGCGCCCGCTGCGCCACATCGGTTGTCAAATCCGTCTGATTGAAAAAGTAAGAAACTAACACACACGCATGTTTTTTTTATATGTAGATAGTATAAAATAAAGTATTGCCTTCTGTATGTATGTGCACTAAGATCTTTTAAACTACGCAACGGATATGCATCAAGAGATGAAAGTTTAAGCCCCCGTGCGAATCCGGGGCGAAAGTAGTTTCAATTTTTTTTTTTTTTTTTATGTCAGCATGTGACGCAATCAAGGCGCCCACCTGATGTTAAGCACCACGCCTGACTATTACAGATTATAATTATTATTATAATTTTAAGTTATTCACAAATAGAGTGTGGTAAAGTAAGAGCTATCGCACATCTTCTTATCTCATTAGCACGTGTAAAGAATGGAACTCGTTGCTGGGGGTCTGTTTTTCCGGACCAATACAATTTAGGAGTCTTTAAGGCTAGAGTGAGGTAGAGAAATACAGAAATAAGAAAAAAGACAAATGTTATTGATGCTCTTGAACACTGCAAAAAGCTTAAATGGAAATGGGCCGGTCACGTTGCACGCATGAACAATAACAAATGGACAAGAAAAATCACAACATGGCTAGGCCCACCAAATAAAAGAAGTAGAGGAAGACCAAAAGAGAGATGGATAGATGAAATAAAAGAAACAGCTGGCGAGAAATGGATGAGTAAGGCAGAAAATAGAGTAAACTGAAGCAAAATGGAGGAGGCCTTTACTCGTTGAGAGGTCCTTATAACTTTTTGAAATTCAGAAATTGACATATTTTATTTTAAATCAACTTATTATTCATTTTTTTGCATGAATTATTACTATTAATTACTTATTACTATTAATTATTTAACAAATGAATTGTAAAAATTAAGTTATTAAGGAAATAAATGAGGCTTTATTATTATAAGGCTAGAGTGAACAGGTTCTTTCTAGGCAAGCGTGCTCCATCATCGACCACACCATCACTTACCATCAGGTGAGGTGGTGGTCAAACGCTTGACGAACCTAAGTATTTTAGGTTTGCACTTATTGTTACATCTCGTGTTTATTGTAAAAAATAAGATAATTGATAGATTAAAATATAAGTAAATTAAAATAAATAAATCATACGAGTGTGGGATTCGGCAGCAATAATAAATAGATAGATAGATAACGCTTTATTGATCACCACACAGAAATAATACAAAAGCAACAAACTTAGATTAAGAGGTAATACAATTGGCGGCCTTATCGCTGAAAGCGATCTCTGCCCGGCAACCTATGCACGGAGCGGACTAAAATTTAATTGAGAAGGGGCATGTTGGTGTGGTGTGTATTATGTATAAATATAATATAAAAATAATGCATACACACATATGTATAAATAGTTTATAATAAAATATTTAAAATAAACATAAACTAAATATTAAAATACATACATACAATAATAAACAGTTTTCAACCGTATTTAGAGTTTATTTGAATTCAAAACTCTTATTTTAAAATTACAGCGTTAAAACCACTTATTTTAAATATTTCCTTGTGTGTTGTACAATAGTTATCTATTCTATCTTGTCGGACAGCCATCTTATATCTAAAACCTCATTCATTCCGTTCCATTCATCTCGTTCAATTCTTTCTTCCATCCCGTTCACTCAATCCATTCGGATACCATCATGCACTCATCTTTAAAAAAATCGGATACACTTCATTCTGATCCTACACGAGTATTATAAAGTCTACAACAGGTCACTGTTGTCTCATTGGGGACGAAATGCATATTCGCGGCAGAGAATGAATAACTTATTGCACCAGACAGCGGAATGAGTTCCATTATGAAATACCTGGGACTTATAGACTAAAGGACTTAAGGGATTGAGAGCACAAAGCTTTTGTTACAACTGTTTTATTACAAACATTTCTGTTCCGGGGAAGTTTTTTCTAGAATTACGGGCGTACCGAATAAAGTCACTCAAAACATGGGAAACGAAGGCAGTTCTCAAAATGTCTGAATTATGTTGACCTCGTTGGCACGATAATAGACGAGCGCCCGACTGAGAAGCGAGAGGTTGCGGGTTCGATTCCTGCTGAGAGCCTAAGTCAAGTACTAGTTGTTTCTGACACACATATTTTGCGCCGGATGGGATTGTATTATTGCTTCAGTCAACTGATCTATTTGGCAATGGTAAGTAATGAAGTAATAAGTCAGTAAAATTGAATGTAAAAATTATTGCAACATAAAAATTGGGATGAGGTTTAGTGTTAAATCCATTCGTTCAAATGAATAATAATATTATAACCATTATAAAAGACCCTATCTTTCAAATTCATATTATAAAAATACATATTTTCAATACACAATCATCTCAAGGATCATTTTGAATCGACTTTCGTTCATTCAGATCATTTTGAAACGTTTTAATCAATAACCCGTAAATTCATTATATAAATAAATAAATAATGCTGGACAATTCACACAGCATCATCTAGCCTAAGGTAAGCTGCTGTTATACAGAGCTGTATTATGGGTACTAGATGACTGACATATATTTAATACAATACAATACATAGATAGATATTTTTTATTATACATAGAAAACACCCAGAACAAATATTTGCAGATCCTACAAACATTTGTCCCAAGGCGGGAATCGAACCTGCAACCTCTGCGTCGCAGGCGAACCTTCGCCCACCGCACCACAATGGTCGTCATTGAACAAAGATAGGTTATATCGTGTCAGCTTACTTCTATCCAAGCTGTATTGATGGCAAGTGACTGTCGCCTTCATTAGAAGCACACCAGTAAAGCAAAGACAAAAACATGAAACTGTCTCCGGCACGACTCCGACACGGCACGGCACCTCGCATGTACACATGCATTTAGCATATGGAGCACAATTTGCATGCATAGAATGGAGACGTCGCATTTAAATATCAATTCAGTTTTTGCTGTCAGTTCCAGTTTATTGCATTGCTGTGGACACGCACAGCTTTTGCTGTGGCTTTTACGTTGTTTTGTTACACTGCCGTGGGACATAACAATGACCTATTTTTAAAACTAACTTCTGCCTGTGCATGGACCATAGATAAAAAGTTGGCTATGTTATATTATTCCAGGTCTAGAACTATTACTATTTCAAGTTTTTTTTTATTTTTATACAACTGAAGTGGCAACCAAGCGTACGGCCCACAAGATGGTAAGAGGTTACCGCAGCCTATGGATGCTTGCAATAACAGAGGTATCACTCGCGGGTTGCCACCTTGAGGCTAAGATCGAAAGCCTCATGTGCCAGTAATTTCACCGGAAACCATACCCTTCACACCGGAACACAGCAATGCAAGCATTACTGCTTGGCGGCAGAAATAGGTATGGTGGTAGTCCTTTCTTAAAGTTTCATTCAAGCCGTAATTGAACCACAAACATAAAAAATATATCCAAACTTTTGATATTATTCGTTGTTAAGGTTACTTACATTAAGACTATATGTGAAATTAGTGGGTTTTGTCTTAAAAAAACTCAACGCGGACAAAATTGCGAGGCGTTCTACTAGTATAAAATTTTCGCAAGTCTAGGTATGTGTATGAATGTTTGTTACCACGTATCTCTGTGACAACTTAACCGATTGTGATGAAATTTGGAATGTAGATGGATTAAGTTCTGAAATAACACATAGACTTTATAACCCGGAAAAAAATACTGTTCCTGTAAGATAGCATAAAAACTGAAAAACCACATGTGAAACCGTGCTCTGCTCGTAAGTACTTTATTAAAATCAAGGAAACACGACAATATTTGACGTGACTAAATTAAAATTAAATTGTGTCGCTTGAACATGAGCGGTATTTTCATAATATAATGGGTACCTAACGTAAATCTCCATTACTCCAAGTTATTTTTTATAAAAGAAAATGTGACGCGGAAACATGTTCAGACGGAAAAAACAAAAATATTTTTTATATACAACGTGATTTTAATTTTTTAGATACATTTGTATCAAATACTTCTTTAATAATTTTTTTACTTTGACATCGTTAAAAATTAAATGATGTTGTTTGATTAAGGTCTACTAGGGGTAGAGTACCATTATTATATCTTTTTTATCTAGCCTATACTGTCCCACTGCTGAGCAAAGGCCTTCCCTGCATATCTCCACTTATCCCGGTCCTGTGCCATCTCCTGCTAGCCCTTGTGCTTTCTTGGTCTGCCTCGGCGTCGTCTTCCACCTTCCGGGATCCACTTAGTTACTACCTTAGCCCATCTATCTATTGGAATAAATTATCAAATCTAATTAATTATGGCACTTGTTAAAGTATATAGCGGCCATGGTTTCTCATAAAATCAAAGCCTTATCCCTAGTGAAGCGCCCAGATCTCACTCCGGCAGATCTGAACGCATTAGGCTCAGTGTCAAGAGGACGGCTGTTTTGTTCACAACCGCCCGTAAAATGGAATTGTGCCGTAAAAGTCAAGGTTAGACTGTATCGTAAAAAGCACAAGTATACAGCTGGTATACTCCTAGCTAAAATAGAAGGGAATAAAGTGTAGGTTTACTAAAACGTGGTCGTATAATGGCTGTAAAAAATAGCATCATGGCGGCGCGGCCGCAACTACAAAGAGGTAGTACGCAATTGTGAAAAGTAATAATACTTTTTCAGATAATATCCAAAACTGATTTAGACCTATGGACTTATTCAGCTGAAAGTTGAGAAAAAAGAAGAAATCTATCTAATAACTAATCTAGACTGCGCGCAGTGAGCAGGGCTGTCTAAGTGCTATAATATGACTTCAACGATGTTATGTTTAAATGCACCGGTGGTCTAGTGGTAGTGACCTCGCCTTCCGATCCTAAGGTCATGGGTTCAAACCCGGTCGTGCACCAATGGATTTTTCTATTCGAAAAATTTATGTGCGCAATGCCAGATGCTCTCATACGGTGAAGGAAAACATCGTGAGGAAACCGGCATGTCTAAGAACTAAAAATTCGAATGACATATGCCATTCACCGATTCGCATTGGATCCGCGTGGTGGATTAAGACCCAATCACTCTCGCCCGAGAGTAGGCCAGTGTCCCAGCAGTGGGAACATTAGAAGGCTGTCATGATGATAATTTGCTACCAGTACACGCGTAATCGTTGCCCAAGTGAAGTCACATGTAATCCGTCGCATCTGAAAATGATCTTAAGTACGCGGTGACTGTAGTTTTAGTGATTATTATTATTATTATTATCAGCCTGTATCATCCCACTGCAGGGCAAAGGCCTCCCTATCGCCCTTCCATATAGTACGGTCATGTGCTTTTAAGGACCAATCCTTATTAAATTAGTCCAGGTCATCCCGCCATCTTAGTCTAGTTTTAGTGATTACACAAACAATAAAAAAACAGAAACACCAAGACAAACCAAACCTAAATTAGTCTGAAGCTAGTAAAAACTGTTCAATTTTGCATTTAATTAAAACAACAAGAGTCTGCGGAGCGACATTCGGCTTATTCCAGCGGCGGCGCCCGCGGTGTCGCGCGGTGACACTAACGAGCGCATTGTCTCACTGTCGCTACCCTTTGTTACCAGCCACCACCCCTTCGCACCTTCTAACCAAACTAAAGTTGAAAACAAACAGCTTTCAAATAACAAATTTAAAAAGGCTTTTTTGTTCCTATTCTCTAAAGAATACTTGTCTAGATCGAACATGAAAATATTACTTTGTTTCTTGTCTATCATTCTGTCTATTTCCTTTTATCGGGAACGACTGATGTTATCCATTCTTATTTATAGTACTGTTAGTGATGTAAAGAAAACAACGTATTACATAAACAAAAATATATTGAAAAATACATAAAGTAAAGACACAACATGAGTTCTTCCAGAAACACACACGGCATACAACTACAACATCTATTAAATAAAACCATAGTATTAATATACTATGGTTAGCTCAGCTCAGCTTAGCTTAGCTAGCTCAGCTTAGTCTAAAGCTTTAGAGAAAGATGAGCTTATAAAGCTAATAAATAATTGCGCTATCAGCAAACAGTTCCCCAGTTACTAATGTAAAATTTGGGGGACATCGGGAATAACCCTTTGTATTAAAAAAAACTTGTTCTGTAAATTGCAAAAAAACTCGACTGTAAATTAAGTTGATAATCAAATTTGGTTCAACAATAAAATTAATAGCAATAAAATTGATTTAGGTCGAATTTGGCGCCAGCTTTTTGCAATGTTGCATATTTTGCAAGAAATTTTTAGGCAAATTTCGTGCAACAAAGTCTTTTAACTCGTTCGTGGTCTAAAAAGTGTGCTGTATTTTAATCTACAATGGGCACTTCGTTAGGCACCGTCCTGACAGAGCGAAATTTGAACCGGTAATAAAAGGAGGGCGCTAACAAGCGGGGGATTACGGTCGCGAAATATATACATGTTCTGTCCCTGACCAACTAAACGTCAATTTACTCGAGAAATCGTGTTTGAAACATAAAAGAGTCCAAGTTTAAAATTAAAAATATAGGTAAGTAATCAAAATAGGGGTTACATATCAATTGAACTTCATTAAAACTACTCGATATAACTACGGTCGATTCACCTATGTTCATAATGCATTTTGGTCGACTGGTTAATTCACATAACTTCAATTGAACTATAATCAAAAGCACTATTGGATGTTTGCACTATGTTTAAAATACCTAATGAACGACCCGCGGGAGCGGCCTCCGAAGAGCCAGTTTTTTTTTTTTTAATAAACTTTAGGTTCCTTGTAGTTGTTCAAACCGTAGGTGAATTAACCATAGGCGAATAAGCCGTAGGTGAAACGACCATAGTCGAATTGTTCAATAGGGATATCGTTCAATAGTTATAACGAAATTCTATGAAACGACCTGTAGTTATTGTAACCAGTAGGTCTTTTGACCGTAGTTATATCGAGAGTAGTTGTAATGACTATAGTTCAATTAATATGTAACCAAAATAGGACCGAAAAATGACGAGCTTAAATCTACTGAAATCATGTTTTAAATCCATCCAAAATAAATAAAAATATTGTACTCAAACTCAAACACCAAAGCTTAGAACGCCGTAAATATTAAAGCAATTTTTTCATGAAGTTTGTTATGTTTTACTAAGGTAAAACATGGCATATTGCAATCCGGCGTGTGCCGCCGCCAGTGAGATAGCCCGCTCGCAGCGAGAGACCCCACTCGCTGTGAGATATCACACTTTTCACATAAACACCGAGCCACGCCACATTTAAAACTCCAAAGCGACTTTTATTTGAGTAAAGCTGGGACATTTTATTTTTTGGCCGCATTCCAGGCCTTTCTGCCTCACTGTGTCATGTTAAATATAAATAAAGCGTACATTGACGTTTAACCGATAATGTTTTACCCTACTTGAAGTACTGGAACTTGCAAAAAAACGTTTTGAACGAACTTGGAACTGGGTCGAAGCACCCGCAATCGCGCACTGAAGTTCGGCAGTTTAAATTATCGATGCATTTGCAAAAGTATTACCGATAAAATTCTAGAACACGAATTTTTGATTGTACGATCGATGACCTCTGGTCAGACGTGAGGGTTTTGCCAATTGGCCGGTTGAAGGCATATCCTAGAACTAAAAATTCAGAACAATTGTGGGGTGTTCATTTGGTTCATGTACGTCAAAGTCAAAGTCACAAAAGTTTGAATAAATAAAACCACACAGATCAATTTGAAATGTCTTACAAGCGAGATTTACAGTGTGGTAAAGTATGATAAAAACGCAGTGGTTTATGGGGTCGCATGTAATAAAAGATTACCATCGAATTTATGTGCAAATAGAATAATGCAGCTTAATAATAGTGTTCAAAATGCTTCGTAAATCACAACAAGTGTAAATCTCCTCAATCAGCCACAAATTCACGCTACTACAAGTGCATGTGCCGGTCGGAGGTCGAACAAAGCATGTTGTTAATAAACCATTCCCGCTCGCCTTCGGTTGGCGCTCTCTATTGCCTGTTCTGGGCCGGTAATGTACAGCAGCGGTTGCGATGCTGTCAACAGAAACACGCCCCACATTTTATTAGACCGGCTCACGGAAACGTTTCGTATAATTTTCTTTTCCTCAATGCATAGTTTGTTTTGTCGTGTTTGAGTTTGAGCCGCGCGCTGTGAAACATTCACTCACGTGCGACCTATTGTTGTAGGTTGGCTTACTCGAGTTATTTTCATTCTATTTCGGTTCGGCCTTTAGATTTTTGGGTTAACCCTTTCCACGTGAATAAAGTTATCAAATAATCTATTCACCTTAATGTTTACTGTGTAAATGGTTTTGCAGTTTGAAACTAAGTTCAGTGGAGCGTGTTACTGTGCACGAGCAGAACCTTCATTTTCATAGAATATTCACCTTTGCTTTTAATTTTTTCAGCCTTATCTTTACGACTGCGGAGGCCAGGTTTGTATCCAGAATTATGTAAATGTCCGTTTTATGATAATATTTTATTAAATAAAATCACAAGGGCTGTAAACTCGCAGGCTGAGGTATCAGTCGGGTCTCGGGCTTTGTTAAATATCTGTTACATTATTTATAATGTTACCTTTTGAAAATACTATGCTTCACGTATTATTTTTGTGGAATATAAAACTCTTGAAAGTTTAATATTGCAAACACTCAGAGGTCTTACGAGCTTTGAGACCTTCCCTCGCTCCGACTGAACCTGACAGAGTACCTTCCTAAGCCGCTCTAAAACACATTGTACCATTAAGGGCCTCACCCACTAGCACTATCACATTCGGGCACGCATCAAATTTACTCTTTGATAAATGCGTTGTCGGATTCCGTGAGATCAGCCGCGAACGGGGCGCCTTCGCTCTCATTGGTGGGTTTATAGGGCCGAGGCTGCTTGCCATTCAAGAGGCGCGCCGGCCTAGTGGCTGAGTGCCTTTATAAAGATATAGGGGCACACTCCATGTGGTTAATGTTTCAGGGTATATTTATGTTGTTTGATGGCGCGGACCCTCTTAACAGGCTGACCATGAAGCTATCGATGGTTCGGAGGCTGGATAGCTTTGGAAAGCACTACGTTCTATTAGACTACACAAGAATGGGTTTTTAATAAAGAGACTGAAGCGCGTTGTTGTGACATAGCTATCTAAATTGTTCATAACAGATCAGCTAAGTTATCGCGCAGCCTCTATTGGATGGGTGGCCGCCAGCGGCAATTTCAACTGAGCGATTCCGTGCTACGGAGAGCACGAAAAGCAGTCGGTTCCAGCTTTTTCGAAGTTGTTTTTCCACAATGGAGGCATTCGGGCGGCATATCAACTCCATCACTAGAGTTGGCAATTGACTCATGCGAACTTACTTACTTTAAAATTCCCACACTGACCGTTTTTCATGAATAATCTCGGCATCATGAAGCCTTCTAATGTTCCCAATGTGGGACACTGGCCTACTCTCAAGCGAGAGTGCTTGGGTCTTAATCCACCACGCGGACCTAATGCGGATTGGTGGATGGTACATGTCTTTTGAATTTTGATTCTCGATGTTTTCCTTTACAGTAAGAGAGCACTGGCATTGCGCACATACATTTTTTGTAGCGAAAAATCCATTGGTGCAGGACCGGATTCGGATCGGAAGACGGGGTCACCAACCACTAGACTAGACCACCAGTGCTCTGGTAACCTCGTACTTGTCTTGAAACTCGCCGAGATAAGTAAGTAAGTAGAGTCAGTGGCCAACTCTGGTGACAGAGTTTCTAGGCCGCCCGAAGGCCTCTGTCTTGGCCTAACAACTTTGAAAAAGCCGGGGCCGACTGCTTAACGTGCCCTCCGAAGTACGGGAGCGTTGAAATTGCCACTGGCGGTCACCCATCCAAATGATGACCACGCGGAACAATGCTTAACTTCGTTGATATGTTAAGGACAACTTAGCCAGCTACGTCACAAGCAAGCCGAGATAAAATACCAAAAGATAGTGAATCGAGTTTGTGAGCCGCGAACACAAATAGTTTCGTAGAGAATCGCCGGCTTTTCAGCAACATTTATCTTCGTTACTCTAATGATATTTATAGGCAAACCGCCTAATTAACCTGTTGCACACAAATGCAACTAATGAACGAACAAACAAACAATGCGCGTTATTTATAGAGCAGCAGCTGACTCGCTGAACCTTGCGGTGCGGGCGCGCGCGCGGTGCGGCTATTGTGCGACGCGTTCTTCATCTGTATGCAGGAGACAAGGTACCAATACCCCATGCCATAAACTGTTTATCTTATTATTTGTCAACATCTTCTTTATAAAGAGTAAAGGTACGAGTAAAGTGGTCAAACGTTGGTCTATAACCAATAAAAAAAAAAAAAAAAAGTTAATAATAATGCTGGACAATCCACACAGCATCATCTAGCCCCAATCTAAGCAGTGCTTGTGATATGGACACTAGTCTATGACTGATATAGGTACTTACAATACATATTGTATTAATAACATAAATATCTTTTATTATACATTATAATAGAAAATACCCAGATCACCCGGAACAAGTATTTGCAGCTGGTAGCCGACTGCAGGCAGCAGATTCTTTCAAACCAAAACTCAATAATTTTCGCATACTACTGCTTGAAGGCTGAATATTGATACTTCAGTAGACAGACTCATGCTGAAAAGTCCTAGGTAGGATTCGATCACAGAACTATATTTAAGTAGAATGAAAGAGTTTGTCGATTTGTATGGAAACCGAGTGTATAAAATTTTGCGTATAATGTATTTTACAAAAAAAAAATATTTATTCAGTGATGGGAAACATAAGCCCCGCGAAAATGAATGATTTAGAATCATCGATAAGCACGCGGCAAACCGATTCTAGGCTCTCACGCCGCCCCTTGTTGGAAGCGGACTGAGTTAGGCGGAGAGTAAAGAGGTTACTCAGCCCTTACTTAGCCCGTCTTTTCGACACGCGAGGTTCATACACTCACTAATTCTTCATAAATATAGTTCTGTGAATTCGCTGCTTATAATCTGTGTTTTTATTTGCCCTTTCCTTGTCATTTTTAAGTCTATGAACAAAATGATGAAAAATATTTTTAGCCAATGATAGATTTAGAGACACAAGCCTAGTTAACAGAGATTTTGAGTATTATTAAAGTGTTTCGTGCAGAGGGTAATCAATGAAGAAAGCTATTTCCTTGATTGATTATCCTCTCCTCAGCATGTCGCAGTGCCTATTTTTAATTTTATTTTATTTTATATCTAGAAATATGGACTGTTTTGTGGTCTTAAATATTTTTTTTTAATATTTTTATTTATTTATAGAGGCTTTTAGTGAGTGCAGTTCACTGCAGTTATAAGCTTAGCTTCATAACACAAAGATCTCATTACCGTAAACATGCAACCGTCCCTCAGGGTGTGAACGCGGCAGGTAATCACTTACCGTTAGATGAGCTGTTTGCGTGTTAGCCTCTAAACTACGGTGAGCTGCTTTTGAACACAAAAATAATTATATCGCTGAAGGCTTGGCTGAAAGTTAAATTTTATGAAAATTTGTTTTATGCTGTGTTGCCATTGTAAAAAAATCTATTACAAGCTCTGAAGCTTATGTTTGTATCAGATAATTTATTTATTAAACCGAAAATTAAAAGCATAGAGTTCCATTAAGAGATATGTATAATAGATGAAGTAGATTTTGCTGGTTAGGTTTTCATTAAAAAAATGTATGTAGCTGCTCTCAAACGGTTCAGGAAAATATAGTGTTCAGTTCAAACTAGTAATTCAAAAGAAATACACTTTCTAACAAACCGCATTGGGTCTGCAAGGTGGGTTACGTCAAACCTATTCGTGAATGATGGCTACCCAATCATTCACGCTTGAGAGTAGGTCAGTGTCCAAACAGTGGAAAAATTAAGTAATGATGATGACAGGTAATATTATTCAATTGTTTCAAATGTAAAAAAAAAAAAGTTTACGTTAACAATACCAAGTCTCTCATAGGTCTTATAACTTGTTATATATTATTTCCATCGCATCAGTGGTAGTATCTACAGTAATTATTACATAGCAAGCTGACCCGCGCGGCTTCACCCGCGTTTTTGCAGTTTTTATGCTATCCCACAGGAACAGTAATTTTTTCCGAGATTAAAAGTAGCCAATGTGTGATTCCAAGACTTAAGCTATCTACTATTCCAAATTTCATCGGTTCATGCTAATCGGTTAAGTCGTCACGGAGATACGTGGTAACAAACATACACACAAACGTTCGCATTTATAATATTAGTAGGATATTTTACAACTGTAAACAAAAATACTTTACACACAATATTGTTTGATGTAACTCGTAAACGGACAGAGCTGACATTGTTCCACGATCTCCTGTTCTACATAACACACGTTTAACTCCTTGGCCGCGACGCCGCGATGTCCGCACATTGTTGTCGTGTCGCCTGCCGCGTGTCGCGCGAGATTGATGGCTCGAACGCGACACGACATTTGTGCCGGTAATAAACGACGATATTATTTTAGTTAATCACCTCTGTACGCGAACAGAATATTCGGGCGGAGCGCAGGACAAAGGCCTTTCGACGATAATAACGATGTTTTCTTTGTTATTTCTATTTCGGTTGTATCTAACCTCTGCGTAGTTGTCAGTATCATTAATATAAGTAGGTACTGTATGTATAAAGCTATAATTTAAGCAACGATTGTATTAAAATATTTCACAAACAAATTCAATAAATTGAGAACTATACGTATCTTTCGAGAACACCCAGTCTAGCGGTAGTGACCCCGCCTTCCGATCCTAAGGTCGTGGGTTCAAACCCGGTTGTGCACCAATTGATTTTTCTGTTCGAAAAATGTATGTGCTCAATGCCAGTGCTCTGATAAGGCTGAGGAAACCGGCATGTCCAAGAACTAAAAAACTCGAAAGACATGTGCCATCCACCATTCCGCATTGGGTCCGCGTGGTGGATTAAGACCTAATCACTCTCGCCTGAGAGTAGGCCAGTGTCCCAACAATGGGAATATCAGAAGGCTATCACGATGATTCGGATCTTTAGAGTTGGATCTAAAAAACAAATTTTGAATAAAACCAGTTTGCCTTTACGGAAACTAACGGATACCAATGAATTATGCTATGTAATTAAATGTTGTAAGCATAATCGCTAGGTGGAAACACACTAATGCCAATTAACCAATCATGCATCAAATTGGTAATAAAGTAGTTGTAATGAGCAAATTAGCCATTAATCGAATTTGAAAACAAAATTCCCAGATGATCAAAATAAACAGGATTATAAGTAACCGAAATTGCCAGCTAATTTTGTTTCAGCGCTAATTTTTTTTTTTTAAATATAAGGAAATGTACACTAATCATTTCATTATTCGATTTATAAATCGACAAAATTGTTTACCTAGAGCAATAGTGTTATGTTATTTCAATATTACTTTAAGCAACAGTGAAATGTTATTCTAATATTGCTATAAGAGCTCGTGGTTACTCTTTTTGTGCCCATACTAGCGCAATTTAGTAAAAAAAACCTATCTAGAACTGTTAACAATTATTATCAATACGTTCCCATAATCAGATCTGACACACTTTTCTATTGTAAGCTCATCTTAATTTCCCTAAGAAGGGCGCTCCCGGGGTGCCGGGGAGCGGAGGTTAAGGTTTAATATGATAAAGAAACAGTGACCCTGATCTGGGATAATCTCGTGATAAACGACTAATTGGCGGGCCGCGGCCGTGGCCGGCAACACATTACCGGCTTTTCAAACTTTCAGACACAAATGTCCGGCTTTTTGCGTAAGTAAGGTGGATGTCGATGTTGATGTCGATAGACACAAAGCTGAGACGAAGCACGGGAGCGCTCAGTTAAAATTGCCACTGGCGGTCACCCATCCAAATAATGACTACGCGGAACAGTGCTTCGTTGATTTGTTAAGAACAACTTAGCCAGCTACGTCACAAAACGCGTATCTTTAGACAAGTGACATTCCCTGCTATAAGATAACAAAATGGAAGAAGAAAGCGCGGCGTAGCATAGATCGAGTTCTTTATTGAAACGATGCAGACGTGAATAATTAAATGGTTCATTACAGCCTCTATAGGGCAGGTACTATTTATTATACTCCATGGAATTATCTCGTTGAAAATATTTTGTATATTTTCATCAGCAAAATTGATGAGCTGGTCAAGTTCGCTTGTTGTTAAGCCACGCCTGGCCGTAACAGTTGTAGTCACCGAATGTTTTAAGCTTACTCGTTTTCAAACCTGCCTGCCACTGCCCTTGTAACCCGGATCCATAGTCATTTAGTTTCTATAATTTCAGTAGCTACAGTGCCTCTCAAACCTAAATACAGTAATTTCAATCTCTATAATTTCAGTTTCTACAGTGCCTAAATACAGTAGTGCTTGCTTGCTTGAAGCCAGTATACATGGCACTGCGGTGGTATCCACCGAAAAGAACTACAAACTGTCAACTGCTCTGTACCTCCAATTCAAAATCACAAAATACAAACAACCTTTATTTTAAGTCTAGATTTACTCTGGTATCCATAGTCGTGAACTTAATCTCGTGAGTAAGTTTATTTATTTGAAATTCGCGTTTTTACTAGAAACTAGAAAAAACAAAAAACAAAACTTATTCAGATTATACAGATCTTGTACTTAGTTTTGATAATTATTCAGTCAGTCGATAAACGATGTCTTCATGTTAACAGACTAGAGATTTCATAATTTAGTCTAGTTTCAGATTACAAAGTGCTTTCATAATCTTCATATCCAGTTTCAAGAATAAACGGCCTTTATTTATTGAAACGGCTTTTCTGAACATTGAATAGGAAACCCTAGCTAAGTGGTGACGTCACCGCACGCCACGAGAACCCGAGTGAAGACGCGGCTTAGGGTCGACGCACGTGTGAACGGGGCTTTATAGGATTTGTTCTAAGGGTGGATTATTGCAGGCTTTGTGTTGAATAGAATTAGAACTACCGAATGCTCCAACTCTACTCCGTAACAATAAACAAATAAATATAAATAAATAAATAAAATTGCGTAAAGGAGTTGTTTCTCGATGTATGGAGCCGGGCCTAGGTCCTTTGTAGGGGTCTAAATATTTAGATATTCAATAAAGAAACCATTTTAAGCTGTTTATTTAATTTATTTTAGCTTCTTTCACAATCATAAGTAAGTTTATCTTTGTGAAGGAGTGCAACACAATGCAAAACAACATGGCGGGTTTAACGAACAACTGGGTTATTAGGTACTGTCAAAGTCAAGATGCGTCAAGATCATAGGCTAATAGCTGTCATGGCGGACCTCCAGTGTTCCCGTTTTATGAAACTCAACACAACAAACATTTTTCATATAGAACTTTGTTTGTCTACATAAAAATTAAATTGTATTATAATGTTAGTTTTATATTTTTTTCCAATTTCTCTATGGTGTTACTAAGACCTAGGCCACTATGAAATTGGTTCTTTACCTAGCATGAATACTGAATAGAGATCTCATAAATTTGATTTTGACTTCGAATTTAAGTGTTTCCTTGCCTAATTAAAATTATTAACGCAGAACAATCAATAACAAGTACTAGGAGTAATTTGAACGAGCTAGCAAAGCGCCTCTGCTTCAAATATGGTAAAATTTGAAAGAAAGAAACAAACGATGGTACTTCTCTACAGGTGGGTAACCACAAGCTCAAAAGCAATATTGAAAAAATGTTAGACTGAAATTTCGGCCTACAACGCTTCTTTAAAAGAAGCGTACTGAAAGCGTAAAAATGTAAAAATTTCAGAAGCGTAAAAATTTCAGACAGAATCAGAAATGAGACCAACCGCGGAAAAACTAAATTTAAATATGTTAAGGTCAAAATAAGACAGCTGAAATGGAACTAGGCAGGACATATTTGTAGATTAGACAGCAGCAGATGGATTAAAAGAGTGACAGAGTGGACGCCATGGGAAGGCAAAAGAAAGAAAGGGAGGCAAAAAATGAGATGGCGAGATATCTTTACACATAGGTGTGGACCGGACTGGATGTCGAAAGCACGAGAGAGGGACATATGGAAGGACTTAGGGGAGGCCTATGCTGCTCAGGCGACTACTACAGATTAAACTAAATAATAATTGTCTAGTGATTGTATTATATATAAGTAGCAGTGTTAAACTTTTTTATTGTTTGATTGTATAATATTATGTAGTAGAAATAAAAACTTTTTTTTTTTTTTTTTTTATTTCGGCATACAAAAAAAACAGTGTAATGTTATTTCAATATTGCTATAAGAGCTCGCGGTTACCCCCCTAGGTCGTACTTTACAACCAATCTGGACAAAACTTGGTACCTATACAAGTTGGCGTGAGTGGAGGGACGGTTTATACTTCATTTTCAATACCTTCAATCATGAAAATTTAATTAGCTTTGCTACCACTCTCCTTAGGAAACTCAACCATGAGGTATTTGTATTTTAATTTATAGCCTTGGATATAATAAGTAATGTGCGTCGTTGAAGGTCAAGTACCAGAAGTTAAGGAACATCCGCAGCTTCTCAAACTTTTCCAAGGTACGGTCACGATCCCAAATGGCTGACATTTTTAAAGGGTGTCGCATTCACAAAGTTTTGTGTTACTTTTTACCTTGAATACTTATGATCTTTTTACCTAGCGACGTAAACCGATATGCTAGATTTAGATTTACTATTTTATTACTTTGGTGGCGTAGTGAACGTGTGCCTGATTCAGACTAGCTTCTCAGGATGCCGGTTCGATTCTCGGACAAAATATATGACCTGCAAACTTTTGTTCTGGACCTGGATTTGTGGTACGATACTAATGTAATCACTCGTGACGTAGCTGGCTAAGTTGTTCTTAACAGATCAACGAAGTTAAGCACTGTTCCGCGGGGTCATCATTTGGATGGGTGGCCAGGATGGCCGCCAGTGGCAATTTCAACTGAGCGCTCCCATGCTTCGGAGGGCACATTAAGCAGTCGGTCCCGGCTTTTTCAAAGTTGTTAGGCCATGACAGAGGCCTTCGGGCGGCCTAGAAACTCGTAGGTCAAAAACAGACAATGTCAAAAATACTACAATAAAAGGAAGGCCCCCACTAGATACATCAATGATATTGTAACAGTCACACAAAATCGGTGGATACTAAAAGCTCAAGATCGATCGTTCTGGCACTCTATGAGAGAGTCCTATGTCCAGACTAGACATCTTCTTTTCGTGTCAAAGATTCAAATTCCTTAGATAGTTTTGGACCAGTAAGTAGCCGTCTCCACGATTTCCTTGGTCGCTTTGATAAGGTCCTCCTGGGTGCAGGTCGTCGGGCGCAGAGAACAACATAGTAGATGCAACATATTTTGCGTTGGCGCTCACACTCACAATATTATATAATGATGATGATTACTGTTAAAGAACCGCATAATTATATGCACATTATACAAGAACGCACGTTCCATTTCTCGTCCGCTCCACATTTCCGTTCCAAATGCTTTGGCATTCAATAAAAACTCGAGTTATGTACGAGCCATTATACAGAATTGAGAACGCTACAGTAATTTAGCGAATGTGCACATACAGGGTGTACCAGTATGGATGTCGGTTCGTTAAAAATAATGTGTACAGTGAAGCTGGGGTATTGGCATGTGCGCGAATTAGGAAAATGGGAGCTCATGAGTGGAACTTTGGCGAGATGAGGTGATAAACATTATCCTCCAAAATTACACCTGAAAAAGCTCGTCCAGCCTTTTTTTGTGGCATGTTAAACCGCCGAGCCCAGCATTATTGATAAAAAAGTCTTTATGCAGTCTGTGGACACTGTCACCTGACGGGTTATTATGAACTTGGTTGTAATCGTTTTTACTAGATTTTAATCAAAAACTGACATACTTTGTATGAATAATGAGAGCTTATTTACAATTGATTTGTGATCGTAATCGTATTGCAACACAATTGACTACAAACTGAATAACCCTGCACCTGTGAATGATGTTTTACTTAAAATCCGTATGATGATTAAAACAAATATCTATTACTAATTATTTTGGCTCTGATGCGTGGAATCTGAAAAACATACCAGTCATTGGTTCACTCGGAGCTCGCGCTTGCTCCACTGAGTAAATTATTTTTTATTATTTCCAAGAGCGATGTTTATGGGTGCATAAACCGGGGACGGTAGCGGCGCCGCCCGATAAGCATTGCCTACCAACTACCTACCATCAGAGGCGTTGCTAGAGGTAAACATATTTGGGGTCTTAAAATAACAACACGTAGAATGATAGTTTCATTCAAAATTATTTCCAAAAGTGTGTTCACAAAACAATTGATGTTTGTGTGAGCGGCCTATGTATTATACGTGATTAATTATACGTGGTGTTACAGCAGCCTTTCACCACACAATACACCACTTTGAAATTATAATTGTGACAGACGTGCGCACGATGACTTCACATTGATGAATGGCGAGCCGCTTGACTAAGTGAGACTAACAAGTCTCACTAAAAATGATCACAATTTGCGTGTGCGTACTTCGTTTCTCATAAGTTTGGGGCATTCATCAAAGTATTGTAGCAAGAGCCAAATATAATGGGCAACTTTTAAAACTATCAATTTTGATAGACCTTTTTGTTGGTTAAAATTGGGGTTGATGTGCGTAATCGAAAAATGTAAGTTAATTAGAAAAAAAAATAAGTGGTTAGAACTCATATTAGATTATTAACAGCTATTTACCACTTGAGTTCGTCATTTATGCTGACGTTTCGAAGCTATTTACAAGCACTTTTTCATGAGCACTGCCCGCGATCGCGTCCGACGGCGAATTGCTCGGCGAATACTGAAATGTCAGCACAAATGACAAATTCAAGTGGTAAAAAGCCGTTAGTAATCTAAAAAAAAATTAGCTTATTCGTTTGTAGTTTCAATGGTTAATTTATGGTCATTCTGCGTTGGTTGAACAGCCATACTCATAATTACGAAATAAGTACACAGTAATTGAGAAGCTCACTTTGCTATAGATACTATACTGCTTACTGCTTTGCTACAACCAATCAAAACAATCTTACTCAGTCAGAACAATCTGGAAATTGCTCTAATTGGCTGATTTCGTGGAAAAGCTTGAAAGCGTCACCACGGGAAAATCCTGACTCCAAACCTGTTATTAGTACGCCACTGTAGCCTACCCCTTTAACTTGCGAGCCGGTTTAACTACGCGTATGTATGTACCTTTATACCGGCTGATAGACGCATCATATTTTTTATTTGACCTGACAGAATGCAAAACTTTATTGCCTTTAAAATATGAGCGGCGTAACTGGACGATAAGTTTAATTGCACTATAAACTGCTGAGTGGAAAATTGCTGTTTGTATATTTTTTTACGGCGCACATTAGGTATAAAACTGGGTTATGTTAGGGTTCAAACATATTTCTGAAAAATTCATATTACAGGGCACGTTTTTAATTAAGTTAATCTATAAAATAATGGTGATGATGGTTAAATAAAAACCGACAGTTGATTAAATTGAGCTAAAACAAAGTCTACCTTTCGTCTCCATGATTAGATCAGCTATTTCTTTAATACTAACGTTTGAACTGCGGTTAACGGGAAGTGGACTGAAATTCAATTAGCTACTATCCAATTGCTATGAAACTAAAGACTAAAAGCCTACCTATTTCCTGCTTCAGAAATAACCAAAATAAAACCACTTTGCTTTCTGTTTACAAAAGTGACGTGGTGTTGAAAAACTGACTGAATATCAATGAGAACTAACTTTTGTTTCAACATGTCATAAAAATATAGCATTTCCATTGTTACCCGCGGGTATTTAGAGAACGTGCGCGCGAATCAGTGCGATGCAGTTACCGCTGTGGACGCTGTGGTGTTTATCAACGCGGCACTGATATGAACCTGGCTATTTATAACGTGACATTAGATATATAGAATATACTTTAAATAAATAAATAAATATAAATAATGCTGGACAATCCACACAGCTACTGTTAAACTGAGCTGTATTATGGGTACTAGATGACTGATATATATTTAATACAATACAATACATAGATAGATTTTTTTTTTATTATATATAGAAAATACCCAGAACACCCGGAACAAATATTTGTAGATCGTACAAACATTTGTCCCGAGGCGGGAATCGAACCCGCAACCTCTGCATCGCAGGCGGACATGCGCCCGCTGCGCCACATCGGTCGTCACTTTATTGCACAACTTAAAATATGCTTACAAAGGCGAACTTAATGCTAGCATTATCTACCAGTTAACCTGTGGTTAGTAAAGATACATAATATGTAGGTAGTGCACATAAAATTTGACAACTTAACGAATAAAAAGGTAAGTATCTAAATTTTAACATATAACAGTTAATATACCTACTTTACTTATACATAGACTCTTTAGATAATATGACATTGTCACGTGCTCCAACATTATCTTTCAAAAACATTTCTAATAGAAATATAGAGGTTGGGGGTTCTCGCTGCACTGGGACCTGTGTTTCATGATCTGCAAACATTTGTTCCAACATAGTTCCGTGTATGGGTGTTGTTCGTTCGTTCGTATGAGTCAGTGGCCAACTCTGGTGACAGAGTTTCACAAAGGCCTCTGTCATGGCCTATGGGTGTTGTGGTACCACAGTACTCTTAGTTTCTCAGTAGTGTGCAAGTATTACATTAGGTTTGAAGACACTGCAGCAAGTGATTTCACTGGTCGAAAGAGACTCAACTACGTCTCGGGGTGACCAGCGCAGATAAAGCGCCCGCATTACTTGAAACTTTAAATGAAATGAAATTAAATTATATATTTGCTTGAAGTGTGGTTAAGGTTTGTGTGACGCTGCAACTGGATCAAGCATAACGCATAGCAAAAGGTAACGACTTAATATTTCATCATTTTCTGACATAAAAAGAACATGAGGTATTGCACATCCACGCATGTAATTTACTTTGCCGAAGTAAAACCAAATAATCTAAAAGCCAATTCATTGTCCCCAAAACAATAACTTTCCACGGGAAATACTTATTTTCCCCCAAATATTTACTCGCAAAGTTCCTGTTTATTTACGTGTGGGAACTTGTGATTTTTGCGAAAGTCAAGATTAGGTGTAATCAATCAGGCTTCATAATATTTGCATGGCGCCCAGCCCCGCTTCGCGTACCTGTTTCACTTTCTACAAGATGGATGTGTTTCATTATAATACTTGCGCTGCTGCTTTTTCTCCGAATAACTTTAGTTGTAAGGTGATGCACCCATTTAAGAATCACCACGTGACGTGACTCGGCAACTGACATAGGAATATTTATAATATTTTACAAGGTGCCTTCAAGCTTCAAAGTACTAAACAAAGTTTGTGCTATGGGAATCGAAGACAATTGTCGACCAATGTGGCGCGGCGGGCGAAGGTCAGCCGCGACGCAGGGGGTTGCGGGTTCGATTCCCACCTTGGAACAAATGTTTGTGCGATCTGCAAATATTTGTTCGAGGTCTTCTGAGTATTTTCTATTTAAAATAAATAACTATCTATGTTTTTAAGTATATTAGTCACTTAGTACCCAAACCACAAGCTCTGCTTACCTTGGGGCTAGATGATGCTGTCTGGATTGTCCAGCATTATTTATTTATTTAATCCGTTTGGTTTTTTTAAAACTACATCTTACTTATAAATATACACAGATACACCCGGAACAAATTTGCTGATCATGCAAACATCTGTTCCACAGCAGGGATCGAACCCGCAACTTCTAGCTTCCAAACCGAGCACTCGCCCACGCGCCACCGAGGTCAAATTAAAATTCAATTTTGATTTCAATAATATCACAATTTAGCATCTTCATAAAGCTAAGTGAATTTACGTCAGTTCCACGCGCCTCAGCCTAGAGGAATCTGGCAACAAACTCGGCTGGGTTCCTAGCTTTTTTTTGATGATACTTCTTCATCATAAAGCTTCAGTGGTCGTCATAATCGCCAAGTCAAAGTTCTACCGCGGCCAGAAGTTTGTACCCCATTTAATCATCTCACAATATTATCTATATAACTACAATACAAACATCAACAGTTTTATTATTATAGGTACACACGCCGTATCAAAACAACAACTTATTTCCTCATCTAACCCCCGACCGCTGACCCAGAAGCACAGATTACTCGTATACATTCAGTGGTCAGGTGAGTAGGTACATAATTAAATCAGCTATACTCAGAAGGAAACTCGCCTCAAAGGCTTCGCGGGAGAGTGCGATAAGCTTCACCGCGACTTTACGTGATCAAACAAGTGAAATTACTGGGCGAAAGAGAATTAATAACTACGTTTCGGGGTGTCGACCGCAGTACAGTGCGATGCAGGACTTTAAAACACAAACTGACTGACTGACTGACTGCTCTTATGGTCAGGCGTGGCGCTTATAGTCCGATTTACATTGGGTCAGTGACTGACTCTAAATGAAGTCAGTGCTGACTTTGAGCACTATATAATTTTATAAAAAAAAAAACAGTGAGATGATCTGGGTTTTTACGCAAAAGATTGGTGTGAAACTGCCATGGACTGGGATGAATGGAAGACTTTGGGGGACAAGATAGTGTTAGGGTTGTTTATTTGTTGAAAATAAATGTATTTCGTTTTTGGATAAATTACTCAAATCTCGATATCTATGGATATACTCGATATTATTTAATGCTAGCAACTGTTTTGTAACTTTGACGTTGTCGCTGGTTCTTTATCTGTCAAATGAAAAAAGGTGGATCGATGAGGTTGGCCAATCACAGAGTAGTATCTGCCCGCAAATCGTTGCGATTGAGGACTCGTTTTGTGATTGGCTAACGTTCAAGAAGGAATCAATCGAAAGCCCGTTTTTTTTGAGATAGAAAAATAAAGAACGAACGAAAAGGTCGGAGATTCATGCTGGCTTGGATCGTCGAACAAGTAACATTGTGAAAAGTACCTACGTTGGTCGAATAAAGAAAAAGTATTTCTGTACCTGAAACATCATGCTGTTCTTCTTTCTACAAAGTCCTGAAATAGTAGTGAAGTTTACATTTCAGAAGCCGGGATCGAGACTAACTTAAATAAATAGTAAGTACACGCCCATTTCGTTGCAAAGACTAAAAAATGTTTAGCTTTTCGGATTTTAAATTTTTGATGTTGAAACAGTCACCAATTTTGTTAGTAGTCTGTGCTGATAGATTTAGATTCGTATTTTTCTCGAGTAACCTTTACCGGTAACCGTAAGTTTGGTTTACTATCATGATCGATTTTCATAAAATTATTATTCGTAAGATGCCTAGATAAGGCTAATTTATCTAGATTCTATCCTGTACCTAGCTAATATTGTTTTTCGTAGAATGATTTTCTAAAATATATTTTATTTTAGAACTACCCTCAAAATGTTTTATTCTAAAACGTGTTTTTTTCTGGGATTGCAATGCCACGCAATCCTTTTCAGACGATGAACGAATCAGATCACAGGGTCGATTTGAAACGCAGCTGCCGAATCGTCGGGATCGCCGTGTGCTTTCTCGAGGTCGATGCCGTGTTCGGGTCTGCGGCCCCGGCGTCGGCGGCGCTGAGCGGGACCAAGAGTGGGTGCGGAGTCAGGAGCTGGTCGAGCTGCTGGAAGGGCTGACTGCGCCGGCGACTTCGTGCATCGGAGCGGCATCGCCGTGCGCCACCAGCCATGGACGGCGAGTTTCGTCAGGGCAGGCAGCGACGCCACAATTCTGAGCCGCGTATCGACGCGGAAAAGCAAAGGTCACGTAGTCTTTCCTTATTTATGTACGGTTTTGAATCGAAAATAGAGTTTGATTTTTCAAGGCTGATAATGTTTGAATTTGGGAAGGCAAGCGAGTGTTGTTTGATAGGACGATGAGACACTACTGTATGCATAAAGTAAATAAATTTTATAAGTCAGTGGCTAACTCTGGTGACGGCCGATGCCGCCCGAAGGCCTCCGTTATAGCCTAGCAACTTAGGAATGTCTGGGACCGACTGTTTAGCTTTCCTGCTGCTAGCGATCACCCATCCCAATACTCTTAATGCTTTAGTGCGCGGAACATCGAATGTTTCCTCGATCGTAATCTTCCATCGAAGTCATTGTGTTTATAGTATAGACGTTTGAAGCTTTTACGCGGCGTTGCTCAGATTGGAAGTGTGTCTTGCTCGCGTGCTCTGTTAGTTTATATTGTTGCATGGAGTGATTTCATATTTTCTATCGATATCGTTATGTCAAATCGTGAGTGTCTGTCTATCAGGTATTTCTTAAGTATACCATTATGTTATATTACAAAACGAAGAACTGCAGTATTATCGATGTACCTACCAGATGGTCTTACTTTGGTCGAGGTCGAGGTCAATGTCGAGCTTAAGGTTGAGGTCACGATCAGGGCCGAGGTCACGATATAGGTAGAGGTCGTGGTCAAGGTCGCAGTTGAATAAGTCGAAGGTTGAATACGTCTCAGTTGAATAAGTCTCAGTTGAATAAGTTGCAGTTGAATAATTTGCAGTTGAATAATTTGCAGTTGAATAAGTCTCAGTTGAATAAGTCTCAGTTGAATAAGTCTCAATTGAATAAGTCGCAGTTGAATAATTTGCAGTTGAGTCGCAGTTGAATAAGTCGCAGTTGAATAAGTCGCAGTTGACTAAGTCGCAGTTGAATAAGTCGCAGTTTTAAGTCTCAGTTAAATAATTCGCAGTTGAATAAGTCGCAGTTGAATAAGTCGCAGTTGAATTATTCGCAGTTGAGTAAGTCGCAGTTGAACAGATCGAAGTTGAATAAGTCAAAGTTGAACATATCAAAGTTGAATAAGTCGAAGTTGAATAAGTCGAAGTTGAATAAGTCGAAGTTGAATAAGTCGAAGTTGAATAAGTCGAAGTTGAATAAGTCAATGTTGAATAAGTCGAAGTTGAATAAGTCGAAGTTGAATAAGTCGAAGTTGAATAATTCGAAATTGAATAATTCGAAATTACTTAAGTCGCCAGTTGAATAAATTAAAGTTAAATAAATCGAAGTTGAAAAAAAAAATAAAAGTTAAATAAGACTAAGTTGAATAAATCAAAGTTGAATAAATCAAAGTTGAATAAATCGAAGTTAAATAAATCGAAATTGAATAAATTGAAGTTGAATAAATCAAAGTTGAATAAATCGAAGTTGAATAAATCGAAGTTGAATAAATCGAAGTTGAATAAATCGAAGTTGAATAAATCAAAGTTGAATAAATCAAAGTTGAATAAATCGAAGTAAGTTGAATAAATCAAAGTTGAATAAATCGAAGTTGAATAAATCGAAGTTGAATAAATCAAAGTTGAATAAATCGAAGTTGAATAAATCGAAGTAAGTTGAATAAATCAAAGTTGAATAAATCGAAGTAAGTTGAATAAATCAAAGATGAATAAATCGAAGTTGAATAAATCGAAGTTGAATAAATCGAAGTTGAATAAATCGAAGTTGAATAAATCGAAGTTGAATAAAACGAAGTTGAATAAATCGAAGTTGAATAAAACGAAGTTGAATAAATCGAAGTTAAATAAATCGAAAATAAATAAATAGAAGTTGAATAAATCGGAGTTGAACAAATCGAAGTTGAATATATCAAACTTGAATAAATCGAAGTTTAATTAGTTGAAGTTCATAATGTCGAAGTTTATATAATGACCAAGTTTTATAAGTCGAAGTTTAATAAGTCTTAGTTTAATAAGCCGAAGGTTACTAAGACGAAAGTTTAATAAGTCGATGTCGAAGTAAGTCGGAAGCTTAAGTAAGTCGAAGTCTAAGTAAGTCGAAGTCGAAGTAAGTCAAAGTCGAAGTAAGTCAAAGTCAAAGTAAGTCGAGGTCGAGTAAGTCGAAGTCGAAGTTAGTTAAGGTCGAAGTAAGTCTTAGTCGAAGTAAGTCGAAGTCAAAGTCGAAGTAAGACGAAGTCAAATCAAGTCAAGCCGAAAAGTCAAGTCAATTATAAGTCAAGTCAAAGTCAAAGTCGAAGTCAAGTAAAAGTCAAAGTCAAGTCGAAATCAAGGTCAAATCAAAGACAAAGTCATGTCAAAGTCGAAGTCAAGTCAAGTCCAAAGTAAAGTCAAGTTCAAAGTCAAATCAAAGTCAAAGTCAAAGTCGAAGTCGAGGTCCAGTCAAAGTCGAAGCCAATGTCAAAGTCAAGTCGGAGTCGAATAAGTCAGAGAAGGAATAAAACAAGTCGGATCTGCCGGATCAGCTGGAAAAGTTGGATTAATCAGAAGTTATATAGTCATAAATCGAATAAATCGAATACACCGAATACGCCGATTCAGTTGAATATGCCGAATCAGTTGATCATACGCCGAATAAACCAAATCGGTCTGTACAGCCGGATCAGTTGGATAAGTCAGATAAGTCGGATCAAACAGATAAGTTATAGTCTTAAATCGAATAAGTTGAATAAACCGAATACGCCAAATCAGTTAAATACGCCGAATCAGTTTAATACGCCGAATAAGCCGAATCAGTCGAATAAGCCGAGTCAGGCGAATCAGCAAATCAGTCGAAAGAAGAGGTCAAAGAGGTCGAAGAGGTTAGAAAGTCGTAGGTCTTAGAAGTCGTAGCAGTCGTAAAAGTCGTAGCAGTCGTAGAAGACTCAAAAGTCGCAGAAGTCACGGGTCGAAGAGGTCATAGAAATCGAAGAAGTCGTCGCAGAAGTTTTAGAAGTCGTTGAAGTTGTAGAAGTCTTAGTAGTCATAAAAGTCTCAAAAGTCGCAGAAGTCACGGGTCGAAGAGGTCATAGAAATCGAAGAAGTCGTCGCAGAAGTTTTAGAAGTCTTTGAAGTCTTAGAAGTTTTTGCAGTCATAGAAGTCTCAAAAGTCGCAGAAGTCACGGGTCGAAGAAGTCATAGAAATCGAAGAAGTCGTCGCAGAAGCTACGGAAGTCATAGAAGTCGTAGGTGTCTTAGAAGTCACAGAAGTCGCAGAAGTTGCAGAAGTCGCAGAAGTCGTAATAGTCACAGAATTCGTAGAAGTCAAAAAAATGCTGAGGAATACGTGGAAGCCAAGAAAGCCGAGAAAAACAAGGAAGCCAAGGAAAACGTGGAAGCCGATGAAAACGTAGAAGCAGAGGAAAACGTGAAAGCCGTGAAAAACATGAAAGCCGTGGAAAACATGGGAGCCGTGGAAAACGTGGAAGCCGTGGAAGCCGAGAGAGCCGAGGAAGCTAAAGAAGCCGTGAATGCCAAGTAAATCGAGGAAGTCGAGGAGAAGAGGAAGTCGAGAAAGCCAAGGGAGCCGTCGCGAGTCGAGCGAGTCGAGGAAGTCGAGGTAGGAAGTCAAAGAGAAGAGAAAATCGAGGAAATCAATAGTCGAGAGAGCCGTGGGAGCCGAGGGAGTCGATAAAGTCGAGGAAGTCAAAGATTTAGAATTCGCATTACTTCGTAATATATTATGATCTCTTTTTGTGTTTAAGAAAGAGTAACACTGTATTCGATGTCCCGTCATGTTAGAAAGTCGTTGAAAAGTATTCGTCTTTTTCTCCGTTAACATTAATTGCTAACGATCGTTACTCTATTGGCCAACAATATCGCGAAAATAAGTTTTTAACTCTACGCTCTTAGAATAGTACAAGCATACACATGTCGTGTTGTGGCGTTTGATCCAAAGTAACAATTATGTTCTTGGACTTTCTTCAATTGATGTTGAGGCCCAGTTTTTGGCTTGCTGTTTTTAGACGCTATAGCTATAGCAGATCCACCAGTCATCTTCGAGAAGTAGATGAAATTTGCAAATCAGTTTGTTATGCGTTAAGTTGTAAAACTTGTTAAAGACTGCTTCTATTGCTTGAATCGAATGTCTGATACAGTAGTTTCGAGATGTTTCGAGAGTTGTTGAAGATAGGCCAATTCTAGTGATGTGAGTACAATAGGGTAGCAAAAACCAAACTGGACACCGATTCGATAAAAGGTCATGGTTAGCTGCTCAAACGTTATTTTAAATAGTTTTGCTCACTGACGGCAATGCTCTGTGTTTAATGTTGTTAAAAAAAAAAAAAAACGAAACTCCTTCGAATCGTTATTCAGTTCCGTCACGAATGCAGAAGTGGATTTTACTCTGAACAAAGTAGATAAGAAAACCTTAGAGTAATAGGTTTTTTGATTTTGTTTGATTGATTTCAACTAGCGACTGTTAAACTTTAATGTTACTGTGTTACTGAGCATGTTTAACTACAGATAAGTTATTTCGTTGTTTCAGATCAAACACGAGAATCGATCGGTTCGTGTTTTGATTTGCCCATGCTGAGAAGAACCCTCCGTAATCGATCGTCTTGTGAGCATCAGATGAAAGAAGCCGCCACTGTTAATCCGGCGAGCGACGACTTGATGAATCGATAGTATTTTGACTTAATTCGTTACTTAACTGTCACAGAACAGAATAAGTCGATCTGTGTTTGTTATTCTACAGCTTCCCCACAGGGAATCGATCGATTGATGAAGGGATCACCACAGGATCGATCGTCCTGTGTGTGTCTACTTGACGAATTGAGCGTTTTTTGATATGATGATTCGATAGTAAACGTGCAAACTGAATCAAACAGTTTTTTTATGTTATTCTACGTCGTTTGTTACGTCCACAGGGAATCGATCTTTCTGTGAGCGTTAACTTGACGTCTTTTACTTAAGTTTTCAATACGGAACCGAATTGATCGGTCTGTGTTATTTATTTTACAGTGCTACCACAGGTAGTCGATCATCCTGTTTGTATCAACTTGACGAATTCGATTGTTTCTTACTAAGTTTTTTAGCGACCACGGGGAACCGAGTCGATCGGTCTGAGTTTGTTATCAGCGCTATCATACACACAGGAAATCGACCGTCTTGTAGTCCACTGGCCTGAATTGTTTTTATTGATAAAGTATGTACCTACTAGCAATTTAGTGATCAGGACTAAATAATACTAAAGTTGATAATATATGTTCTTATTTAGATATGTTTTATAAGTACATGAATATTATGTATAAGATGGTATAATTGTGGCCATGGCATTTAAGTAACTGAGCTAATGTATTTAGAAACTATCTTAAGAGTAACGCTAGATTCATATAATATTTTTTCGATAATGTTGGCTTGTATAAAAATATCCGATTGTTAGGGTTCCACCTGGGGTCGTGTGCAGGGACGCACACGTTGTCAGAATGGACGATTGTTAGGGTTGTTTATTTGTTGAAAATAAATGTATTTCGTTTTTGGATAAATTACTCAAATCTCGATATCTATGGATATACTCGATATTATTTAATGCTAGCAACTGTTTTGTAACTTTGACGTTGTCGCTGGTTCTTTATCTGTCAAATGAAAAAAGGTGGATCGATGAGGTTGGCCAATCACAGAGTAGTATCTGCCCGCAAATCGTTGCGATTGAGGACTCGTTTTGTGATTGGCTAACGTTCAAGAAGGAATCAATCGAAAGCCCGTTTTTTTTGAGATAGAAAAATAAAGAACGAACGAAAAGGTCGGAGATTCATGCTGGCTTGGATCGTCGAACAAGTAACATTGTGAAAAGTACCTACGTTGGTCGAATAAAGAAAAAGTATTTCTGTACCTGAAACATCATGCTGTTCTTCTTTCTACAAAGTCCTGAAATAGTAGTGAAGTTTACAATAGGTTGATAAAAAAAAATTACATTCCTATAGTAAGTAAGTAAGTTTGTATGAGTCAGTGGCCAACTCTGGTGACAGAGTTTCTAAGCCGCCCGGAGGCCTCTGTCATGGCCTAACAACTTTGAAAAAGCTGGCATCGACTGCTTAACGTGCCCTCCGAAGCACGGGAGCGCTCAGTTAATATTGCCACTGGCGGTCACCCATCCAAATGATGACTACGCGGAACAGTGCTTAACTTCGTTGATCTGTTGGGAACAACTTAGCTAGCTACGTCACGAGCGCACTCCTATGATCAGATGGGAATCAATTATTTGGTTTTTATGAAAAAATCTCATGTCAATTCCAAATTTTTTTTATAAAACTTTTTTAGTAGAGGCAAAGTGACGTTGAACTGTTGAGGATGCGATACCTGTCATAACCTTAACAAAAACCGTCAAATGCACGAATGCAAACAGCCCGATTACAGCTGAAATTCAAATTCCACAATTCACTAAAGCCAGGCCACACAACATGACAGACTAGACTCTATTTATCGTTGTTCAAAACTTGTTTCGGGAGGGTATCGTTACCAACCGGGTGGGTGTCGGTTAGCCTTCGAATACTTCAGGATGCCCTTTGGGAACGCGCCTAAATACATGTTCCAGAAGAGGATTTATACAGCTCAGTAAAACATTTGATTTTGTTGATTAATACAGGGTGTCCCAGGACGATTCTACTATTTAAGCAACTGGTTTTAGGGTGCCGGAAAACTCGCGACCGGGGTGGGGTAATAAACGAAACCGGTGGGAGGTAGGAAGTGGCCCTTCTGTGCGTAGTACTAGTATATGTTCTATGGCTGTGCGTTGATTTTATCAGTCAGTCACTAAAGCCTAAATAATCTGTATTTATTGATACCATGAAGTGTACAGAGAACAAAATTTACATTGTTTCAATGTAACATTAATGAATGCAATTCAATCGCATTACTCGCTGTGCTCACTGACATCTAACACAATACGAGTATCGCGCTTGTCGAGCACTTATCGATGAGTTATCGTAATCGCCGCCAGATCCGGCATAAAGCCACTCACACACACCGCATTTATAAAACTCTTAGGAACCTTCGAAAACAACAGAATTGATCTTTTATCAGCTTATACATCTCAAGCTTTAAGCTGTCTTCAGACGATACCATTAGGTGTTTGCTTATTTTAGTAATATATCGAACACTTTGCGAGATTACAGAGTGACGACTTGTCAGTGCAAAATATTTGATAAATGAAATTATAACAAACGGGTATCGATTTAAAGTAGGTTTTCCTGTGTCAGTTGTGGAGCATCTTAGATTATAGTGAGATACTACACAACTGTGTTACAATCCAACTTAAATTAGAAACTTGTAAACAGTCATAAACTAAAAGATTTTTTAAACATAGTGATATTGATTGCTTCCGTATTGCATAACAGATCTGCAGAAGTAACTCAGCACGCACTCAACTTAGAGGGCGATTGTCGTGCCATAGATAAATGGTCACATGTGATATAATCACATGTGACCATTTAGCTATAGCTAATTCTTGCGCCCTCATAGCTAATTCTTGTCACTGTTTGACAACCTGTAGATCGCTAGAGCGCGGGAGTGAGAGGACAGCGCTGGAACGTGTGGTATTCACTTGAACCTCAGTCACAGAATAGATAAATTTATTAGTACTACGTACAGAAGGACTACTCACCATCCTACCAGTTTGACTTCACTCCGATAACGAGATTGTAGGCAATTTCAAAAACGCTAAAGCTACGTCGTTACTCACGCAAGCGAGAGCGTGCTATCTTACTCTTGCAATAATTAGTGTCAACCATGACACTCACACAACGGCACCGTTTACGTAAACAAACCATGATTGGTGATTGCGACTTCTTGCGACGCATTTACAAGCATTTTATGGAGAGCTTCCGCGTGTGCCTCAATGCAAGTTACTGTGTAGACTGACTGTCTCCGCGTGAATCTCCCGAAAGGCGGTATCCAGTCTCCATGCCGATGTAGGCAAGAGCAGTAAAACAAAACTATCGGAACATAAATCTGTCGGTTGGCAAGTGGGGCATCGTAAAAACGAATTAGCTAATACCAACTCGTTTCGACTTCGCATAAATATATAATGTTTTATTTCGCTAGTTGTCTTTAGGTACGTACTTTAGTTTTATGTGTGAGGCTTTTTAATCTGTGAGGGGTCGTGGCATTTTCTTTAATAAAAGAGCATTAATTAGTACCATCTATCGTATCGTATCTAGTATTTTCTATACTGTCCGATTTATTTATCATAGAAAAATAAACTACTAACAGATTAACTGCGTTTGTTCGTAGCAATGTTCTTTGAGGTAATCATTCATTTGGATGGGTGACCACTAGTACTAATTTCTAGTGTCTAGCTGTGGACATTAGAAAGCTGGTAATAATTATGGTAGTAACATAAAAACCACGCTTTTAGCATCAGTATTGTGAAGGCTTGAATGTAATTGGACCCTCACTCGAAATTCCACTGTTCAATATAACCAGGCATTTATATCCCACATGAGAAGCACTTCACCGCCATGAGCTCAGGTGGCCGCTCTATAGTAACGCGAGCTAATGGCTGTGTATCTGTGAAACGACGGGACCACATCTACGTGTTAAATTACCGGTGTACAACATTTATTATCACTTCATTTGGTTTATTATTTGAACACATGAACAAAGTGCTTTTCCTTAAATAGAGACAGTACCACTAACCAGTGGCAAATACAATCAAATCTTCAATGATGGTGTGTGTGTGTGTGAATTTGTACAAAGTCAAATGACAATCAGACGTCTTCCAAATTTTACAGCGAAAACAAGGGATTACATCAGTGTTTTTGACACCAGCCGCCCGCTTGCCGTGCAAACCCTTCATTTTCCGCGTTTCACACCCCCCTATAAATTCGCATAGAAATTACATAAGTTTAAATCTGCATTTAGTCACTATAAGAAAACGTTTGACCAATGACCACTCTCTTGATAGAGCCACTGCTGTGCATTCACAATATTATATTCCCAATATATTTTCAAGTATCGATGAACTTTAAACATTTCAAAATCCGTTCGACCGTTCACATTCTAACCTCAAAACCACTCAATCACGTGCCCCTATCCATGGCACATTCAGTGCCAGTGCATCGCTGGCCCATTTCGTGTAAACAACCCCTCCCTTTGCCCCGCCTCTCACAGCAAACATGCCTCGAATACAAGGCATACCGTTCACGATTCCGTCGCCAGACTTTACCTACGAAACGATATTTGCTCTGCAAAAGACGTATCTCAAAGTGCCCTGATTGGCTGCGCTTTCTGAATTCCGATGGTCATTATTTGGGGGATAGCTTTGAGAGAGCTGGTTGAAGAGAGGTCCCAAAGAGACGAGTTTTTAGATATTTTACAATGACGTCAGAAGGCACTACTTGCTTACGTCACGGAATCGGAATATTCGTTTACAACTAAAGTAAGGTGCATATGCATAACCATGGAAAGGTGACAAATAGGGCAGTAGACCGCATTTGGAAGCAAAAATACACCGCGCGGCTTTACTAACATAATTTTCACATTAAAAAGAGGATGATTATTTTGTACTGTTAATGACTTGTAAAAATGGTTTTATGAATAAATTATTGTATTGTATATGGTATTGTATTTTGTGAGTTGTATTGATTCCCGATGTTTGAGCGCAGTTGATCTTCTGTGTTATTCATGTTGATCGTCCTTGATCATCCCGTTTTTAGTGACAAATAACGGTTCTCGAGAACGCTAAAAGTTGATGCTACAAGTACAGTCACAGAGAGAGTCATCATGACAGCCTTCTAATGTTCCCACTGCTGGGACACTGGCCTACTCTCCAGCGAGAGTGATTGGGTCTTAATCCACCACGCGGACCCAATGCGGATTGGTGGATATTATTGGACAGAGAGAGTAGGTAGTAGAAATATTAAAAGTGAGGTATCCTTTTCATGTGTCATATCGACTTCTAGACTAGTAGAATAGCCACGAGTGTATGTAGCGTGTTCTTTGATGCAGAGCTATTGATTTGATTTCTATGCTTTTCACGATTTGTCGTGTCTTCAAATTTAAAATGACTCAGATCGGGATCTTTTTGCGAAGTCACGTTTTAGTAAAAACAGCATAGAGCTGCTTACAATAACCGTTGTACCGTAATTACATGCCACTTACGAACAAATTTATAATTATTAGGGTTTCTATTAGTTCATTTTAAGCTTTGTATCTTATCTATCGGTCTTGCGTGCCAATACAAATAAGCTTATTAGCATAATATTCCACCATTGATCTACATGCTACATTTATAACTCAGCTATTGTGTGTAATGATTAGATGCCATTGTATGCGTATTCCGATTCAAGTCATACAGTCGCACGCAATACACCATTGAATGCTATGGTTCCTTTAGTTATAGAAGGCATAGAGGCTCTCAAATCACTTATGAGTACCTACGACGTCTCTATAGTCTCAATAGGTAATTTGAATGCACTACGTAGATCAACACACGCTTTGAGTCTGAATGGCCGTGTATCGAAGTATAGATGAGCTCGGTCAACGTTCAATTTTATTTTTTACGTATCAGCATTGCCATTCAACGTGGCAATGCAGCCAGCATGTTGGGAACGCTTCATACTGGTAGTGATTTGGATCAGTTGAGCTATCTATAGGTCGTTTGTAACGGTCTTTAGATGGCTCAACTGTTTCATATGTATTTTGTATATTTTGTAATGTAATTATGTACTATTTTATTTTATTATTACTTTAATAATTAATTATGTCATTAGAGTTCAGATTTCAAAGTTGTCAGTCTGTTGGTCTTCGTCACTTTAATTTTAAGGTCGTGTTTCTTTCTGAACTGGGTTTTCTTGCGTACATCACTGTAGTATTCAAAGAGAAGTTTGTTTGCATTTGTGTATCTTTGTTTCCACTAAATTACGTTTGAAGTCACGGGTTTGAGTTCAGGTCTTAAGTCTAAGTCTTCAGTGAAAGATATTCAGCCTCCAAGCATGTAATGTAGTGTGTTGCAAACAAGTGGTTCATCATCATCATATCAGCTGATGACGTCCACTGCTGGAAATAGGCCTCCCCCAAAGAGCGCCATGACGACCGATTTCGAGCTTTTACCATCTACCGACTTCCTGCGACCAATTTAATGAGTTTAAACAAGTGTTTAGGTTCTCGAAAACCTTGTAATTTTTCAGAGAAATGAGAAAACTACAGCGTCACGTGGTGGCGAACGCAGTGCAGTGCCATGCAGAACTTTAAAAAATTAAGTTTTGGGTGACACTGAAACTGCCATGGTCACTTAACAAAAAAAGTCGTAAGAATTGAAGGGTCAAGAAATATGCTTCAACGAACATAAACATGTTAATTGGCGATACAATTATCGGTTACCATCAATGCGATGAGTGATGTCTTCATTAAGGCCTCCGGTATTACGAGCTGATGCCGTGACTTGCCTAATGACGGTAATGACGTCGGAGTGGAAGGAATGGCTTTTGGAAACGTCATTAGTGATGGCATGGTACATAATGACGTTTGAAATCAGAGGAATCAATGACATCAAAACTACATAGACATTGTAAATTTGACCAGTAACTGTAATTTTGATGTCATTGTACTTTATTATTAGCTTATGGACCGAAAAGCAAAAGCTAAAGATTTCTATGCATAGTCAAAGGCAAAATGCATTTGGTTTAGTTAAATTGGTTTATAAAAAATAAATAGAACCGGTTTGCTCTGACATGAAGATTATACTAATTGTTTATTGATTAGTTTTAAAAGCCTTACTACGTTACTACGACTACGTTTATGTGTTGCGTCTAATGAAACGGACAAACTTTATTTTACAATGATAACATTGTAAAATAAAGTTTATCAAATAATTCCCAACTAATTAAATAATTAAAATGCACTAATTCATCGCATTAATTTTAAACTAATGTTAGGTATATAATGGTAGTTCTCTATTACGTAATTACTGTAGTGTGCCTAGTTAATTATCTTTATACTGAAGTATACCTACCTAAGTACACTAATCTTCAGTAAAAAATGGTTCCATAATTACAAAACATACAGAGAAAAAAAATTAAGTAATTACTCAAACAACAAAAATAATTCATTAGACGAATCAAATTCCTCCCCAAGTCTAACTCGACGCAGTTTTTATTTGTTTTAGAACAATGGCTCCCTAGGGCGACATAGAAATGAATACGAATCGTTCATTTTAATATGAATATTCATTTTGTAAACATTTTGTCAGTAAAACTGTTTCAATTGAAGTTTTGTCAAAGCGTCGGTCGGCCGGAAGATTTAATCAAGTGTTGTTGAACATAACCTGAATTTATACGGTACAATAGTTTCAATAACATTTTTGGCTTGTCCCTTGAATATTGCCCTATTTTTATATTGTTCAACATTTTAAAAAGAATTAAACGAAAACGCAAAGTATTGAAAAAAGAGTTTTGAAAGAAAGTAGGGTAAAAGCACCAGTTATTGGCTACCTAAGCACCTTGGTCAATTTAAATTGCTATAGTTTCTTTAGGCGTCATCCAAATTATGTTTTTATGGTGTTAGTGGAGACGAAAAAAGTTCTAATATCATTTTAATAACAATAAAAATAATTAACATTGTTTATAAAGTTTTTATATTCATTCAAATAAAAATTGTGTTACTGGCACCCCAGAATTAATTACTGGCATGTTTGGTTTCAGTTATTGGCTGTAGCATTTTTTACAAAACACAGCAGATTAGCAGATTATAGTAATTTTTTTTAAGAAATACAAGGAACATAATTATCGAGTTCTTAGCTCTGGTATAAACGAACTTTTCGAAGCTCTTGTATAAATAATTACAGTATAAAAATCACCAGACAAAATGAATTAGTATCGGTTTCGGCACAAGTTTATTTCAGGCCATCGGATCTTGAACTGATCTCTGCATGCGGTGGTTACTCAACTGGCCATCTATGCTGTGCTCTTCAGCAAACGTCAGATTGGCGGAAGAAGGCCATTTTCGCCAAATTTGACAAATTATAAATTGAATTCGTAGGTGACTGGCGGTGATGTACATGTATGGTCAGTAACTTAAAACTTAGTTTTTTTCGTTTCTGTTATTGGCTATACCATAATTTAATGTTTTAAAGTACAAAAATAATAAAATACATTTAAATTAAGATAAAATAACTTAAATAGTAACGAAATATGGATCAACTAAAGAGATATGAGTTGTGAGACAAGTTTCATTCGAATTGTAGTCAAACGCAATCCTTACCGTTTTCACAACAAAACCCCACCATAGTAGCCGGATTGCCGATTGTCAATAATTTATGATTTTTTTTATACGAAATTATTCGAAAGGTGGTACAAATCGGCACAAATATTAAAGCTAAATATGTAAACTATTCTCTAGAATGAAGGGAGATATTGTACTTAGCATCAGTAGCTTTTAAGAAGTGTTTGAGTATGAAATAGCCAATAACTACTGCCAGCCAATAACTCATTCATTTACCCCTACTTTAATTTTTTAAAAGATTAGGGAAAAACACGTTTGTCAATCGTAAACGCAAACGTATCGTTTAGTTGTCAATTTGTTTGAGATTTTGGTAGTAAATTTTTAAACAGACGCTGTTAATGTAAATAAATTGTCATTAGAACGAAATGTTAACGTTTACGATTGTCAAAGTGTTTTTTGGGACTCTCGTTATTATTCCCAATTTAGCTCCACCAGTGGGTCCAAGCAGCGGGTGAAATACACGATAAATTCTACTAAAACTCTCGCGCTACTATATCTACACTCACCCATGACTTGACGTTGTTCTTAAAAAAGTGATCTGTTCAAAATGCTCTGAGCATTAACTCGGGTAATATTTCCCTGGCATCTGCAATTTTGCAGCTAGTGAACAATGCACATTTCTATGCGATGCTCTTTCTGCCGCGTCGACTATCGCACTTCCCCTGATACTGCGATTCAACAATTGGGTCACCGCTGTGTGTCGTCACGGAAGAGAATAATGACGTCATGGATCATACTAATGAGAGATTCAGCGTTCAGCTCAGTGACTGATTAAAAGGTTTTGAAGGTTGTAAGTTATGTTTCACGTTTTTCAGGCCATGCCGTTGTTTTGAGGATTGATAACCCCTTTCACATTAGTGTCGATTGTTGTTGCATTTTTTAATTTTAGTTAACTAAAATTATCGCGGTTCTCTATATTTTAATTCATTAGAAAAGGACGGCAACAATTTTAGTTAGTTTAGTTTAGAAAATGTTACAGCAGAATCAAAACCATTAGCGTCGATTTGACTTAACTTACGCTGTTCCCAGAAAAACAGTTAGTATGAATTGAAAATCGACTTGTTTCCAATCATTTTATTCTGAGAATAAAAAATAAACAATAGGTTACTGAAATTACCTACCTACCTACCTACTAGAGGTGAGCTACCGCCCGCGACTTCGTTCGCGAAACGCGCGTTCGCGTTCGCGTTTTTTTGATAAAAAGTATAGTTCGCACAGCGGATCTAGGCTTCCGTGAAGTTAACCGTTTGTGATGCGCAAAGACAATTTAGTTTGAAAAAGCTCCATTGCGCATCGAAACGGCTAATTTCACTACGGCCGAGATCCGTTGTGAGACCTATAGCCTATGTTCTATTCCTGGTTATTATCTATCTATGTTTAAAATTTCAGGCATCGAAGTTATCGGTTATTTTATAGTAAGCTTTTTGATATCGCGAACAAAGTCACGGGGCATTGCACTAGTAACTCAATAAAATTGATAAATTATCATAGTTTTAGTGTCGTAATAAAGCATGGTTTATGTTGTATCTAATTGCTCGTGACCACGGTGCATGCCGTGTCGTGTTTCAATTTGTTTGTTACACCCGTGACGGGGGTGTTGATGGCAATGCCAGGAGGGCGATTCTCGTGCCATAGATCACATTTTTTTTTTGTTTTTTTTTTATGTCAGCAAGTGAGAAAACAATCAAGGCGCCTACCTGATGTCAAGCACCACGCCTGACTATTACAGATGCAGTGCCACCCAAAGCTTAAAGTTTTCAAGTGTTTGCGTGGCACTGTTCTGCGCTTATCACCCTAAGACTTTGTTGTTAAGTCTCTTTCGCCCAGTAATTTCACTTGCTACAGTGCCCTTCAAACCTAAACAAACACAGTAATGCTTGCACACTACTGCTTGGAGGTCACATGTGATATATATAGTCAAAACTGTCAAAAATGACATAGATAGAAATTTAGACTGTTTTGATGATATATATCACATGAAACCATTTATCTATGCACGAGAATCGTCCTCCTGGTATTCGACTGAGCCAGACACGAGGGTCAGCAACCACTAAGCATCAAGAGGCAACGGCTTCTAGCTAAGGTATCTAAAGTTTTTGTTTGCACACCACCAATAAAGATAATTATAATCTTTAGTATTCCCTTAGACTCCTTAGAGTGATCGATTCGTGCCTCGGGGTTATGCTCATACTCGATAACGTTTTTTTTTTTTATACAACTGAAATAGCAACCAAGCGTACGGCCCACAAGGTGGTAAGCGGTTACCGCAGCCTATGGATGCTTGCAATACCAGATGTATCACTCGCGGGTTGCCACCTTGAGGCTAAGATCGAAAGCCTCATGCGCCAGTAATTTTACTGGAAACCCTACCCTTCGCACCGGCAGCAATGCGAGCATTACTGCTTTGCGGCAGAAATAGGTATGGTGGTAGTCCTTCCCCGGACGAACACAGAGAACTCTACTACTCTAAATTCGAGAAAGCAAGTTTCGTTGTAAAATAGGTCTCCCGATTATAACCAGTGCACTTTTTCTTATAGTTATTTAAACTCACACTTCAATTCTGATATAACTGCGTTGCACGTTAGGTGCAAATTGAGTTAAAAGTAAGTTACGCGATTCATTTTACGCTGCGCAGAGAGTTGTGCAGCGAAATTGTTTTGAACTGTACGAGAAAACTGAATGTTTTTATTGTGTTAACCAGCACACTACGGGAATATTAAAGATTTCTTGAACTAAACTAAGTTTAGTCATTGAAATTGCTTGACGCTTCGAGTTGAAACGAGAAAAGACAACAGACAAAAGAGTCAAGTTTTAAATACGTTCCAAAGGTTATTTAGAGTCGGCTCTCATAAGGAAAGGATTTCATAACTTAATTGGTAGAGTGCCTACTTAGGAATCTTTATTACGCAAAGACTTTTTACAGATAAAATTATTTGCTAGTTTATGTATTATAATTATTTCTGCAAAATAAAAAGTATATGAAAAACTTTAGTTCACCCAAACAAAAGATATAATGACGGGAAATTAATACTGTCTAGTCCTAAACTATTCACTGACATTGGCAAAATTAACAAAGTTTACAAATCCGGCACGGGACTCTATTTAGTTCAGCCGGACTGGGCTGGACCGGAGTTGTCCAAACACGTGGAAGCTGACACTTGTCAAACTGACAGCTGTCAACCTGCGGTCGCACTTCGCAATTTCAACCCACGCTCGCAATTATTAAGATAGATTATTCCCCAACGCTGAAACTATGAAACTGCAGTGTCTATGCTGAGAGAAAATAGACTCTACTACGTGGTGTTATAAGCTTTATAGTGTTGTGAATAATCCTGTGTTTGAAGTAATTACAGACAGCTCGGTGGCGTGTCATCAGAGTTCGGCTGAATTTAACTTTCCATGTAAATGCACAGCACCAAACTAGAAACCACGGAACACTATAACTTTAATAAACTACAAAATTGAATATTAGAAATAAATTTGTTTTGTTTCTAGACCTGTTTACTTGGATTCTATGTTATCTTTAAACAAATTTTTGTATAAAAATGGCTATCCGATATTTCTATCAGGGATCATATTATTAAGCTCGGCAACATTCGACAGTCAATGCTATTGAAAAAGATGACGCCAGACTTTTGACAGTTCGCGGGCAACAACTCGCTTGTCACCTAGTTACACCTAGCTAGATATGTCGTCATTCACTTTGACAGTTACATAACATTGCAAAATTGTTTTTGTCTATACAAATTGACAGATGCTTTTGCTGTGCGACAATCAAACTCATATAAATACTTAACACTAGCGAAATTGTGGCAAATATGCCACAGAGTTCATAAATGAAGAAGAAGAAGAAATAAAACAAAAAATAAAAGTAAAACTATTGCCATTTCTCTCAGCAACTAAAATGTCGAGTGAACGAGAGTCGTGCCCCAGAAAAGAAAAATAATAAGGCAGTCTAGTAAATTACAAGTCAGTCTACCACGCTATAAATGTAGTAGTAGGTATTACATCTACAGCGCGGACCGAAACGCATTTTCATGCATAAAATCTCTATTAAAATCACAACTAGTTATAAGTTAGTTGCCACTGAGAGTGTCGAGCGCTGCTTAGGGCTGCTTTTATGAATATTTAACGGCTTTAAGCCTCTGTAATACCTCACTGACAAGAACCATCGTTGAATCGACAGTACTGCAGCATTTGACTTTAAACCAACGTAGAAAGATAAAAAACACATGAAATATCTCTAGTACTATTCCGCTTAACTTTTTTTCTAATGAGGTCACACAGCTAACACAGTTAACCTCAAAAGATAATATCAACACGTATTTCATCCCTCTACGGGACATCATCAGGACCGTTGATGAGCCAAAGTATCGATATTTTTCTTTTGAGGTTAACTGTGTAGTGTTTTTTATCTTATAATGTATTTCCGCAAAGTGACGCCTGAATCTATCAATTTATAAACATAACGTAAGAGTTAAGCTGCTGTTAAACAGAGCTGTGTTATGGATACTAGATGACTGATATATACTTATACAATACAATACATAGATAGATATTTTTTATTATATATAGAAAATAAGCAAAACACCCGGGACAAATATTTGTAGATCGTACAAACATTTGACCCGAAGCGGGAATCGAACTCGCAACCTCCGCGTCGCAAGCGGACATGTGCCCGCTGCGTCACATGGGTCGTCAACATTCTGCAATAAAACTAAAAAATTTGATCGATATATTTTTTATACACCCCATCACTAGCAGCTACCGCACTGTATGTGCTCAATGAAGAATAAAAAGAAATTTTATTTTTTGTTCCCATTTGCTCAATGCTCAAACGGGAATACTCCCAAAAAAACTAGGCTTTTTACCATCTATTCAAGACTATTTATACCGCGTTTAGTGGCAAGTTGGTTACTCTTGTTGCCCATACTGGATGTGTGAAGTGCAGATGCTGTAGTGCCTGAGAAGCTGGGCAGTGTTCTGAAGAAATTTCTGGATTCATATCCACATCTTGAAAAATCTGACAATACTAGTATGCCTTCTGCCCACGGCTACATTCGCGTGGTATTTTATGTAGACGATATACAGTGCAGTATATTACTAAATATTCAAAGTTTCATCCAAAGTGACAAGGTCTATAACAATATCTAAACTGTCACATTCACGAGTATAATACCACTTAAGGGTGGACTCGACCAAACTCGAATAAGCACTATTCTCAGAATAAATCGTAGTTATAGTTCTCACGGCGGATCTCGGCCGTCATGAAGTTAGCCGTTTTGATGCGTAATGGAGCTTTTTCAAAATAAATTGTCTTTGCGCATCACAAACGGCTAACTTCACGGAAGTCTAGATCCGCTGAGAGAACTATACTCGGGAATAACTACGGTTTATTCGGAGAATAGTGCTCACTCGAGTTTTGTCGAATTCACACTAAGAAAGGCTTACACAAAATAAATTATCTTTGGTAAACTATTTATACGTAAAGCTAGCTCAAATCAGTACTATACTTTGTCTACATTATTTTAGAGTTGAAATGAAATGAAATGAAATGAAATGCTTTTATTTGACACACACAAGTACAAAGAACAGACCGAAGAAAGAACATTTTCTATGGAACAATGAAAATACAGGTAGGTAGAGGCAGGTAACTAAATACATAATTAGTATATAAAACTATAAGTAGGCATAGGCAGCCACCAACTACCTACCAGAAACCAATCAGTCTCTCCATGCAGCGTGCGTCAAACAGGCCGTGTCTCAGCATGAAGCTGTTCCATATTATGAAAATAACATGGGACAGCGCTGGTTTTCAGACATAGCCAAAGAAAGGGTGACTTCACGGGCGGATCCACAACCCACAGTGCCAATAGGTAGTACATACTAACTACCTATTATTATATATTAGAGTTCAAACTTTAACGATAGCCACCATGTTTTATTAGTTTCAACAGAAAATTCAAGCTATAATTATTTACAATCCAGACTTGTAATATCTTGAACCTTCACAACAACGCGGTGTTTGGATTTCAACTCGCTCACTTTTTAAATTGAGCATCACATTTATAAAGTTAAGATTGTTTTTGTAAAAACTTTTGTAATAATTCTCGCAGCTAATGAAAACAAACTAGCTTTTTCTAAGTCCAAGTATTTTGTAGCTCGCTGTCAAATTAAAACAAATATAGAACATCATGATTATATGTATAGGTCTCACAACGGATCTCGGCCGTAGTGAAATTAGCCGTTTCGATGCGCAATGGAGCTTTTTCAAACTAAATTGTCTTTGCGCATCACAAACGGCTAACTTCACGGAAGCCTAGATCCGCTGTGCGAACTATACTCGTAGCATAACATAATCCAACAATTACCAACGAAAAGTTAGCAATAACTTCTCATAGGATATTATTATTTATTTTTATTTCCCTTATGTTTATTAAGCTGACATTTTTATATAATATACTTTTATTTTTGTGTATTTTTATGTTTATTTATAGATTTTCCACACACATTTATATTGTTTTTGGAATAAATAAATGAAATAATAAATAAATAAATAACAAATAATGCTGGACGATCCACACAGCATCATCTAGCCACAAGGTAAGAAATGAAATGAAAACGAATAATCCTGTCACCACACGAGGCTCCTCTGTGTCGAGGATACCATATATTTATATACAGAAACAATATATTTAAAGTAAAGGAAAAAATATATTTATTCAATCATATCACAAGAATCATTTTGAAACGTCATAAAGTTACACTACCACAACACCCAGACCCGTAGCTAAAATATAGATTCAGCAAATATTGTCCGCATCGGGATCGAACCCGCAATCTCACACTTCTTAACCGGGCACTCTCAAACGCACCGAGGAGGTCCAATCCTGCCGTGTTTTTTTTTTTTTATACAGCTGAAGTGGCAACCAAGCGTACGGCCCACAAGATGGTAAGCGGTTACTGCAGCCTATGGACGCTTGCAATACCAGAGGTATCACTCGCGGGTTGCCACCTTGGGGCTAAGATCGAAAGCCTCATGTGCCAGTAATTTCACCGGAAAACATACCCTTCACGCCGGAACCCAGCAATGCGAGCATTACTGCTTGGCGGCAGAAATAGGTATGGTGGTAGTCCTTCCCCGGACGAGCTCTATCACAGAGAACTCTACTACTCTTACGTTTATTAATAAGCCAGCATAACATTAAACCACAGCCATAAATTAATAAAGCGGTAACCGCATAGATGAGTTCCACGTGGTGCAAAAACGCAGGCCGTATCGCGTAAATAAAAATGCGGCGACAAATGACGTAGGTTGCATGCGTCGCGTGACTCTTGCGTTAAATAATGTGAAGGCATGAGCCTACGATTTATAAGGTCCGCGACCGACACGCCACCTCATATCCCGTCATGAACCGCCCTATTTATAGAGCCTTTATTGCATCATAAAAGCTCCGTAATTAAAGTTTATGAAACCGTGACGCAAGCGATGCGTTCTTGACAACTTACTCGCGAGTGTGTTATGGCCTTTACGGCTTACTTTTAGGCGTCGTAAAAAGTAAGGTTTTATTGTCTGAATGCGGATCACATTAATTCCAAAATTTAATTAGAACTTACTTTATTAGTCTTTAATCTTTGTTCGAAATCAAGCTAAAACATCAATTACTTTTCATTGGGTATACAAATTGTTTCAAAGGTTTAATCACAGGTATAATAAAAATGCGAAATTCCAAATGTTTGTTAATCATTTATTTCCGATTTTCAGAAAATGTAGTATTAATTAAGATTACGACTTAGATGAAAACAAAAGTTTTTTATACCATTTACTAGCTAAGGGTTGTTGTACATTTGCCACAAAGTAAATTCGTCACGAAAAAAAGTATGTGTAAATTCGCCACACTTTAATTTTATTATTATTGGTTGTTGTAAATTCGTCACAAAGCTTTTTCCGTAGAGACAGCAGAAAAATACACGTTACTACTACCATGACTTTTTGATACCTTTCACGGTTTCAGACTTCCCCTTGGTAGCCCAGAAAAAAAAACACCGTATATAAATCATCAATAAAATATATTATAATCACAGTAATAATCACATTTTCGCATATAACCTTATATTTAAATAAAATTTGATATAAAAACGTGATAATTTTTAATGATTAGGATTTCAAGGATTAACATTACTTATACCTACATAAAAATCACAGTTCACAAATGGCTAATTTGCTCATAACAAATACAAATATATATTTTTTTTTATTTGTCATTATTTTTTCTTGGTTATAGGTAATATAACCTGTTAATTCATAATTAAATCTTTATTAACAATAAAAATTACAATCACATAATAATAAAACAAATTAGAACTAGTTTTATTCATTATTAATTTTGGCAATAGGTCATCATGACAGCCTTCTAATGTTCCCACTGTTGGGACACTGGCCTACTCTCAGGCGAGAGTGATTAGGTCTTAATCCACCACGCGGACCCAATGCGGATTGGCGGATGGCACATGTCTTTCGAATTTTTAGTTCTTGGACATGCCGGTTTCCTCACGATGTTTTCCTTCACCGTATGAGAGCACTGGCATTGCGCACATAAATTTTTCGAAACAGAAAAATCCATAGGTGCACGCCCGGGTTTGAACCCACGACCTTAGGATTGGAAGGCGGGGTCACTGCCACTAGACCAACAGTGCACCAATGCAATAGGTAAAACCTTTGAATGAATCAAAGGTTCACGAGCGCTAAACACTTTACTTGCTAACCCTACTTTATGATGAACTTTACTTATGATTCGCACAGCGGATCTAGGCTTCCGTGAAGTTAGCCGTTTGTGTTGCGCAAAGATAATTTAGTTTGAAAAAGCTCCATTGCGCATCGAAACGGCTAATTTCACGACGGCCGAGATCCGTTGTGAGAACTATACCTGTGACGAATTAACACATCTTTTTTATGCATGTGACGAATTTACTTTCAATGTATGGAGTTTACAAAAATGTGACGAATTTACTTTGTGGCAAATGTACAACTACCCCTAGCTAAGCTAGCTAGCAAACAGGCAAACGGAGCACCTGGTGGTAATCGGTTACCGTAGCTTATGAACGATAGAACGCGAGTTGTTGCCATACTCAGTGATCAAAAGTATCATGTGCCAGTAATTTCACCGGTAACCATACCCTTCGAACCGGAATTAAAGCACTGCTTGGCGGCAGAAATATGTATAGTGCAACACTACTAGGTATATTTTATCGTTGAACCACGCGAGTATAATTTATATTTCAGTAATATTTCTTTGTTATAACACCGACACTTTCTTGTCAGACGATTTGAGAAGCTCTGACGTAAACGAGCTCAAGAATCAACCTTTGCAAAACTACCCGACGATAAACAGTAAAACTCGAACATACCCGAACTCCGTTGAAAATTTAATGACGGGCGAACACTTACCTGAAACAAACAAAATAAATTCTCAAGTTAGACGGAGGATAAATCTAAGGGCGTGTACAGGCTGGCTAGAAAAACGTCGCGCGTTCAATTCTTTGCGCCATCTCGCGTTTGACGGAAGGCGAGAGGTCGGGATGTCAGACGTGGATAGTCTAGGTCTTGAGGGCATTGGAGTTTAGCTCAATTTATTTGAGGAGTTACTGTATGCTCGGCACGTTTCGTGAGACAGCCCCGCGTGCGAATCTTGTAGTTCCAGTAGATATGTATCATTTATTTTATAATTTATTTGGCACCTACAGCCAAATTTAACAAAAAATAGATAGATTTAATATTTCTTAATGTTAAACTATGCATTACCTACTTAGATATTACTTCATGTATAAAAGTTTTAATTTTTAGACTAAGGTTTATACTCTGCTTGTGGTGAGTTGAAATAAACGTCCTTTCTTTCTTTCTTTTCTTTCTAGATTGAACTCTTTTTAGCATGCAAGAAATTATTTATGTGGATAGCTTGTCCTGAGAAATGCTACCACCAAGCAGCAATGCAAGCACGAAATTACAGCCAAATGAGACTCATGAGACTTTGAACTCGTGCCAAGGTATCATACTATTCCGCGTAGTCACCATTTGGATGGGTGACCGCCAGTGGCAATTTAAACTGAGCGCTCCTGTGCTTCGGAGGGCACGTTAAGCAGTCGGTGCCGGCTTTTTCAAAGTTGTTAGGCCATGACAGAGGCCTTCGGGCGGCTTAAAAACCCTGTCACCAGAATTGGCCACTGACTCATGCGAACTTACTTACGCTCGTAATACGAGCGTGTGAGATCTCTGTTCTGTTACTGCAATCGTGTATGTTACTGTGACCGCTTGCTATAATAATAATAAATAAATAAATAATGCTGGGCAATCCACACAGCATCATCTAGCCCCAAGGTAAGCTGCTGTTAAACAGAGCTGTGTTATGAGTACTAGATATATACTTAATACAATACAATACATAGATAGATATTTTTATTATAAATAGAAAATACCCAGAACACCCGGGACGAATATTTGTAGATCGTACAAACATTTGACCCGAGGCGGGAATCGAACCCGCAACCTCCGCGTCGCAGGTGGACCTGCGCCCGCTGCGCCACATTGGTCGTCAAATATGAGCTATGAGCTGTTTGTTTTTTGTTTAAAACATATTTTTTTCTTATCGCTCTTTCTTGATCAATAGGCTTGCTTAGTGTGAAGTTCGCTGAAAAATACTGCATCGGTCAAAAAAAAACAGCTTTAGATCTAATGAACTACCTGTTTACTTATAATAATATCACCTTTTGTTTGTTATTATGTAATTAGTTCTAAGTTTTTTTGTTGCAAACAAAAAAAAACACTGTAATTTTCACCAGTGTACACAATGCTTTAGGTAAGGTAAATAAAACTCCTTGGATTCCTCAAGTTTTATCGGCGAGTTTCGTTTCTACAATGAAATGTTTATTTTCCATTGCAAATAAGGCACGGCAACTAGCCTCGTAAACTTAAAAATAAATGAGAATGAAACAACCTAGGGTTGCCAGAGTTATATAAAAAAATGTTTAGCTAGAACTACGTAGAGCGCGCACGTAATTAATAATAATAAAACTTTATATCAGGCTCTCAATAGAAAAGCACGTATATGATATTTTACTACTCTAATATACATGAGTTCATTTGTAAATTGCAATCATATTTTTAAATTTAGTTTATTATTAACTAAAACTATCGCTGAATTACTTCATTTTCTGATAATTATTGAACATAATTTAATTATTTACAATACTTACAAATTATTTTTAATTTAATTTTAATATTATTTAACATTAATATTATTGTCTAGCCAATTGTTGATAATGTAATGTAAATTAATAGTTTATCATTAAAATGATTATTCTGATTATTCTAATTATTCTGCATGTCATATTTCCAATGAAATTCATGTTTAGTTTGTTTTGTTAAAATTATTTTGACATTGAATTTGACGCTAAGAGCTATTTATTGAGCTATGGATGATACGGCTACGATTATCAAACTACTTTTTCATATTTCCGCATGTTTTAGTAACAAAACGATACCACTTTGTTAGCGATTTTTCTGCGTGGACTGTCAGTTTTATTTGACAAACCTGTTTAGGCACAGATTAAATTTTAGTACTACGCAGTTAAGTACATTTTTTTATCTATTAACCTTTTGACAACCCTATCTGGTGGTGTGTTGAGGAGCCGTGTGGTATGAAGTTATGAACATTACTGAAAGAAGCTAACTTTGCCAAATTAGAGGTGTCGGGTATCTTTGGCATTTCGGTGCCAAGCCTGAACATTCCAGTATCTTTTTGCTGCGAGTATTCGTAACTTTGCTGACTTGCTTGTTTTTCTTGTTTCAGAGAAAAAAGCAACTTCTATCTAACTCTATAAATAAAATATTAACCCCTTACCCATCATCATGTTTTATATTACTAAAATTTATCTCAACTCTGCATAAGACTGTTTATATTATTTTTAATTAATATAATTATAAATGCAAATTTTTGGATTTTAATGTTTGGGGTAAGGGTATAGATAGAACAAAACCTGGACTGAAACATACTCGTAATTTAAAGAAGGGACCTTTGTTTAAAAGTGATTCTTATAACTTTATTGAAAGACTCTTTTGACTTTGACAAAAATACTTTGCTCTTGTGCTACCAGAGCACAAGAGCAAAACCAGCAGGCAGTTAGTGTAATAACAAACAGTCAATAAACATCAATTTACTGCCGTTGTTATACTCCAACTAATAAAATAATAACTTCTACGCAATAAACGTTTGCATAGACAAAAAAAACAAGTAATCGGCTTACCGCGAGAACTCCATCCAACAATAATATGGAAAATACAAAAAAAAAATGCTCATTCCGACTTAATAAATACGAAATCCGTGATGAATGAAGCAATATCTCGGAGTCGAGCGGGCCCGTACCACTATAATATATCCTTAACGTAAAATCAGCTAATACACCACTGAAATAGGATTTATAATCAGAATACAAACCAGTAATACCAATCTTTTGATGCAGAACATTTACCTACTTATACTCGTAAGCTGAATAATATAGAAATCAAAGAAATTTAAGGAAAGCTGTAAGGTATTGTAACTTTTTGGCTTAATGTATGTTGCATACAATTACAGGTTTTTAGCATATAAAAAACTCAATAGAAACAATACCGTAACTTTTGGGTGACTGCCAGTGGCAATTTCAACTGAGCGCTCCCGTGCTTCGGAGGGCACTTTAAACATTCAGTCCTGGCTTTATCAAAGTTGTTAGGCCATGACAGAGGCCTTCAAGCGGCCTAGAAACTCTGTTACCAGAGTTGGCCACTAACTCATACGAACTTACTTATTATTTTTTTTATACAACTGTAGTGGCAACCAAGCGTACGGCCCACAGGATGGTTAGCGGTTACCGCAGCTGCTGGACGCTTTCAATACCAAAGGTATCACGGGTTGCCACCTTGAGGTTAAGATCGAAAGCCTCATGTGCCAGTAATTTCACCGGAAACCATACCCTTCGCACCGGAACACAGCTATGCGAGCATTACTGCTTGGCGGCAGAAATAGGTATGGTGGTGGTACATACAAAGAACTCCACTACTCTTAAAACTTACTATTGAGTGAAATAGCTCTTTATGTAGTAAAGTACAGCATTGCCCCGACGGAGACAAAGCGGGCCAGGCATGTCATGTTCCTTTAGCTCCGATGTCCTGAGCGAATTGAATTATTGTCCAATTACCGAATGGGATCATGTCGGGAGATTGAGCGGAGATTTTTTAAGACTTTCTTAGAATATAAATTACTAGATCCGCTCCGGCTACGCTGTATAGCTAAATTGTTCTTAACCAGATCAACAAGCAACGTTTCACGAGGTAATCTTTTAGATGGGTGACCGCTCGTGGAAAATAAATCTAAATGCTTACTTGCTTTTGAAGACACGTTAGATTGTCGGTTTCATTATAAGGCCATATTAGAAGCCTTTGGGCGACTTAAGCTCTGTCAGTAGACTTGACCGTTGACTCATACGAATTCACGAATTCATAATTTTCATATCTGTCACCCAGTTCTATTTTTTGTTAAAAATCAAAAATCAAAATCAAAAATTATTTATTCAGTAGAATCACAAGGATCACTTTGAAACGTCTTACAAGCTAGGAAAATTTACACCAGTTCCAACGCGCCCATGCCGTAAAAGAACTGGCAACAACACCGGCTGGGTTCCTATCGCTTTTTTGGCATGAGCCTTGCTATTGTTATGGATTCCAAGTAGAGTTGGAGCATTGTTGAATCTGTCACCTTTTTTAAAAGAATTATTTGGTTATGGTAGTAGATTTATTTGGTTGCCATATCAAAACCACACCCCACAACCAGCTCTAACAAGATGCGGTGAAGCTTTGTCTATTTTGAATTTAGAAAACTTTATAAACCTTTGAATTTAATTAAAATACTTATTCCAAACAACCCAAGTGAACTGAGACGCCAAATGTTTACATTTCGTCGAGACACTAGTTATAAATAAATAAAAAATTTAGTGAAATAGAGGACGAAATAATTTTAATTGTATTTTTTTCAAGAATATAATGATTTAATGTAGTTTTTCTATTTTTTCGCTTCGTTGTTTTTACTTTTTTTTTTAAGTCATTAGATGACGAAACAGTCATGTCGTTTGCCTGATGTTAAGCGCCACGCCTGACCATAACATACACAGTACATAGACATAAACAGTAAATAAATAGTAAGGTTTATATAAATATTTACACTAACTTGACTGAAATAAAGATTTGTTACTATTATTATAAATATAACAGCTGCAGTCATCATCATCATCATGACAGCCTTCTAATGTTCCCACTGCTGAGACACTGGCCTACTCTCAGGCGAAAGTGATTGGGTCTTAATCCACCACGCTGACCCAATGCGGATTGGTGGATGGCACATGTCTTTCGAATTTTTAATTCTTGGACATGCCGGTTTCCTCACGATGTTTTCCTTCACCGTATGAGAGCACTGGCATTGCGCACATAAGTTTTTCGAACAGAAAAATCCATTGGTGCACGACCGGGTTTGAATCCGCGACCTTAGGATCGGAAGGCGGGGTCACTACCACTAGACCACCAGTGCTCTCCGCTCCACAGCTGCAGTATCTCCCAAGATTTTGAGTTTTTAAGTTCTGCGTGGCACTGCACCCCGCTCGTCACCCCGAGCCAAGTTAAAAAACGCTCATAATACTCTTTCTCAATTTTTTTAGATTTATCCCAAGAGTTACTAAGTAAATGTTACAGTTTGTACTAAAAGCAATAATAGTTCCGCGTATACACCGTTTAATGGCAGCCGGCGCCGACTTACATTGTTCTCGAAGGTACCGGGAAATTCTAGAATTTTCGGTAACGCTCGATATACATAGGTTAACTAGAACACAGGTGTTCAGTAACCGGCGATAACTTCGGTTAAAAGATAAGATAAGATAAAGATAAATGTTTATTTCAAAATGGTCATCATAGTACACGAATAAAACATATTAACAATGGTAGGTAAGGTGCAGTTAAGTTATTATTGTACAATACAAGTAATGTATTACTGTGTGTAAGAAATGACCCGCTACCGGAGGATACGTTGCGCTCCTCGTTCTAACGAAGTATAAACTTGTGTAGAAACGAGGTGATCGCTGTTTCAGCTGGTTTTGGGTAAAATTACCTTTACAATCACAATCTAAGGAAAGCTTACTCATTTAAAAACCATAAGAGTCATTATTATGCAAATCAAATAACTCTAACTTCTCCTGCGATTTTACTGGTGTTTTCTCGTGGTTTTATTATTTTGTCCCATTGCTGGAACCACAATTAATAAAGAAAATATTGGTGAAATTCATTTCTTACAGAACGCAGTACGAAGATAAACTTTGTGTAAAAACTTAATGCAAACAAATTCGCGAGTTTATTCACTAGTTTTCTTCTCGTGATTAAAAATAAGTTGCTGTTCGTTAGTCTAGCTAAAACTCGAGAACGGCTGGACCTACTTGGCTAAATATTCGTGTGAGTTCAAGTTTAAACGTTGAGAAAAATAACGCGAGTAAAACCGCGCGGGAAAGCCAGTAAAAAAAAATTGCTACGAATTTTAGAGAAGAAAGAAGAAAGAAAGAAAATACATTTATTCTGGACACACACACAAACAGCGCACAATATATATACACATTTATAATAGATAGGCCGGTTGTTAGAGGTCCTAATTAGTCCGCGCTGAGTTATGTGGGCCAGAAATGGTTCCATTTCAGCTCTAATGCCGCTCCATGTAGATGTAGCGGCGCTGGTTTTCAAATGGAACCCTCTAACCTCACGATCGGGATTTTAGAGACAAGTATAAAAAAGTCCTCAAAAAATAAAGAAATCTTATTTTGTAAGAAAGTTTGTATGAGTCAGCAGCCAACTCTGGTAACGGAGTAAGCCTGAAAGCCTCTGACATGGCCTTACAACCGATATCTTATATATAAAAATTAATTGCTGTGCGTTAGGCTCGCTAAAATCGAGAACGGCTGGTCCGATTTGGCTAATCGTGAAATATTTGTAGGAGTCCAGGGATGACGGTGAGAAATTATGTAAAATTGGAAAAAAATGAGTGAGTGAGTATAAATTTAGCATCAAGACAGAGGCCTTTGGGCGGCCTAGAAACTCTGTCACCATAGTTGGCCATTGACTCATTCGAACTTACTTTACTTACTTAGCATACTACTAGTGTTTTGATTAACTATATAACTAGATTGTGCAACTTCCTAGAGAAAAGAAAAAATCAGTTGTTTTTCTGAAAAGAAGCAGAGTTAATACCCACATTGTGCAACGCTGGTGTGAAGTGGTTTCTTTGTCAATTGAACAAAGTCTGCAAGCAGATAGGGGTCTTGCTTTACCCTCGTCAAGCTTTATTCTTTGTTTATATTTTAGCCTCTAATCCGGCACTGGCAAGTGATTGTTCCGCGATAGCCACAGATACGTGGAGACTTGGGTGATAAAGCTTTAAGCTTGTTTTGCAATTGTCCATCTAGCCTGCAATGTTGAAAACCGCACCTTAAAGCTAGACAGACAGAAAAAACGTAAGTGTTTTAAAAAAAACTTAATAACTCCGCAGCATTTTCTGGGAATTGTATTTCAAAAACTTCTCTCTTAGCACTTCGACACATTAGAAAAAATACACTCCCTGAATTTCAGGTCTCCAAGTCTTGCGTTGATTGATAGTGTAGTCGGTCAGTTAATAACGCAACCATTTTAAATAAGACTTCCATAATTTCATTTAATTATAAAAATTATACATACACATAAAAAAATGACAAAAAATGTAGCAAAAATAACCGTTCTCTTCTCTTCTCTTCTTCGTTTTGGACTCTGTGGCATATTTGCCACAATTTCGCCAGTGTCAAGTAAATAAGTTTGATTGTCGCATGGCAACGTTAACAAACAAAATTTTGAAAGAAATGACGGCGTTTCTTTCAAAATTCCCTTGGAAAGCCTTTGACTAAATTACCAACCAACATTACCCTTCCATTTCAATTATTTACACTTGTGCTAAACAAACAAGTTAGACTGGATAATCTGCCACCAAATTTACACAACAAAACTCAAAATAACACGAGAAAAATAATTAAAATGCGAAGACCCATGTTCTTCTGACAAGATAGCCAAAGACAATCCGGCAATCATAATATAACCGTTCATACATTTTAAAATGGTAATATTAATCCAATTTTTCACCAGATCGCAGCACTGCAGTACTAAAACACTAGTGTCAAAGCAAAACTACAAGTTTATTCGGAAAGTTGGTCAAACGCGGGTCTCCGGCATCGTAAAGCTCTCCAAATAAATACAGTTCCGCCTGAAGTTAAATTAAAAGCTTCTCTGGAGAGGAATAACTTGAATTTTGCAAGTTGCAGAGTCACAGCTTGCGCCGGGGTGCTCTCCCACTTACTATGATTATTCAATGAGGTGGTTCTCCCATTTAAAAATATCAATGTGTTTTAATTTATAACGTATTATAATGAATTTCGCAAGCAGATGTCACAGCTTCTGCCAGGACTATGATATTTCAATGAAGTGGTTCTATCATTTAAAAATATGTAGTAAAGTAAAGTAAATAAGTAAAAAATATATTTATTCAATAATATCGAAAGGATAATTTTAAAATGTCTCAAAGCTAGGTGAATTTATGCTAGTTCCACGCGCCCCAGCCTAGAAGAATCTGGCAACAAACTCGGCTGGGTTCCTAGATTTTTTTTTGATGATCCCTCTTCATCATAAAGCTTCAGTGTGGTGCCAATCGAACTGGGTGAGGCTCATGTGTTTTTATGTATTACGAGGTACGATGTATAAAAAGTAAAGTGTGTATTCTATCAGGTAACTGGTTTTGATTTGACAACCTTTGCTTAGTTTGGTGTGGTTTGAGGCTGTGTTAATATGTCCGACAATATTATACGTCATTTAAGCATTTCAGATGGGTACTTTTTTGTAAGCTAGATCTTTCGTCACACTGATCTTTTCACCATCAGTTGCAATAATCCTTTTCATTGCCACTAACACCTCGAACTGTATTTTTAAGTTATTTCAAAGAGTAATGGGAAAAAAATCATTCCCCTGCTGAAAATTTATGATTCTAACCCTTATCCAGTTCATTTAAGAGGCCCTCGAACCCCAGCCATTTTTAGCTGATTCTGTATGAACGCAATCATAGTTTTTATATATTAAACGCTTGGTTGTTACTGTCAGAATATCTAAATAAAAATATTCGTGACTGACTGACAGATCAACCCACAGCCTAAACCATAAGTCCTAAAAACATGAAATTTAAAAAGTGCATTGCATAGTGTAGGAGTGCACTAAAAAATAAATCCCCGAAAGTCAACTCCTGGAAGACGCAGTGGGAAGATGAAATTTGTATAAAAAAACTGAACACGGACATAGCCGTGGTTCGTCCCTCTAGTAACAGTGGTATAAAATCAAATAAAAGCAATGGATGTTCGGGTGGTTCTTAAGCAGAGAAAATAAAAGATTTTTATTATGTTAGAGAGGTAGTTTTTCAAGGAAAAAAGCCGCTATAAATTAAGTACGGTGTGTGTAGACGACGGACCAGGAAGCTGTGGCTCGGTTGTGGCCAAATTGAGCTTCAAAAATAAACATTTTTATGCCCACCTTGCGGAGCTTTTATAGCTCTTCATCATAAAAGCAAAGATTGAAAAATGTATCGAGAGTTTTAATAGGTTTTTTTTTTTTTTTTTTATACAACTGAAGTGGCAACCAAGCGTACGGCCCACAAGATGGTAAGCGGTTACCGCAGCCTATGGACGCTTGCAATACCAGAGGTATCACTCGCGGGTTGCCACCTTGAGGCTAAGATCGAAAGTCTCATGTGCCAGTAATTTCACCGGAAACCATACCCTTCACACCGGAACACAGCAATGCGAGCATTACTGCTTGGCGGCAGAAATAGGTATGGTGGTAGTCCTTCCCCGGACGAGCTCTATCACAGAGAACTCTACTACTCTTAGGACTGAAAATAAACAAGAAAATGTGAATGAAAATGGAATTTAACCAGAGCAGAGAGAGACGCTACACATACCCCAGTTTTCCACTTAGCAAGCTGCTAAAATTAACAGTCTAAGAATAAGGCATTTAAAAATTGAAGATTGATGCATAAGTGTAATTACAGGTTTTTTTATACCTCACAAAACAGGTTTATAACTAGCTAACTACATAGAACTATTTTAAGAACTTACCTAGTTTCTAAGAAACCTTTGTGAGGACAAAATAAATGTATTATTTGTATGTATGTATATCTCAAAAAGCCTGGTTAAAAAAAAAAATAGAGTAAATTCTCTATACTACTTGACATTACACGGTTTACTAGTTTACTACGGTTTACTAGTTGATATTACACGTCGATTTTCCTTTACATCAAAACAAAATATAGTTATGAATACAGTTTTCCATTCCGTTATATTTCTCGGCAATCCTTTGAAATAAAGAAGGTAACGTCTGTCAACTGGCAGTACTGTAAATTCGACATATCAAACATGAAGAAATCCAATATTGTAGAGCTTGCAAAGTTAGCATGTCCTGCTTTATTAAACATGTCACATTGTCTAGACTATCCCTCTCTGCCTCTCAATATCTTCCGAGCCAGTGAGCGAGGCATCGATACTGTAATAAACGTGTGATATGAAATTCCAGCTCTCAGTGAATTGTTGCTGTTTAATTTTCTATTGAGTGAACGCCGTTCTATATTGCATCTACGAGTATATTGATAGTCATAATAAAATTTATTGATAATAATAATTACAGGTCAATTGTTTCTAATTTAGGTACATTCTATACCTATTTCATAATACTAAAAAAAAAAAAAATACAAAAAGAATAAATAACCAGAATAATAATTAATAATTATACAATTATTAATTATTAATCCATATTGTTTATTTCTTCATACTTTACTAGATGAACGCACTGCAACTTTTTCCGCACTTTTATTTGCGCAAAATTCTTCCCGCTTCCTTCAGAATTCTTTCATTTCCTTGTTATGTGAGAATTAAATTCTTTGTGCACCCTTACAAAAAAAACACCCCCTAAAAATTACAGGCCATACCATTTCGGCGGTGCGTTCATCGTAAGATTATCAAGTTTACTCTGAACATTTGTGATGTTAAGTATATAATTTGGAAAATAACTGTGTAGGTACGTGCCTTTGGCCCGAAAATCAGGCGAGCTGTACAAAATACAATGCAAACTATTATACGAAAGGCTAAAATCAACTCAAGTTAGAGAAGCAGGCGACCCTTGAGACTAGGAACTTCCCAACTAGTTAGTGTAATGAACTATGAATATACAGAGGTTTTATGATTAGTAACTTCATTACTATGTAGTTTGAAACGTACGTAATTAACCAGTACCTACATTACAACTCTTGTAGTTCGTTTGCTGCAAAAAAAGCAATAGGTGACTTGAAAGAAGTTAGTTCTCTTTTCATTTTTGTCAGTGCACCTGCGTATATGCCTAAAACAGCTAAATTAGTCTCAAGCAGTATTTAAAACTGAAGCCAATAACTGACTAAACTGAATTGTCTGCTTATTTTGAACCATATAAAAAATTTCAAACTTTTTATTTATTTATTTAATTCTTTATTGCACAGAATATACAGTACAAAAGGTGGGCTTAATGCTAACAGCATGTTCTGCCTGCCAACCTCAAAGGTAGGTAGAGAAAAAAAAGGCGTGCTTAACTTAATTATAACCTAGGTACCATTGAATATAACTAAATTAAGAGAAGAACAAACTAACAAACTTAACCTAAAACAAACTCTTATTCAAAAATATTATACAATAAATGTACTTACATATCTATATACCTAACCATATATATTTTAATATATTTAGAATAAAATTAAATAAAATTTTTAAATACAAATAAACTTTATAAGTACCTACCAAAACGGATGCACTTTGAATATTATTTATAAAGTATAATAAGTGCATCCGTTTTGGTAGGTACTTAGTGCAGTGGTGGGTTTTCTGCCTCCAAGCGGTATTGTACAAACGTTATTGTTTCAGTTTAAAGGGCACTGTAGCAAGTGCCATAATAACTAGGGGAATTAGGGTGACGAGAGCCGTTTAGTGCCATTCAGAACTTGAATTGGATACCACTGTAGTACCTACCACAGTCAGGCATGGCGCTTAACATCAGGCTAATGTCTTTGACTATCTCATAAGTTGCTGACAAAAAAATCGACAAATAGTTAAGGCATTTTATATAATAATCTGTAGTTTTATGAATAGGTTCATTATAAGCATGAAATGAAGAACATTGAAGGACTAAAATCAACAAGTTACTACTAACTGTATAGCTATTAATGAGCCATTCCAACTTCATCACGAACTATCCCAACGGCAGTAACTTTCAGTTTACACAAACATACTAACTACTCATATATCGTGGTAATATCAAGGCCTGAACCGTCTTTTAGAGATGAATTACACAGCGTCTAGGGGCAAGTTGGAAACTCTTATTTGGCCGTACTAGATCTGTGAATTACAGATGCTGTAGTGCCTGGGACAGGTTTTAAATTAGTAATAATAAATAAAAAAAAAAAGATGATTAAGGCAGATCTTAAGTTTCTCCAAAATTGTTTCTGATTATTTCTAAGTTTGTATAAAAAAATACAACCCGGACAAAGTCGCGGCATTCCACTAGCACACGATATACCTAAGTATAGTGCGGAAAATGAAAACTTAGAATTGCCTCCGTTGCCGTGACCAAGTTAAATAAAACAGTAGATAGCTATGTTTACTCAACGTGTCATAAAATATAATGCTAAGTATAAACTGTATAATGTTTTGTATGAGTAAAACTGTTTAATAATGAATGAGGAATAATATTACGTCGACTTTGTCGGTTTCTGAATGAAGGGGAATTTTTATATCTCATATTTACCGTTAAAAATAAAAGTCTGGACTTGTGTGATTTTTATGTGTTAGTAGCTGAATTGTTATCGTTTATAAAAAGTTAGTTTTTATGCTGAATACTGCATAAAAACTAACTTTTTATAAAGTGTTTAGTCATGAAGTTATACATGCTACACAGCACACAGCAGCCTTTTATTCATAGCAGCAGCTTTATCGCTATCGTCGATCGTATCTTCCAGAGTTCGTACGTTATGACACTGCTTTTCTAATTTACAACGCAGTAAAGTTGAGTTTACTTTGAATTTTAAATGCATTTCTCTGAAACACTAATGACAGCACTACGCAAATGCGCGCTAGACTCGACATAAACCGAAACGTTACGCTAACGCTTAGCGCAATAACCTTGCTGAGGAAGTAAGTACTCGCGTAAAAATAGCTTACAAAACCATAGCACCCGATCATGATACTTATAAATGAAGCATTTCTGCCCTGGATAAGCAAAAATAATAGGTATAACTAACATTTTTTTTTTTTTTTGGACAATCCACACAGCATCATCTAGCTAGCCCAAGGTAAGCTGCTGTTAAACAGAGCTGTATTATGGGTACTAGATGACTGATATATATTTATTACAATACAATACATAGATAACACCCAGAACACCCGGAACAAATATTTGCAGATCCTACAAACATTTGTCCCAAGGCGGGAATCGTACCCGCAACCTCCGCGTCGCAGGCGGACCTTCGCCCACCGCGCCACATTGGTCGTCATTTTTACTAGAATAGTCAGTTTCTTGAATGCAGTATTAAGAGTTTTTAAAATCCCACCGAGAATACTCGGAGTCGACTCACATTTCGGGGGTATAATGAGAGCGAGAGAAAGCGCGCCCCAGATTCTGAGAACTTCATTTGTATTTAGACAGATAATGTCAAAACAAAGACGATTCTAACCCGGCTAAAAACCTGGCGAAAAAGGCTTTCGCGGATAACTTGAGCGTTATTTATGGCGATGAGACTTGATTTTTAATAAAATATAAGAGTAAGACTATAAAGTACAGTTTCCATATAATATTTAAATAATTGTTGTCACAGACGAGCTTCAATTACGATGGTACTTTTGTTCTAAGAGGTTCTATTTAGAAGTTTTTATTTAAATATATGATATGATAAAAACAAAATCATAAAAATCGACAGCATAACACTACAATACTGGCACTTGAGCCTGTGTACGTTTAGTAGAGATGCTGTAAACTTACTACATTCTTTCTAAGGCTCATAACAGTAAAGTATAAAACTTGTTTCTTGCAGTTTCTCCGCTAAAATTACTTCTGAAAAAAGTTGACGAAAGGCATTTTCGTCGGTATTATAGTAAGCTACGAGCCGGAGTAGAAAGTTCGCGAAACGGTAGAGATGCCAGTAAATCGTTTTATAATATTATTCAGCAAAAATTTGTTTAATGTTTTGCCAACTTTTAAAATAATGAATAAGAAATATTCAAATGTTTTAAAAACACTGTGGAAATCAGGTTCAACAAAAACTTTTACGTTCTTTTGATAAAGTTTACACTGCATAAAATAAAAATGATTTTACCTTTTATATCGTGTTACTTTCTATTTAGTTAGGTCAATGAACAACTAGGGGTTTGGTTTGGCCACAAAAAGAACCCTAAGTGTGAAAAAAAAGGTGTTGTATAAGCAAATTAAGTTAACATTCCTAACAATATACATTAATTTAATTTTTTAAACCCAGTTTGGACGATTTCGTTTGAACTTAGAGCTTTTTAGGAGTAAACTGGTACTTATACTTTTTTTTTATACAACTGAACACCCACAAGATGGTAACCGCAGCTTATGGACGCTTGCAATACCAGAGGTATCACTCGCGGGCTGCCACCTTGAGGCATAGATCGAAAGCCTCTTGTGCCCTTCATACCGGAACACAGCAATGCGAGCATTACTGCTTTGCGGCAGAAATAGGCATGGTGGTAGTACTTCGGACGTGTTCTATCACAAAGAACTCTGCTACTCTTACTGTAAAATAAATGGTTATTTTCCAACTTAATTATTGACAATGCTGATATTAGCTTATGTCCCGTTGATTGGTAAGTTACCCTATTCTTTGTGCTCATAGTCGAGATGTGTGAAGTATCTCAGACGTTGCAGTGCCTGATGCAATGGATAAGATGAATAGGCTTGCCCAGCACCTACACCATCCTCTCAGCTTAGCTGGCTCAATCTTCAGAAAAGGTATCAATACGTGTAGAGTAAAGCTGCTGGATTCCTATCTTTCACCGTTTAATGCGCAAAACACTTTTTCAAACTGTAAAATCAACCCGAACGCCAATAACACTATGACATAACTTCCAGTAATCTCTGCGAGAAGCGAGATTAATAAAAGCATTATTACTAATCGCTATCATACTACAGAGACTTTTCCTTATTTGTCAACGTTTTGATTCATATCCCATTTACGAATTTTCTGGAAATGTATTTTTTTGATTTTACTGTTTTCTTATTATCCTGTATATTTAGATGCGGAATAACGGTATTTCTTATTTCATTTATTTTGGGCGCTTGTACATAACTTTGTATCTACCCGGCACGGCACCGGTCTAGTAGCCAGTTGTTCATGAAACACTATGGAGCTTTGTTCACGAAATCGTCTCCGAACGCCGTGCGTCGCGCGGTCAATGGCGACAATGTCAGTCTATGAGTGGTTGTTCACGAGGCCGGACGTCACACGTAATGAAGCAGACAAAGCACCCGCTGTGTATAAAGGCAAAATTAGCCGTCTACCTGAGAAAACTAAGTCTGAAATTACCATTTTCATAACTTCAGCAACGCATCATCAAATAACTAACAAAAAGATAAGCTGGCCAGTCCGGCACCGTACTAAGTAAAAACCACGTCTATTTACTTATTTAATTTGATACTTTAAACAAGTTCTAGGTAAACTTTAGTTAACTTAGGTTTTGAGTTTGATACAATTATAAGTAACTGCGAAGGTTGCCCCACATGCATGTGAAAAGGCTGAGGTGTGAAACGAGGCCTAAGTGGGGCTCATATCCGGCCGGCCTGAATACTTTAGCACTAGACGCTCGGGAATTACGGCGCGCCGGAAATCGCCGTCGCACTAATGCGTTTTATATCTGCTAACTCCTTTGTTGAAAGTAAACGGTAGATATGTTTTTTTTATATACGACTAAAGTGGCAACCAAGCGTACGGCCCACTTGATGGGCAGCGGTTACCGTAGCCTATATACGCATGCAACATCATAGATATCACTTGCGTGTTACTACCCTGAGACGTTACATGGAAAGACTCATGTGCCTGTAATTTCACTGGAAACCATACCCTTCAAACCGGAACACAGCAATGCGAGCATTACTGCTTGGCGACAGAAATAGGTAGCTCTATCACAAAGAACTCTACTACTCTTAAATGGTGTGGTTATTGTAAGGCATACACTGTACACTGCGAAAGAGACTTAACAACAATCTCTCGGGGTGATACGCGCAGTGCAGTGCCACGCAAACACTTAAAAACTTTAAGCTTTGGATGGCACTGCATCTGTAATAGTCAGGCGTGGTGCTTAACATCAGGTGGGCGCCTTGATTGTCCTGTCATTTGCTGACTTAAAAAAAACTGTAAATTTATTTGTTTAAATTTTTTATAACTAATAAAAATTGGCAGGCCTCTTTTTAACCTTTAAGAAAAAAGAAAAAAGCGCTAAAAAAATCATAACTCGAAAAATACAAAAAATCATGGGCGTTATGCTGCTTATGTGTACACTATTATCACTAAATACATAGATCTAGTATCTACCATGTACTACTATCTAGTATGTACCAAAAATAATAATAATAAATAGTAAATAATGCTGGACAATCCACACAGCATCATCTAGCCCAAGGTAAGCTGCTGTTAAACAGAGCTGTATTATGGGTACTAAATGACTGATATATACTTAATACAGTACAGTGCATAGATAGATTTAATTTTTTCTTATATATAGAAAATACCCAGAACAACCGGAACACATATATGTAGATCGTACAAACATTTGTCCCGAGGCGGGAATCGAACCCGCAACCTCTGCGTCGCAGGCGGACCTGAGCCCGCTGCGCCACATCGGTCGTCAATTGTTTTAATTTTAAAACTAGAAAAGGAATTCTAAAACGTTTGCGGGTCCAGTGAGCCGGCTCGGCGCCGGGACGGGACGGATCGACGGCTGCAATCAGGTCGCGCACCGTATCAAACACTGGGATTGCTACAACCAACGGAACAGACAGGCCGTTTACCTCTGTTTGCACAAGTATTGTTTGCTCTCCCACCAACTCGGACGGCTGGTATTTTAGACAAATATTTTGAATACAAACATTAGCTGTTGAAAATATCGAATGGTTAAAGCACAAACAACTGTCCGAACAAATATAAATGCGATAGTAATTCTGTCAGTCTGTTTTCACGACAAAACCTAATATTTAACGATATTAGCACGGAAATTTTAAAGTCATTTAAAACATGTAGGTACGAGATTTAAGTACCACGGGCAAAGCCGCAGGAGACAGTCAACCAAAAATATTAACTAATAATCCTTTTTAAAAACGTAAATGCACATTATCTTACGCTTGCTGCTCCCAAACGGTGAGGGAAAACATCGTGGAACAGTAAGCAGTAAATTATTGGGTTCATGTGGTGATTAGTAAGTAAAGTAAAGTAAAAAATATATTTATTCAATAATATCACAAGGATCATTTTGAAACGTCTTAAAGCTAGGTGAATTTACGCCAGTTCCACGCGCCCAAATGAAAACCTGTTTGGGTACTCTCAGAGTATTCCAGTGTCCCAACAGTGGGAACATTTGATTACCATGATGGGAACCGCTCACTTTGGTATTCTGCCTGGTTGCGTGTAAATGGCAGGCTACATGGAACCCGACGGATGAAAACAAAATTGCAACCCCTGTGATAAACTGCATAGTGGCACAAATTGAAACAGCTAGTGCAGTCTGCAAATGTAGATAGACAATTGCAGTTCTGTGAATGTGTTGTTGGAATGCATGACAGGGCTATGCTTAATCTTATACATAGTTCTTTCACAACAATTTTTCTCACGTGAAAACGAATTATTAGAATTCTGTATATCGTCTGTGTACATGTTATTTCTAAAAAAAAAAAAACATAGTTATTTTGTGTTAAAGTCGTCGTGATCGTCCTCATCACTCATCAACAACACATAGGTAAGTACACTCTCAAACATTAATTCAAACACTTTGTATATTATTAGCTGTTGCCCGCGTCTTCATTCGCGTGGAACTCGGGAACCGTACTTTTTCCCGAAATAAAAGTTTTCTATGTCCTATTCCCAGTCATTATCTATCTATGTTTTAAATATCAGCGAAATCGGTTCAGTTGTTGTCGAGTAATAGATGAACAAACATCCATCTAAACATTCAAACTTTTGCATATATAATATCAGTGGGAATTTTTATTGTGAAATTTTTGTTGTGTTGATTAATGTTAACTTCAATGACTGTGGATTTTGTTGAATAAAAAAAATGTATTTATGGAGTGAGCCAGCTGTCCAGCCCCTGTCCAGCGCGAGCTGCTCGTGGCGAGGTAAATAGAAAGCTCACATGCAACGCTTTTTGTTTCACATGATTTCCGTGTTACCGATGCCTATCGCGTTTTGAATTAACTTTTTTAACGTTTTTAATAGCTTTGATTAATCTTTTAAATGGTATTTTTCTTTTAACAGTACCTAGTTTTAAAACTATTCGTGGAAACTATTTTTAACTTTAACTATTTTTGTTAAAATGTTTTGCCCCGTTTGAGGATATTCTCTGAATGCGTGCCACACGTTGTATATCTCTGTGATAGAGCTCGTCCAGGGAAGGACTACCGCCATACCTATTTCTGCCGCCAAGCAGTAATGCTCGCATTGCTGTGTTCCGGTGTGAAGGGTATGGTTTCCGGTGAAATTACTGGCACATGAGGCTTTCGATCTTAGCCTCAAGGTGGCAACCCGCGAGTGATACCTCTGGTATTGCAAGCGTCCATAGGCTGCGGTAACCGCTTACCATCTTGTGGGTCGTACGCTTGGTTGCCACTTCAGTTGTATAAAAAAATAAAAAAAAGATTGTAAAAAGTCAAGTAAGTAAAAAATATCTTTAATCAATCATATCACAAGGATCATTTTGAAACGTATCTTCTTATTGTACCTACTATAGTAACATATACATGCGGACTTGATTTTAAGCAAACCAAATTGTACGTCTCTGTGTATGAAAGAGTAGTAGAGTTCTTTGGGATCGAGCTCGTCCGGGGAAGGACTACCACCATACCTATTTCTGCCGCCAGCAGTAATGCTCGCATTGCTGTGTTCCGGTTCGAAGGTATGGTTTCCGGTGAAATTACAGGCACATGAAACTTTCCATCTAACGTCTCAGGGTCGTAACACGCAAGTGATATTATGATGTTGCATGCGTACATAGGCTACGGTAACCGCTGACCATCAAATGGGCCGTACGCTTGGTTACCACTTTAGTGGTATAAAGTAGAAAGGCTGCGGAAGTTTGGTGGGAAACGGACGGTAGACATGGTTGGAACCTGCCAGTATTTTCCCGGCGTAACTTTGTAATTAACCTTTTTGCAATCATTAAATAATGTCTCCATTTATGTGACGACCGTTATGGCGCAGCAGGCGCAGGTCCGCCTGCGACGCAGAGGTTGCGGGTTCGATTCCCGCCTCGGGTCAAATGTTTGTACGATCTACAAATATTTGTTCCGGGTGTTCTGGGTGTTTTCTATATTATAATAAAAAATATCTATCTATGCACTGTACTTTATTAAGTATATATCAGTCATCTAGTACCCATAACACAGCTCTGTTTAACAGCAGCTTACCTTGTGGCTAGATGGTGCTGTGTGGATTGTCCAGCATTATTTATTTATTTTATTTTACGTGCGGCTATGAATTAATATCTGTGACTGACGTTAAAAAAACCAATGTGATATAAAGTTAAATAGATCATTTCGTCTTATTTTATACTACAGAACCTTACAAAACTTAAACAGTAAATATTTCATTTCATTTCACCTAAAAAACTTTTGGTTTGGAGATTTTCCACTTTGTTTTTTTATCACTGAAGGCAAACCTTTTTCGAGTACTATTCCATTGGTGCGATAAGAATTCGAATCCTTGATGTAAATAGTTGGGTCTTTCTCAGACTTCAACAAAATATTCTTTGAATCTACAATCAATGATTACAAAAAGAATGCAATGTAGAAAAGCAAATCACAAAATATTCTACTAATATAAATGCGAAAGTCTGTGTGTATGTTCGTTACCACGTACCTCCGTGAAGACCTTACCGATTGGTATGAAATTTGGAGTAAAGATGGTTTAAGTTCTGGAATAACACATATGCCATAATAACACCATTTTAGACGCAACAATGTATTGTTCTTGTGGGATAGCACAAAAACTGCAAAAACGCGGGTGAAGCCGCGCGGATCAGCTCTTATTTCCTAACACCGTCTACATTTCTACAACATTCGCAGAAATCGGATTGCATTTACAAAGACGAAAAACAATCCGACATTGTCAAAAAGATAAGATAACCACCATTTCCACGGTGACAACGAAGACTGAAGTTAATAAAACCTTCTAGCACAGTGCCACCACAGAGCAATCCCAATTGATATTGGTGCATTACTTGTCACCCCCACCCCCCTGCCCTCCTCTCCCTTCCCGATATCACTTCAAATGATTTAGGGGAAAAACGCCTTTTTTCTTTGTTTGGCCGGATTTATAGCGTTCGCCAAATGCTTCCTGCGAGACTTGCGTGGTAACACAGGGTTTATTCAGTCGAACTGGAAACACTGGATCATAATACTATTTTCGTGTTATGAATTTCACCTGGGAGAACAATTTTTCTGTGAATTTGTTTACGTGATTCGCTGAATTACTGTTAGAGTTTTTATTGGTTTTAAAATTTGGTACAAGTTTTTTTAATTTTAACGTAGCACGCGCTTTAAACTTTTTTAATTAATGATTAATTGCATGTGTATCATAAAAGTTCATTTAAATAATTATTTAGTAATAATAATAATAACAAATAGTTATAATTATGGTTCACAAAAAGGTCGTGTGTACGATAAGTAAAAATTTCAAGGCTAGCTAACTGTATTTAATAAGAGTGAGGGGTCGTTTAACATTTTTAGTTTATGCAGTTTGAACGATTCTTCACTATAACTAAGCTAAACATGTACCTATTTAGACAAGACATCTTTGGTAATCTAAAAAAAACAGTTAATAACCAATTTTTATATTTAACTAAAAAAAACTCAACATCAAATCAAAATAAAACTAAAAACGGAATTGGTTATCAGATCCAGACATTGGTTAGAACCGCGCAAAACTCAAAACTCGATGCAAACGTATAAAGAGCTAGTAATCGAGAAACTTAAAAAAGTTTGGAAATCGAGTTGATCCGAGATTAAAAACTATCGGATAACGAAGGCGGCTTAATTAAAACTCGTGAACTGAAACAACACTCGTCCTCCTCTCGAACCTCTTTCCTCTTTCCTCTTTCCAGTGGGGTCCTGGCACAGTGTAGATTAGCTTAGCAGTAGGAAAGATAAACTCAGCAGTTGCGACGCAGTTCCTGCGAAATGCAATTACTGCGAGCGCTGTACAATATGAAACCGAGGCGCAATTGAAACGAATGTCGACTAGAAAAATATTAGCTCTATTTTTAAACAACTTCATCAAAAAGCGGAGGTTTTGTGTTCAGGGATCGTGTTTTTTTTCATAAATTACACATTATCATCATCATCAATATGACAGTATTTTAGTGTTCCCACACAGCTGGGACACTAACCTACTCTCGACCGAGAGTTATTAGGTCTTAATCAAGGTCACTGTGACTAGACCACAGTGGTCTAGTCTAGACGGGGTTTTTTCAGAATCGTGCATTAATTGGTCTAGAGTCTAGAAATTCGTACTACTGTCAAATCATTACAAAAATTATTTTAAATTATTATTTAAGCTATCTACCAGTCATACTCGCTTTGTTGTGTTCCAATTATAGTTATCGGTAAAAACACTGGCACATGTGAATTTTAATCTACGTCTCAGGATTGAAACGCCCGGATATTTCCGGTATTGCAAGCATCTATAGGGTTCGGTAACCGCTTACTATCAGGTAGGCCGTATGTTAGTTTGATATCAAGTGCTATATATTTTATTTATTTATAATCAATATATACATCGTCTGTTGTTGTTAGATTGTATTTACTGTTAAATTAGTTATTGTGCGTGTAGCTGATCAAACAGATTTGAAATGTGGACTACGCTCCAGGCTATCGGCCGCGTGAATTCTAAAGTGTGGTTATAGGTGCTCTTAAGGTTAAAGTTGGTAACGAACTTTGAATAATTCATTGTTAAAAAACAGTTTCGGCTACCTTGCGTGAGGGAACAGGTGTAGCCCTTGCAAACAGTCTTGTGACCGATCGTGAAATAGCATGAGGCAAGATTGACGAAGGATCCAGTGCTGCACAGTAATATATACTAATATAAGAGAGAAGATTTGTATATTTGTTTATTTGTTTGTTACGAATAAACTCAAAAACTACTGGTTCGATTTCAAAAATTATTTCATCATTAGAATGCTACATTATTTCTGAGTAACATAGGCTATAATCATTACTAGCTACCCGCCCCGGCTTCGCACAAGCTGGGGCAGATCGGCTAGTCTTTTATAATTTAACACATGAAACAGTAGCATAAGTTATAGTTCCGACCTCACGCTAGGTGATCCTAAGTTTCAGGTAAGTATAAATAAATAAATAAATAATGCTGAACAATCCACACAGCATCGTCTAGCCCCAAAGTAAGCTGCTGTTAAACAGAGCTGTATTATGGGTACTAGATGACTGATATATATTTAATACAATACAATACATAGATAGATATTTTTTATTATATATAGAAAATACCCAGAACACCCGGAACAAATATTTGTAGATCGTACAAACATTTGTTCCGAGGCGGGAATCGAACCCGCAACCTCTGCGTCGCAGGCGGACCTGCGCCCGCTGCGCCACATCGGTCGTCGAAGATGTAAGTATGTATAAGAAACTACCACATAGAAGATACCACAGCAAATTTTTATTCTAGATTTTTTGTCTTGCAGTTTTGTTCGAGTTTCATATCGACATAAAATTGAAATCAGTTTTCTGGAAACTTTGCTTAGTTTAAAGCTTGATGATGCTGCATAAAAATGTCCGCACATATTTATTTAATAGAAAAATGTGGTAGCCACTGGCTTTCTCGTCGCAATTTAAAACGACAATTCCAACCTCGGACACAAAACTAGAAATGTAAAAGCTTAGAAAATATCGATATATTTTTATCACGGGCTATGAGAGTAGCTAACAGCTGGAATCCTCTGAGAAATATAACGAGAAGCGCAGAAAGTGGGTACTTGCACAAATACACAATCACACTGACTTTACGCAGAGCTGGGGCAACTTAGAATGGCTTTCTAGAACTATGTTAACACTAAAATATGAAAATAGAATGTGCCGTGTGAATTCTTGGTATGCTCCACGAGTTAGGCCATAACCATTTTATTCTGCCATAGCCCACTGCAGACGATGTGATATCCAACAAATAGAATTGTTGCAAACTTTTCATGCCATTTAAATGTTTTTATGTAGGTATAGCATGTTGAACAAACAAAAAATAGTGCAAGCATCATTTTCCTTCTGCGTCTTTCAGAAATCAGTTTGGGGATTTGTTTACACACCCTAAAAATTTCACTTATATAGAATTGAGACAATAAAAATTTTATACTATATTTTGTAGCTAATACAATGCATAAAAGATCATGTTCCCGCATAGTTATTTAGTTGTGATATATTTTAAGATTTTATTTGCAGGCGTAATTCTAAAGATTTTTAAAAATATTTTACAAAGTGTATTCAAAAATAGATGGAAAAGATAGAGATAAGGAAGTACTACCGCCAACCAGTAGTGCTTGCATTGCTGTGTTCCGGTTTGAAGGGTATGGTTTCTTGTGAAAATACAGGCACATGAGACTTTCGATCTACGTCTAAGGATGACAACCCGCGAGTGATACCAATGTTATTGAAAGCGTCTACAGGCTGCGGTAACCGCTTACTATCAAGTGGGCCGTGCGTAGGCTACCACTAAAGTTGTATAAAAAAAGCCGTTAAAATGGCAGTTTATTTTATAAATAAGTTATTACTTTTCATGCATCAGCATTTATTATAATGTTGTCCACAGTATGAAACTTTTAAAAGGTAAAGCCAATCTGCCTCCGCAATTTTAGCTCAATCTGTGGCAGCTTAGCTCTATCTTGTATAAAATGAAATGCAGCGGTAAACATGTCACCGATATGAGAAGTGAGAGCCCGATGGCGGCGCTCAGACAGACTGCTGCTTGGAGCTTTTACTAAAATCTACTATATCCTGAGCCCTCGGAATTACTGTAACGTAATCCTATTGTAAGATCCATTTGTATAAAGCCGCTATAACATTATTTTATCGTGGTGTGTCGTGACGCGTCATAAGCATACCGTATCCATACACTTTGTATGGTTAAAATTATCTTGACGACCGATGTGGCGCAGCGGGCGCAGGTCCGTCTGCGACGCGGAGGTTGCGGGTTCGATTCCCGCCTCGGGACAAATGTTTGTACGATCTACATATATTTGTTCCGGGTGTTCTGGGTATTTCCTATATATAAGAAAAAAAAATCTATCTATGCACTGTACTGTATTAAGTATATATCAGTCATCTAGTACCCATAATACAGCCCTGTTTAACAGCAGCTTACCTTGGGGCTAGATGATGCTGTGTGGATTGTCCAGCATTATTTATTTATTTTTATTTACTAAAGCGCAGTGTATTGTGACGCATTCTGTAAATGTATGGATACGATATACTTATGACGCATTACGACACTCCACGACAAAATAATGTAACCTTTGCTTTACGCTGTCATTAAATAGCTTTGAATAGTCGAGGTATTCAGCACAATATTCTAGTGCACACTTTTTAGCGCACACTTTTTATTTCCACTACTGCACATAATATGTGCCGTTCGTGGGAATTCAGCATAAATGACATATCAAGTAGTAAGTAGCCGTTTACATGTTTTTAAATTATGTCTAACCACTATAGTTTAAATTCTCTAATAATTGCAAAATATTTTTGTATTAAAATAACACTTTGGCCTCGTGTGTTATAAGCTACTTTAATATAATATGAATACATGGATGTATAGTGCAGTTTGCCAGATAATGCATTTCAAGCTTATCCGATAAATTATATCGTTTTTCAGTTAGTTCGCAAGAACTCGAGATAAATCAAACTTACTGCCAAGTTTTTCCAGTTTTACAAAATATTATTTTGTAATAGTAGATTTTAAATAAATCTTATCTTGTAATGACTATCAGATATACTAAAGGCGGATATCTACTGCGGTACAAACCACGCGGCACAGATAACACATTCTACTGGATTGTAGAACTATAGAATGTACAGAATATAATATTATATTTTATACTGAACATTACGCCAAAACTGAGAATCCAATCCCCAAAGTTGAGTAAAAAAAGTCTTAAGCAACTTAGTTTTATTCAATGAACGTACACTTTCCCTGATAAAAATACATAACGATTTTGTATTTGCATAGATTACACAAATTTAAAAAGAAAATCCAATCCTCTATAGAACAGGTAGCCGGGAAAGTTTCATTATAAATAACTGCCTGCGATCTTGCCGCATTGTCCTACCGAAGTCTCTATAACGGTTTACTCTATCGGCTTCTATTCAAACAGATTTGAACTCTATAACTTACGCCATAAATACCGTTTCAGTTGTAAATGGTCGGGAGTTAGTGGACACATTTGTTATTGAATGCAGCGTTTTGTTCGTTAGATTTGGTTAGGGTATCTTCGGAATCTGTGGCTCAATGGAATAACTGGCATTGTAATATGTATTGTACTCGCAGCTGGAATCTAGTCTCGGAATGCAATTGAGTTCAGTGTAAGTACAGAGTACAAGCGAACTGAAACATGAATGCTTTGAGCAGTTAGCAAAATATATCAGTGCTACGAGCTACGAGTCTACGAGTCTACTACGAGCTACGGATGTGCTACGAAATTGCTACGAAAATTTTTTTCTTGTCAGACCTTAGGCGCTGTAAAAGCTAGATTATGCTCGATGGTCTGTGTCTGAACAGTCGATCATAACTGAGTGTCAGTATTTATATAGTGTTGCCTTTCGCCATGCAAAACGGAGTGCGTACAAAAATTAATAAAATACTTGTAGGATAGTTATGCCTGTCAAACCTAGCTTGTACAAGCTTGTCTCGTATACGAACGTTGAATGTATGAGAGCTCATCTTATATTTGTTTTGTGATTAATGTAAACAAGGGTTTTACCTCTTATTGACTTCAACTACTAACAGGCTTGCAGTTCCGTATTTAACGACCTCGATGAATGAAAAGAAAACCTTAATTTAAGAAAGCTTGTTTGCTATAAAGTATATTTAGGCTCTTATTCATAAAAAAACATAATATTAGTAAATTACTAGTTATTGTCAAAGACGATTATATATTTAAAAGACATTAGCAATACAGCAAATAGACATTAGTTAACAGACATTTATAGTATGCCCTTATTTCAAGGTTAAACTGGCAATAAGCCAGTGACATTATAACTTAGTTTACGAAGTTTGTTTAACAAACAATGCTTACCTCCGTCCGAGGGCAGAGCAACTTGCTGGATAAAACAAACAAACGAAAGCTAAGTAATTGCATGACGTTGATTGACTTGTGAGGCTTTCTCCTTTGACTGTGTTCTACGAATATGAGCTCTTTGTGTAAGAATTGATGTCTGGAAAATACAACGACCCGGCATCTTGGAAAGTTTTATTTTGTTTTGATTTGAAAAAAACATGATTTTCATAAAGATTATAATATCCCAAAAATTATTTTGCCTCAAGCGGGATTTGAACCCGCAACCACCGCTTGATACGCGGGCGCTCTACCAATTGAGCTATCGAGACATATCTCGCTTGAGGCAAAATAATTTTTGGGATATTATAATCTTTAGTATTAACCTAGTGTGATGGTTAACACTATAAAAACAAAAATAGCCAATGATTTTCATAGCCATATTTACAATGTTCCCACTGGTGAGACACTGGCTTATTCTCAAGTGAGAGTGATTGGGTCTTAGTTCAATACGCGGACCAAAAAAATGTGACAGTAACCTGCCATAATTATTAATAATATGGCGGATCGGTAGATTGCACATATTTTTTTGTCTTGGGTCAGTTTTGTATACTATGCTTTTTACCGTTTGAATCCATGGCCAGTTTTTAATAAGTAGTAAATTAGTGTTTCGATTAGGACTGGTTTCGTATCAATGACCTTGGAATTGGATCTCTTCTACATAACCATTAGTGCTCAAACTAATATAGCAAAGTAACAACAACAAGGCTTTTCAACACTGCATTGCTGTTTTTTTTTTTTATACCACTAGAGTGGCAACCAAGCGTACGGCCCACTTGATGGTCAGCGGTTACCGTAGCCTATGTACGCATGCTACATCATAGATATCACTTGCGTGTTACCACCCTGAGACGTAAGATGGAAAGTCTCATGTGCCTGTAATTTCACCGGAAACCATACCCTTCGAACCGGAACACAGCAATGCGAGCATTACTGCTTGGCGGCAGAAATAGGTACGGTGGTAGTCCTTCCCCGGACGAGCTCTATCACAAGAACTCTACTACTCTTCTTTTCTTCTCTTTGTTTGTGATTGCCACTATCATTTCCCAAGATTTGTATTACAATATTTATTATAGTAAGTTATGATTTATTATGAGTAGAAGCATAGAACACGACTCACGTTCTTCATCAACTGACAACCATTTTGTGAATGGAGGTGTAACGGGATTGATAGATCCCATTCGAATGTCCTTTCTGAAGGACGTCCTTCCTGTAGAACCGTAATTAGGCCGACGGCACGTGACCGGGGCACGGAGTAGATGACATTTTCAGTTTCAGCGCGAAAGTTTCAAGAGGCCAACTGAGTTTTGGAGCGTTTTTTGCAGAGACGCAAATAATTAATGAACATTCGTGGCTTAAATATAATTAGTTATATCTACGGTTTATGCTACTAAAAGCTAGCGTCAAAGTAAGCAATGTTATTTTGTTTTTATTATAAGAAATTTTTTAAGAATATTGTGAAAAATATTTTTTATCTATCAATATACAATTGTTAAGGTTTATCTAAAAGTAACATCGAGCTAGACAGACCAATTACTTTAACTAGTTAGTCTTGCTCCAGAGCCCAGATAGCAAAAGGTCAATCTAATGGAACTTCTTACTCATAGGTATCGCTGAGAGACTCGAAAATCATTTCTATTTCATATAGCTTTAGTTATAGGTATCAGCACAGTGATGCGCTCGCTTGAGACGTAGCTGGCTAAGTACGATAGCTCGTAGTCTTAACAGATCAACGGTTCCGCGTAGTCATAATTTGGATGGGTGACCGCCAGTGGCAATTTCGACTGAGTCCTCCCGTGCTTCGGAGGGCACGTTAAGTCGTCGGTCCCGGCTTTTTCAAAGTTGTTAGGCCATGACAGAGGCCTTCGGGCGGCCTAAAAACTCTGTCGTCAGAGTTGGCCACTGACTCATACGAACTTACTATTTAGCACAGTGATGACATAATAGTAGAACGCACCGCGTTTATTTGATGACCTCGGTGGCGCGGTGGGCTAGTGTTTGGTTCGGTTAAGATACGAGAAGTTGCGGGTTCAATTCCTACTTCGGACAAATGCTTACTTCTTAGAATAACAACACGAAGAATGATAGTTTCATTCAAAATTATTTCTAAAAGTGTGTTCACAAAACAATTGATGTTTGCGTGAGCGGCCTATGTTTTATACGTGATTAATGATTATATATGTGGTGTTACAGCAGCCTTTCACCACACAATACACCATTTTGAAATTATAATTGTGAGAGACGTGCGCACGATGACTTCACATTGATGAATGGCGAGCTGCTTGTCTAAGTGAAACTAACAAATCTCACTAAAAATGATCACAATTTGCATGCGCGTACTTCGTTTCTCCGTGTTGTTATTCTAAGGCTTACTTAATCTAAGCTTACATACACACGAGAGAATCAACTTAGTTTAATACTATTAGAGATGGTATAAAAGGTTTTGTAATTTTGGCCAGCATGAACTCGGCGTAAGACCTACTTATGTAACCCGTGTTTGCATATAAATATTCTGATTTATGATTTCTGACCTGAAAATCGGTTAGTTTAAACGTCTATTTAGCTATCCAAACAGCCTAACTTAATGATAAGTTTATCTTGCGGACCTTCCTCAGCGATAACAATCAGATAGCTTTACTTGGGAAATGGATTTATTTAATTTCTTAAGAATGTTTCAAACCTTTCCGGTAGACAATTCCGACTTTTGGTTTGTTTACCATTCTCTAATCTAGCTCTATCTATTATCTAAATAGCTTTTACTAATCTTCTCTTCGCTCTGCTGCAGTTAAAAATATACTTACCCTTAGTGCAACCCCGAAATATTAAAATTCTAAACTTTGGAGTTAAGGATTCGTTTATCTAGGGTAGTAATGTAAAAATTAATAAAATACATTTAAAACACAAAATAACTTAAATAGTAACGAAATAACGATCAACTACAAATATACGAAGTATGAGTTCCAATTAAGATAAATGTCAATGGGGACAGTGGCACAGTTAACTATGACGTGTCACTGTCCCCATTGAAGATAAAGCGTAATGGAGACAGCGGGAAGTTATTTTTTGGCATCCCACTCCCCATAATGGGGTCAAAATCATGGGAACATCGGGAATACAAGGCAATTTTTAGGCCCAAACAATGGTGTGAGTGCAGTGTGTGATGGAGTCAGTTCCACTGGTCTCCATAGGTCGAAGAGTCGCGCCAACGGAGGCGATTGATACCTGACCCGCTTGCGAGGGCTTGCGCTGGTTTAATTACGCAGCCCTCGGCCGCCACTTGACCCGCCCCCACCCCCCTTGCTCAGGGTTGTCGAGGAACCGGTTTTCCACTAAAGGTTTGCTGGTTAGATTACTTTTGGCGAGCGATCCCATTAACATTGTAAAGAGGTAGTTCGTGCTTCTTTGTTGTTCAATCGAATGTATTATTTTAACCTTTATTTTCACTTCCTAACGCTAACATCTGCGATGAGGCACGCGTAAACAAAATGGCGGCCTAGTGACCGCGAATGGGCAAATAAAATATTATTATGGCTTTTTTACACTTATTCAAATAATTATGGTCAAAGGATTTAAAACAAATCATGTTTTTATTATCAATGAACCTAAGAATCGAACTTTGCCTGAACACAGCAGTGCGAGCATTTCTTTGAGGTAGAGCCAGAAACTAAGCGGTACTTCCCCGCAAGTTTCTGCGACAGAGCTTCTATTAGCTAGAATAAAAAAACGGTTCTTGCAGATAATGGGGGCCAAATGGTAGTTTTTGTATCTTTTGCTGTCGTTTTTGCAGGATGGTTAATCAGTATATGATGAAAAAATTAAATAAATAAATAATGCTGGACAATCCACACAGCATCATCTAGCCCAAGGTAAGCTGCTGTTAAACAGAGCTGTATTATGGGTACTAGATGACTGATATATATTTAATACAATACAATACATAGATAGATATTTTTTTATTATACATAGAAAACACCCAGAACACCCGGAACAAATATTTGCAGATCCTACAAACATTTGTCCCAAGGCGGGAATCGAACCCGCAACCTCTGCGTCGCAGGCGGACCTGCGCCCTCTGCGCCACATCGGTTCGCAAATGTAAAGAGATTTAAACATTCGCAGTTGAAGTCGGTGGTTCTGCTAGCTATGTATTAAAGTAATTGATAGATTCAGGCGTTACTTTGCGGAAATCCATTACAAGATAAAAAACAGACGAAAAATCTCTAGTACTATTCCGCTTAACCTTTTAACTAATGAGGTCACACAGTTACCACAGTTAAACTCAAAAGAAAAATATCGACACGTGTTTCATCCCTCCACGGGACATCTTCAGGACATTTTAACAAGTCGATGGTCCTGAAGATGTCCCGTGGAGGGATGAAACACGTCTCGATATTTTTTTCGAGGTTAACCTGAAAAGGTTAAGCGGAATAGTACTAGAGATTTTTCGTCTGTTTTTTATCATGTATTAAAGTTTAAAAAAAACAAAATGGCGTTCGCGACAACCCTGTTACATAACCCGACAAACGAGTTGGAAAACTGAAGCCTTGCACTTTGATACAAATATAAACTGGGATCATTACCAGCAGCGACCGCGAGGCCCAGCAGCTCGACCCACCACACACACACCACACACACACACCACACTACACCACTCAACATACACACTTGATAATTAAATTTAATTAGTAAGCAAACATAACGCCAGATGTTAGCCTCCATCGTCGGATATCGATCTAATGAAGAGCTAGTGTTGTAACTTGGTCATCCGTTAGGGAATTCACCTCTAAGAAGCATCAAGTAGCAGGACTCGAAAGCCGACAAAGGAATGTACACTTTATACTTATGGGCGTTTGCTCTATTTCCAACTCCTATCAGTACAACTTGCAACACTTTGCAACGCTATAATAACGAAAAATATGATTAACGGCTATCGTTTTAAAGTTCCTGCATTGATAGAAAAATAAAGAATTAAAATAATCAAGACGTGTTATTGAAAAAAAGCTCAGTCTATTTCTTAATACTTAATACACCGTTGAATTTAACAGAAGTAATTATTCAATCGTGTAGCAAGCGTATTCACGAAAAAACAAGGATAGAAAATACGTATAGCTCAGTTGCAAAACAGAAACGGAAATCGGACAATCGAGTTGATTATTCAAGATCCCAGATCGAGCGGCGCGCTGAGAACGAAGTGATTCCGCGCACTATCCTTGATATTTTATTATTCCGCCAAAATATCCTCCAATACATACCCAGATAAACAAACTGAGGAAAAAAATATAAACCACAATCTCCATACTTTCGCAGTTCCGCACCTTCCGTTCTCTTATTCCACCAGGGAACCATAAAAAGCGAAGTGATTTAGATGAATCACGGTACACAATAGACAAAGGAAGTACATTATCCGGAGTGTAAGGCGTAGCGCACACGAGGCGGCCAGACCTGGAGCCTTACTCTTCAACGCAATCTCAATACCAATTTCAAACCAATTCATCTGCTGACAATTTTTTGTGCTCTTGGAGACAAGGTTGGATTTGGCGCTTGGTTGTAATGAAATATCATATTCCAATACTTGTCCAATACCGATCTGTTCAAGAGTATGGAGCGTTATCTGTAGGAAACATGACACAGCTGATGATTATGATGATGGGGGGGCCTTGAATTTTAAAGATATAGGTAAAGCTGTCAAAGTACAAGTTATTGCGAATCTTATTTTTTTTATACACACGTATCAGAGTAAGCACATGTATATGCTCATACGCGCTATAGATAGAATGTCTAAAATGTTGGTTTCAATCAAGTCATTCTTTCATAAAAATATACCTGGATAATTATTTTGTTCATCTCTTACTACAGCGATTTTGAAGAAGAAAAAATTATTTAGTGACCTTTGCTAGGGACAATAATTATGTCACATTGCAGTTCGTCTAGCTAAGCTGCAAGTTGAACGGTAGGCGTGCCACCTAGCGTTAATAACGTTAAACGATACATGTCTATAACATGCTGTATGTTAGTTCACATAGGATGACTTTATCATGGCACTAAATGGCCTCTAGCTCCCAAGTGTGCCACCAGCGATGCGGCCTTAGGCTTTCTGCAGATGCTTTAAACCGGGCAACTACCAAAGCTAAGCTCGTTCGTTCGTTCGTTCGTTCGTATGAGTCAGTGGCCGACTCTGGTGACCGTTTCTAGGCCGCCCAAAGGCCTCTGTCATGGCCTAACAACTTTGAAAAAGCCGGGACCGACTGCTTAACGTGCCCTCCGAAGCACGGGAGCGCTCAGTTGAAATTGCCACTGGCGGTCACCCATCCAAATGATGACCCCGCGGAACAGCGCTTAACTTCGTTGATCTGTTAAGAACAACTTAGCCAGCTACGTCACGAGCGCTCCAAGCTACGTCAAAGCTAAGCGAAAAATTTAAAAGCAATCAATAGAATCGCCCCATTAGTATGTCTATTACTGTCGATCGCTAGTAGATCCCTAACACGCTTATGGTATGCACAGTTTTTTTTTTATACAACTGAAGTGGCAACCAAGCGTACGGCCCACAAGATGGTAAGCGGTTACCGCAGCCTATGGACGCTTGCAATACCAAAGGTATCACTCGCGGGTTGCCACCTTGAGGCATAGATCGAAAGCCTCATGTTTTTTTTTTTTTTTTTTTTTTTTTATACAACTGAATTGGCAACCAAGCGTACGGCCCACAAGATGGTAAGCGGTTACCGCAGCCTATGGACGCTTGCAATACCAGAGGTATCACTCGCGGGTTGCCAACTTGAGGCTAAGATCGAAAGCCTCATGTGCCAGTAATTTCACCGGAAACCATACCCTTCACACCGGAACACAGCAATGCGAGCATTACTGCTTTGCGGCAGAAATAGGTATGGTGGTAGTACTTCCAAGGACGTGTTCTATCACAAAGAACTCTACTTCTTTTACGCAAGTCGGTCGATCGAAAGCGATTCGATAGAGCAATAGAATTAAATATTAAAAATGCGTGTCGTAACATCACGTAATTTTTGCGCGGTTATATTGGTTGACTAGCTGATCCGCACGGTTTCATACGCGGTACACCGTTTAAACCTTCTCTGAACTTACACATATTTTTACACGCAAAGTTAGCCTGATTGGTCCAGCTGTTCTCGTGTTCCATTCATTTTGTACAAAAGGAGAAGATTGTATAGTTCGCACAGCGGATCTAGGCTTCCGTGAAGTTAGCCGTTTGTGATGCGCAAAGACAATTTAGTTTGAAAAAGCTCCATTGCGCATCGAAACGGCTAATTTCACTACGGCCGAGATCCGTTGTGAGACCTATACACATCTCCTCTCCTCTGAGGTTATAACCGATATCATTTGTAACAACGGGGTTACTTAAAAAAATATTTTATGGTAAAAACTTTCGACTTTAAGCAAAGACAATGGGGCAGTGTGGGCAATTACGGTAATGTTCACAGTTTACGCGAGATTTATCACTGAGCTCTCGAGTGATAAAAGACCCCGGAACGTCAGGTGGGGGGAATTGCTGAGTCGGGAAAAATAAAGTGTGGGAGTGATCCTTTAGGTGTGTATAATTGCTGCTTTAGGGAAAATTACGCTTAATTGTTATGGGGAAACACTGTTATTGGTATAAGTACCTGTATACCTTAAATCTTGTGATTTATGGTAATATAATCAGTGATGCAAAGGGCAAATTCTTTTGAGGAAAATCATAGTTATGAAAATTTAATTTTGTTGTTTTGTCGTCATTTACTTTAACATTTTATTTACCGAACACCATGATTATTTCAACTTAATTACTGGCTGACCAGATAATAACGAGTAACGAAACAGCTAGTAAGTAATGTTGCGACAGGAATCAAACTTGCGTCAAGTGGCCGACAGCTGCCACGCGCCGTACAAGTCGTCTTTAAATTTGATAGAGATTGTCTTTGGCTATCTTGTCAAAACGACATGGGTCCTCCCATTTTAATTATTTTTCTCGTGTTATTCTAAGTTTTATTGCGTAAATTTGGTAGCAGTTTATCCAATTTAACTTGTTTACTTAGCACAAGTGTAAGTCAAAAATAAAAAACCAAAAAAAAACTGAAGGGGTGATGCTGGTTGGTAATTTAGTCAAAAACTTTCCAAGGGAATTTTGAAAGAAAAGTCACCATTTTTTCCAAATTTCGTTTGTTTACGTTGCTAAGCGACAATCAAACTAATACACTTGACACTGGCAAAATTGTGGCAAATAAGCCGCAGAGTCCATAAACGAAGAAGAAGAAATTTTATAGAGTCTAGTTATTTAAAAAACCTTAACAATAATTCACAACAAGGTCTCGGTTGGTGTGGCTATAGCAATATAAGACAATAATTCGTGACGTCACAACACCGCTATTATCATAGAGTATATAATCACATAGACAATGCAGAGGCGACGCATGATTTATGCGCGATGCACCGCCGATTATTGCCGAGGTTACACTGCCACAGCACATTACATCCAGTAAGGAAACTCTGCTTGTAATTTTGGCATAGATTCACTGAGCTTTTTGCAGTAATTTACGTTTAATTTTACTGCGTCTATTTTGGCTATCTTGCGTTAAATCTTGCCAAGGTTACGGTTTAGTCATGCATAAAAACGAAAAAGTCAAAAATCTGTAAAAAAAACTAGTATTCCAAAAGGACAATGCACTTTGCAGATAATTTTATGAAAGCGGAAGAGAAATTTTCTACTTTACTATACCATAATTTGCCTTGTTCATCACAGATCAATAAGCATTGTTCCGCGTAGTCACCATTTGGATGGGTGATCACCCCAGTGGCAAATTAAACTGAGCGCTTCCGTGCTTTGGATGGCACGTTAAGCAGTCGGTTCCGGCTTTTTCAAAGGTATCAGAATATCTATATAATATCACTGCGGTGGTACCAATTATATTATTACAAACTTAACGGCCTTCGGGCAGACCTGCGTCACTAGAGTTGGCCACTGACTCATACGAACTTACTTACTTATAATGTGTATATGCACTGTGACACTTACTGTAGTCATGAATATTCCTGAGCGCTGCGTCTGCGGAGCGGTATTGATGACTTGCTGTTTGACGCCATCATTGATTGATTCATTGGCACCCGAGTCAGCACTATCTTTGCTTACCTGGTGTAAGCAACCTTACCGGTGGGTTTCTTCAGTTAGATTCAGTTTTAGTAGATAAGTAAGTACGGATGAGTCATATAGCCAACTTTGGTTTCTGTTATGATTTGCAAAGTTAATAATGTGTCTATGTTATTTTATGTTAACAATGTCTTAGTATCTAATTTTTATTTGATGTAATTGCTGTATAACCGTTTTAATTAAAGTGACAGAGCTTTTAGGCCGCCTGAAGGCCTCTGTCATGTCTGTCACTTACTAAAGTACCACCGCAGTGCAAGCCTATTGTGTTAAGAGATTTGTTGGTGGCAGAAAAAGGCGATGCAAAGACAAAAAAGTAAGAAAAAATAACTCTCAAAGGCGTTGAAATGTTTTCGATATTCTATTTCAAAAGTACCTATTCTTAATTAATCTTAACTTTATCACCAGAGTTAGCCATTGGCTCATACAAAACGAGATAATAATAATAATGTATTTATTTTCAAAAAAAAGGTTAACAACAGTTTTAATAATAGGTAGCTTTGAGTAGTAGGAGTAGAATATTGTAATAACAGTGTAGCAGTATACCTATGTTGCTGTAAATTTTGTTGTGATACCTTATAGTGAGTCAAATACTTTGACTCCTCGCTCTAACTAAGAATTTCTTGTATGTAGACGCGAGGGCTCTCTGCTTCGGCTCGTTACCATAAGTAAACAGAAACAAAAGATAAGCTAAGATACTAAGTATGTAGGAATAGATACATTTAAGAAAAAAAGCAAAAAAATAAGAAAATTATCATCTAGGTTAGTAGGTAGATACTAAGTTCTTAAAAAAATAAAATAAAGTACCTGCATTTTAATATTGAAATAGTATAAAACAAAAATAGAAAGTACCAGAAGGCATTGTAAGTGTTGAGTGTGAGTGAGTGTGGGTGTGAGTATGTGTGTGTGTGTGTATGTATGGTGTGAATGTGTAATCTATGTATGTATATTGAAATTGAAAGGATCGGGATTACTCACTATTATAAAAGTGGCCAAGATAATCTGACACCATCTGCCATTTATTATTATAGGACGGATCCAAGATCTCATAAGTATCTGCAAAAGCCAAAAAAGCGAGTGAAAAAGCAAATATCACATGGCAAACTAAATCGAACGAGTAACCATTGTAGAAATATGGCAATCGTTTCTTTATCCGAATATTGGATCTATCTATGGGGACAGACAATAAATAATCGTAACGTAACGCTTCAGGCACTTTTTATTTCGCTCTGCGCTCGCAAGTTTTCCTTCCTTGTCCCGAGTGAACGTACACCTTATCGATAACCTATACCTACTTACTATGCAGCGTGACAGAAAGAGCTGGTGTCTATTCTCTACGTTTTACAAACATGAAGATGGTATTAAAACTTCAAGCTAGATTGTCTTTGGCTATCTTGTCAAAACGACATGGGTCTTCCCATTTTAATTATTTTTCTCGTGTTATTTTAAGTTTTGTTGCGTAAATTTGGTGGCAGTTTATCCAATTTAACTTGTTTACTTAGCACAAGTGTAAGTAATTGAAATGGAGGGGTGATGTTGGTTGGTAATTTAGTCAAAGACTTTCCAAGAGAATTTTGAAAGAAAAGTCATCGTTTCTTTCCAAATTTCGTTTGTTTACGTTGCTAAGCGACAATCAAACTAATACTTGACACTGGCAAATTTGTGGCAAACTAGCCACAGAGGCCATAAAAGAAAAGAAGAAGAAGAACTTCAAGCTAAAGTAATTTTATTGCTCGATAACATGTATACTTGCATCAAGTATCCGACCCTAAAAACGCATGCAATTTGTGGATTTACAATGACATGATTGGTTAACAACTATTACACGCAATGAGCGGTGTCATTGGTGTGGTAAACAACACGTTTTGAAGTTGCCGTTTCCGAAATCGGCCTGGACGGCATCATCATCATACATACATATACATTGAACTAAATGTGTTTAGAATGTTAACGTTGCGCGCTGCGGTATGCACGTAGCTATGCAGCCACGTCTCGAGTACCCCGGCCCTGGTACACGAGAGCCAGCTGTTCTCCCTGCCTATATAGCTAAACAACGCGAAACTATCGACGTTATTCAATTTGGCGCCTTGTAAACACTTCCCCGACATCACTCCTCGAGAGCGAGCGATATTTCCACAGAGGGCATCCGTAAATCACCCGCTATCGCCAACACGGCCATCCACTTACCGAATATGAAATGAAACAAAAAGCAAACAAAACATTCAATTATAAAAGAGGACACCGTCAGGAGCTGAGCGGCGCTGACGTACGATAACGTCGCCGGCCATTGTGCCTTATCGAGCCTATCTCAGCTTTGTTTCATTTGCGCCTCTTTATTGGTTGTCGTGTCGGGTGTTCGGATAAACGGCGCGGATGCTGGCCACGTCTCCGGATAATGCGCGAATGACAAGTGCGGCTACACTGCTACATTCAATCTTCGGGATTTCGGGCGAAGAGCAGAGCCGGTAGCAGGCCGAGCGGTAGCCGAGAATGTGGGTTTGTTTATTTCTTGGATAAGCAAGAGTTATAGCTAATTAGAACTAGAATCTAGTTAAAATAAGATCGATACCGAACCCAATAATTCACTCTTTTAAGTTCCTATATACGAAAGGTATTTTTAAAGATCTGATTAAATTGTGTCACAAATAATAAGTGGCCAAAAGCTCGTTCGAGCTTACTTGCTTAGCAGAGTTATGTTTAAATTGTTTAAAAAAAAAGTGGTTTAATACTAGCAGATTCAAATTAAATTATTTTACGCATAGATTTAAAATCAAGTGTCACATAATTTAAATTACAGATTCTACCATATTGCGTTAAAACTAAAACAATAGGTAAAATAAAACTATCGAGGTAACGGTACAAGCTGTTACCAAGATTGCCGCGCTTATGGCCCATTTACACCATAAAATAATTGCATGCCAGAATTGCCATATCAAACATTTTTCAAACATGCATTTGCCATATTCAACCCTTTTTGTTCCAAAATCAATTTGCCAAGGCAATTCTTGCATGGTGTAAATGGGCCTTTAGTTTTTTTTTTTTTTTTAATACAACTGAAGTGGCAACCAAGCGTACGGCCCACAAGATGGTAAGCGGTTACCGCAGCCTATGGACGCTTGCAATACCAGAGGTATCACTCGCGGGTTGCCACCTTGAGGCTAAGATCGAAAGCCTCATGTGCCAGTAATTTCACCGGAAACCATACCCTCCACACCGGAACACAGCAATGCGAGCATTACTGCTTGGCGGCAAAAATAGGTATGGTGGTAGTCCTTCCCCGGACGAGCTCTATCACAGAGAACTCTACTACTCTTAAATCCTATCCATATATAGATATCCTGCCCACAAATCATTTTGAAAATATGTCCTAGCTACGGTCCTGTACCGAGCCCTTTATTCGATAGCTAAAAGCGAGTGTACGATTGTAATACAGCGTTTTCGCGTTGATTTGAAAACGTGCGCCTTTATCTTACTTGGATTTATCTTACTTGGATTAGTTATTGGATTCACGTACCTTTTAACAACAATACTAGGAAATTTTCCGAAAAATTTCGAAGGAAATGTGTGAATGTTGCTTGTGTCTTCAACTGACTACTTTAAGTTTCCTGTTGCCGATACCGAACACTTTTTGATCGTCTATGAGTCATCATCATGACAGCCTTCTAATGTTTCTACTGCTGGGACACTGGCATACTCTCAGGCGAGAGTGATTGGGTCTTAATCCACCACGCGGTCCCAATGCGGATTTGTGTGACGTGTTAAGTGGGAGCAGCAGGACACAAAAAAATAAGTTTCACTCTTCTTTTAGGCGATAGAGAAGTAGATAGATAGATAACGTTATATTGATCTTTTTTTTTTTTTTTTTTTTTATACAACTGAAGTGGCAACCAAGCGTACGGCCCACAAGATGGTAAGCGGTTACCGCAGCCTATGGACGCTTGCAATACCAGAGGTATCACTTGCGGGTTGCCACCTTGAGGCTAAGATCGAAAGCCTCATGTGCCAGTAATTTCACCGGAAACCATACCCTTCGAACCGGAACACAGCAATGCGAGCATTACTGCTTGGCGGCAGAAATAGGCATCATGACAGCCTTCTAATGTTCCCACTGCTGGGACACTGGCCTACTCTCAAGCAAGAGTGATTGGGTCGTGATCCGCCACGCGGACCCAATGCGGTTTGGTGGATGTCACATGTCTTACTAATTTTTAGTTCTTGGACATGTCGGTTTCCTCACGATGTTTTCCTTCACCGTATGAGAGCACTGGCATTGCGCACATCAATTTTTCGTATCGAAAAATCCATTTCACGTTTTATTGAGCACACAGAAATAATACAAGGTATAGGTCTCACAACGGATCTCGGCCGTAGTGAAATTAGCCGATTCGATGCGCAATGGAGCTTTTTCAAACTAAATTGTCTTTGCGCATCACAAACGGCTAACTTCACGGAAGCCTAGATCCCGATTCGATGCGCAATGGAGCTTTTTCAAACTAAATTGTCTTTGCGCATCACAAACGGCTAACTTCACGGAAGCCTAGATCCGCTGTGCGAACTATACAAACTTATATTAAAAAAATTATCAGCTTTTTCAAATCAAATAACTCCAGCCTCACAGCGATTTCTAGCATGCGCCTCCCTGATAATGAAAGTGTATAAAGACCATAAATTTGATATACAAGTTCATTTATTTTGAAAGTGGGCCCATTTTGCCTATTGCCCTCTGGTATTTTGTAACACGTTTGCACGTATAACGGCAGGTATCGTTTTAAACCCAGCTTACATTTGAAGCACCTATTACAGGTATTTCTCCGATTCTGTAAACCAGAATGTTAAAGTAACAAGAATGTTCAGGAAATTCCCAATGGGTATAGTCTATTTATTCTGGCCAAGGCCACTGTCCACTGAAGCGTGAACGTTGAGTGACAATCTCGCTAAGAGAACACTGTTACGCAACGGCCCACGTGACGGTTTTGTGACTTCACTGATAAACGTTTGCGCGTCTTTATAAAACAACTTAAAATAACTTTAAGCTATTTAGAATTTTAAAACAATTTTCTTGTTTTTAATATTACTTATTTAAATGGCAAACATGCATACAGTTACCTTATTATTAGTAATTACCGTAGCCTGTGGACGCTTGCCATTCTGAGACGTAGATCAGAAGTCTCATGTTCCAGTAATTTCACTGGTAATTTCCAGTAATTTCACCCTTGGAACCGAAACACAGCAACGCAAGCACTACTGCTTGCAGGCACAAATGGAAAAAGGTAGTTCTTCTTCAGTCGAGCTCTATCACAAAGAACTTTAGCAAGTACTCGTTTTCTTTCTACTTATAAAAACAACACTCATTACAGATGAGCCGAATGCAAGTTAGAAAACAACGTCCACAGTCCATAAGGTGGTCTGGAAGAGATCGTTTATTAAGACCGCCCATTGTACCACTAATGTACATTTCTCTAAATTATCTACTCTTTTAACTATTACCTTCGGGCGGCCTAAAAACTCTGTCAAGATGGCCACTGACTCATACGAAATTAATTACTATCTACTACTACTAAGTGTACAATAATTAATTAGTCTATTCTGTTCTATTTCATTTGTATTAGTTTTTATTTATTTACAATTAGGTATGTACACACATCAAATTATGAAAAACAAAAAATACAGATTTTAAGAAAATTCCAGTCAACAAAAATCAAATTAAAAATATACAGTAGTAGAGTTCTCTGTGATAGAGCTCGTCCGGGGAAGGACTACCACCATACCTATTTCTGCCGCCAAGCAGTAATGCTCGCATTGCTGTGTTCCGGTGTGAAGGGTATGGTTTCCGGTGAAATTACTGGCACATGAGGCTTTCGATCTTAGCCTCAAGGTGGCAACCCGCGAGTGATACCTCTGGTATTGCAAGCGTCCATAGGCTGCGGTAACCGCTTACCATCTTGTGGGCCGTACGCTTGGTTGCCACTTCAGTTGTATAAAAAAAAAAAAAAAAAATACAGTTAGTCATCTTCATGTACACGTACGTACATTGTACAGGTCACATCAATTTACGTTTTAATTAGTTATCAGAAATAAAAATATCAATGTAATGCTGCAGTAGATAGTGAGCCTAAATCATTGTATAATAAGATAAAATGTTTGGCATTATTAAATTAAATATCTGTTATAACCTCTCGTTCCTACCCGGAAATGTTTACCTCAGAACTCAAGGTCAAGAGGAATTCCGGGTAAATTGTTACAAAAGTAACACAAAAACACGGGGAGAACGTCCGAAGCAAATAGATGTATCATCCTCGGAGGTAATTGAGAAATCCTTATTTTCCCGTGGAACTCTCTAAATGTCAAGTTTCATTTGCCAAGTCATTTGTGAAGGCAGTTCTCTGAAAACGCTTTCTGTATAGTAAAAGTTATTTTTTAGGGAAAAAAAGCTGACTCTATAACATAGGTATGGGCACTTACCAAAGATCGTTTCAAAAGGGGTGTGTTGAAATATCATTGGTAACTTAATTTTATATTTTATGTTTTTGTTTTTTTTTTGGGCTGAACTTACTTATCACTGACGCGAAGACTAACTATACAGGACAATAGACACGCGCAGGTCATTGACACGCGCCGCGCGCTACCTTTTCGATTTCCAACAAGGCTAATTAATAATTGACCAGAAAAACGTAATCGCTTTACTCCAGATTTTTCAGACAATTTGTTAAAAAAAACATACTCGTATTTATATATTTTTTTGTGTGTGGAACATATTCCTTGAATATTATGTACTAATAATGAAACACCTTACGTCATTTCTAATTTAACAAATAATAACCAGATTTATCCTGAGAAAAACATTACCCTTTCAGCCAAATGAAAGGGTTAAGTAAAAGCAGAGAACAGTGATTCGGGGTTCAAGGATCATCAATCATGGGGCTTTCCGCGCTATCATTACCATCTCAACTCTGAATATACAGTAATCAGTAATCGCCCCGGGAGAGAAGAGAATTAACCCGCGCCACAGATTACAGCGTACCCGGCTTCGCACGGGTGCATGAAAAACCGTGCAAAGCCGGGGTGGGTTGCTAGTAATAAATATAGCCTGTCACTGTGTAGCATGACAATGGTGAAAGAGTTTTTCAAATCAGTCCTGCCCCCTACCATGAACTCTTAGACCGATTCAAATTAGGACCTAAATTTAATTATCAAAAAATTTTGTACCATGACTACAATAATTATTGATTTCATGGTACAATTTTTTTTGACATTTCAGTTTAGGTCCTAATTTGAATCGCTCTAAGAGTTCATGGTAGGGGGGCAGTAGGTAGTTTTGATTATGGAACCCATTCAATGCAAACAAACTCAAATCATTCTTTTTAAAATACTAATATAGATGAAGAGGGATCATAAATAAAACCTAGGAACCTAGCTGAGTTTGTTGCCAGATTATTATATTTTTTTTTCATTCTTACTCTTACACTTAGCTGTTTTAAAATGACCCGTGATATTATTGAATAAAAAGATTTTTATTTTTTTATATTAGCATAAATGACAATTTATTTAGAATTACAATGAGCAAGTATTTTATTTAAATTGAACTTAGTTTGAACTATAAAAATTAAATAAAGTAAAGTAAACGCACCACATATACGAGTACATACAGCACCACGCATGGAACATTGTTCCGAACTAACCGAGATTCCGTGCTATTCGTTTAGTATACGATTCGGATAAATAACTGTTTAACCGCAGGTAACACCACGGGGAGCAGCTAGTATAAAATGTTGTCAAAACTCGTTGGCCCCATCCTAAAAGCGTCAAGTGACGTGACTCCAAAATCGAGGAATCGCTGTAATAACGATAGTCGCTATCTTAAAATAGAGGAAATGAGTTTAGATTCTGATTACTGAATGGAAAGGACATTTTGATTTTGATCTTAACTTATTTTGGAGTTTAATAAGAGGCCTTGAATCTAAATTTAGCTTATTAAAGTTGTTGTTATATAAATATCTAAAACGGGCGGCGGTTGTCAAGTTTTATCTTTATTACTAATGCGAGTACTAAAAAACAGAGTTGTTCTAAGATGGGTTCCAGGGCACGCGGGAATCGAAGGTAACGAGTGTGCCGACGAGCTGGCTCGCGCTGGGGCTGCTGGTACTCAAATAGGCCCAGAGCCTTTCTGCGGTATACCAAAAAGCCTGGCACAAAGAACCCTCACAAACTCATGCTTCGAAGAATCAACCAGACTCTGGAACAATTCTTCTGGCATGAATCACTCAAAATCCCTAATAAAAGCCTTCGATAAACGGTATACCAACCAAATCTTAGCGCTAAATAGGAATAACCTACGCATTGTGGTCAGGGCCTTAACTGGACATTGTCGCCTTAAAAAGCACATGTTTAAGCTAAGGCTGAGTGACACACAAACCTGCAGACTGTGCAATGAGGCGGACGAAACGCCTGCGCATCTGCTAGGAGAGTGTGGACCACTAATGCAAAAACGTAGCATACATCTGGGTAGGCACATCCTCAGCCCAGATGAGCTAAGAGACATCACCCCCAAGCAAATCCTCCAGTTCTTAGTATCGGCAGGGCTTGGAGGTGAACTGTAAACGCCCCCCTTAGGGCGACAAAATAAGTGGCGAACACAATAGGCCTGCATGGCCGCAGTGTTATATTAGCCGCACCAATTTAATAAAAAAAAAAAAAAAAAAATGAGAGTACTATAGTTTTGAAAGTAGTTACACAAAACACCGTTGAATTATTTTGATCTCTGTCTAGGGTGACGGATCGGACAAAAAATTCGATCCGTTAATCTTTTTTGTCCTGGGTGGGAATTGAACCGACAACTTACAGCGCTACTACCAACCACCTGAGCTGTGAGGCAAGTCAATTAATTTTGAATATAATTATAAAGTAGGATTGGATAACATTAATTCCACCTCTACAAATCAACCGCAAAATAACAAAGAAAAAAAACCAGTGGCAGGTCTCTCGAATACGTATTTTCGTACCTTTTCTAATAATCTCGATCGTACTGTCCATTCGATTCCATCCCGTCAATCTACTGGTCAAAGATCATGATCGTCTGGCAATAAATCTACCCGTATCTTGTCCGGCATCCGGCATCCGGCCGAGTGACGCAGGCGTCCGGATACGGATCACAATAGACCGGTAATGTCAATAAAACAACTCGTTCAATCAATTTCCTTTTGACAGATAGAACTCGTTCTCGAAATGGCAAAGAATATTATTGTAAAGTCTTCTGACATACTAACCAGTTGTAGTAATGCTTTATCTTCTTTGTCACACTAATATTATAAATGCGAAAATTTAGATGTTTGAATGGATGTTTGTTTCTCCATAACTCGACAACCACTGAACTGATTTGGTTGAAATTTAAAACATAGATAGATAATGACCGGGAAACTTGATTTGTTTTCTAATGATAATTTAGGAATAAGTACTTACTGTGTGTTTCTAAATTAGATACATAACTAACCTAACTACTATTCTGTATGTATTAAATTTTTCCACGCGAAAGAAGTCGCTGGCGGCAGCTAGTTATATTATAAAACAAAGTTGCTTCTCCTTCTATAAGTATGCCGCCTGTCCTTCTATAAGTATGTACGCTTAGGTCTTGGCTACGCAACAGATTATGTTGCGGTTTTCATCAATAGATAGAGTGATTCAGAAGAAGGTTTATACGTTTATTACGCAAACGACATAGCAATAGCTTGTTATATAAAAAAACGTTACTGACTGACTGGCAATCATCGCTCAGCAAAAATGTCTTTTAGAAACTATAAATGTTCAGAGTGTTCCCTAGGGGTGGACTTAATTCCAGAAATTCAACACTTAAAGAACCCTATGAAAGAAGTTAAAGAAAGTCAGCGCAAACAAAGTCGCAGGCCGTTCTAATATTTATTCATACAAGAAACATTTGCATCATCTTACAAACTGAGCATTGTATTCGCTTGAATGTTATAAAATGCTCTTGCTACTCGTAAATTTTTATGTTCTTGCAAGTAGCTTGGTGTCTATCACGTTGGTTCTTTCTCCATCCACATACATACCACAATGGTCATGAAACATACAGAATAACCAAGAACAGACCTGTGTAACAAAAGTATAAAGAGCCACATTTCAGAAAATTTGCAAGGAACGTTTACACCATAATTTATGATTTTTTTCACGTTTTTCACCTACATTTGATTAGTATTCATATTTGACTAACATTATTTCTTTCAGTTTCAAAGATGGCGGCGTCCGGCAGTAGCGCCAACTCAGCGAAATTGAATTATAACATTGGCGGGAAAATAATAGGATAATGTTGCCAGCGATAAAAGCACTCTTACCAACTTTTACATATAAATTGTAACTTCGCGGTGCGGACGAGATTATTTTATTAAAACAGTAACTGTGGCTGAAATGTAATCCTTATTCTTTTGTTAGGGTGGAAATGAGGGTAAATAGAAAATGAGATAACGTGGAAGCTGTTTAATCTGCTGATGTGCATGAGTGTAATGCATGTGGGCCTCTCGTACAATGTTTTACACAACTGAGTTTTTTATTATTTTTACAGACTGTATCTACATTACCACGGAATATACAAGCAAGAAATATTGAGCTGTAGTATTGGCGCATATATTTCAAGCAGTCAAGGCATGACTCGATACCTCAACTGGTAGTGCATCCGCGTATCAATCAGAAGGTTACTGGTAGTATATGTCGTGCCTCAGACTTTGAACTATTTTTATGTTAAATTTCATCTAAATCGTTTTGTAAGTTTAGCCATAAAAGCGTAGCAGACTGATAGACAAAGTTACTTTAATAACCAGTAGTTATAATATTAATAGAACAATATAAATGGATTCACGCCTAATGACAATAAGAAACGTAGATGTTGCCAGATTCTTCTAGGCTGGGGCGCGTGGAACTGGCGTAAATTCACCTAGCTTAAAGACGTTTCAAAATGATCCTTGTGATTTTATTGAAATAAATCATTTTTGACTTTGACTTTGACTTTGATATTCAACTGAATGTATGTTGAACCAATTGTAATTTTTATACGCAGTTATAGGTTTTCTATTGTACGCTTGCAAGTCAGCCTGCTCGGTCTGTTTGCTGTGTCTTATGTACATTGTACACAGAATATAGACGTTCTGTATACATAAGGCAAAAGCATTGCCTTGTATTGATATTGTCTCTTTGTACGTCGGGTATTCCTTTCAGTATGCATGTTGTTACGTATTTGTCTTGAGCTATTGTTAACGAGAACTGAGTTCTGAAATATATTAGGTTTTTTAGTATAATTTTCAGACAAAAATAGTCTTTTTTGTCTTAAAACGTTGACTTTATTGTCTTTCATCATCATCATGACAGCCTTCTAATGTTCCCACTGCTGGGACACTGGCCTACTCTTCAGCGAGAGTGATTGGGTCTTAATCCACCACACGGACCCAATGCGGATTAGTGGTTGGCACATGTCTTTCGAATTTTTAGTTCTTGGACATACCGGTTTCCTCACGATGTTTTCCTTCACCGTATGAGAGCACCATGGAAAAATCTATTGGTGCACGACCGGATTTGAACCTACGACCTTAGGATCGGAAGGCGGTGTCACTACCACTAGACCACCGGTGCTCTTAAATTGTCTTTAATTGTAGTAAAATCTTGAGCAACTCTGAATTTCAGCATGTCCCATTTTAATGCACAGACGAGCATCTAGATTTGGAAGTGGAAGGATCAAAGGGGATTTTGACACTAACCCATTATATTATGCAAAGCATATGCGTCACGTTATCAATTCTTTGTCTTCCTGTCTTTTTGTTCCACTTTGATGTTTCACTTTGATTCAAAATGAATCTGGATCGATAAAGGAGCTCCCCGTAGGTATATTAATTAAAGTATTCTGTGCCCTAAGTTAATCATTACCGTAAATACCTATTTACATTCTCTGGCTAAATAAGACCCACGCAAAAATACGTAATTTCATTGAACGAAATAAAACGACGAACGTATAAATTTAAATTAAGCTGGTACTATGTGTATACGCAATATAAAATAGGTATTTATTGTTGTATTCATTTAGATTCCCGGTGGAATCGAACAAGAGACGATATTAAAAAACTTTTGTTTAAAAATTTTATAAATTTGAACAGCCGACTTGAGGGTAAAATTCAATGTTTGGGGGCGCGTTTCTAATTAATTTATGCCAAATTGTATGTTTTCTTCGTATAAACACAGTTAATAGTTACTAAAACCATGGGAGACATGTTTTGTCAACCCCTTTATTCTACTAAATTTCCGTTTACTATAAATTAAGTGGAATAAGTTCAGTAAGGTAATTTGTAAGCTTAAAAATACGCTTAATAGTTGAAGAAATAGTTTTTATTAACACTACATTTGTAATACTTTTACAGTTTTGAGTTTACACGCTATTGTGCTAATTTCGGTCAGAGGAACACCATTACTTTAACAAAAATAGTAAAAACTCCTTCTACCCTCTCGTTAAAAATAAAACAAGAAAGCGTAAAAAGGTTTTGATACTAAGCAGGTAAAGTTTAGAGATCTACTCGGAAAGTATCAAGAACTGTTTACATTTCCCGAGTTACGAGTAGAAGGGAGTCGCATGTTTGTTGTCGGGATATTACGTCGTGTGTTGTTTCTTCATTCAAATTCCAAGATTTTCAGTTTGACGTCGTCATTTTCAATTAAAACTTAGGAGCTCCTGTTCGAGTTCGTAAAAGAAATTAATAATTGTTTATGAATTAATTCATAGAATTTCCTGTGTGAAAAGATAATGATTAAATGGCGTCAATTCAAAAGTTTCTTATGTGTGTTATTGTCATGTTATTGACGGCCCGGCCGTGTTACCGTATCATAAATAAGAGAATGAGCAAGTTATAACACTTGGAGCTAATGTCTCCTTGCCAGCGCCGTGTAGGAGAGCCGATAATTCAGCCATGGAGTGCCGCGGCCGTATCGATTCGGTAAACTAAAGGTGTGGCGGGTATTGCAGCGAACTCACATTTAATAAATAAATAAATACTGGCGAGCATTTTAAACAGCGTCATCTAGCCCAAGACTAAGCAAAGCGTGCTATAGAAGCCAGACATAATTAATAGAATACTCATAATACTCACGATTTTTTAAATACATGTCATACTTTTAAACTAATCTAAAGAGGAAATTTGTGTATTTTTGTTTGTTACAAATAAACTCAAAAACTGCTGGACCGATTTCAAAAATTATTTCTCCATAATGCTAAATTATGACCTATGCAGACCTGGAACAAATATTTGCAGTTCATGCAAACATTTGTCCCGCAGCTGAATTTTTTATTCTTGTTCACGCCTGTTTTCTCACGTTATTTTCATTCACTGTATGAGACCACTGGCAATGCGCACATAACATTCCTCGAATAGAAAAATTCCTTGCATGACCGGGTTTGAACCCACGGCCTGAGGATCGGAAGGCAAGGTCACTACCATTACTAGTCTTATGTATAGTAAGTATCTTTTGACCTTTGGTGTGTGAATTGGGCAACTGTAATGCATTATAGAGTGGTTTTTTATAATAAAATAAAAAAAATATATACCACCAGTACTCGTGCAAATGTATACTGTAATCTTTAGCCTAATAAGTGCAAGCCGGTATCAGTAGGACCACTCCCTTTCTGGACCGCTTCCAACGTAGAAGACTCATTGACCAACCAATGATGTTTCTCTTAACATGCTTTTGTGGGCATTCTCGTTGAAACATATCGCAGCGGGGTCAGTACTCGTAGCACCTGTTTCTGACGTGCTCTTTTTTAAACAACTAAAGTGGCAACCAAGCGTACAACCCACAAAATGGTAAGCGGTTACCGCCGCCTATGGGCGCTTGCAATACCAGAGGTATCATTCACTGAGACGTAGATCGAAAGTCTCATGTGCCTGTAATTTCAGACGGCAGAAATAGGTATGGTGTTAGTCGTCCCTCGGACGAGCTCTATCACAAAGAACTCTCCTACTCTTAAAACGAAGTAAAAATGCTCGTTTTACTAGCTGCAACTAAACTAGTGCAATTCATAAAACAACTGTCTTAACAGTGCAGCTTGCTTTTTTTCCTTGTCATTCTTTTTTTATGTCAGGAAATGACGAGACGGTCAAGTCGTTTGCCTGCTGTTAAGCGCCACGCCTGACCAGAACAGCTGCAGTGTCATCAAGGGTTTTAAAGTTCTGCATGGCAACTTTGATCGTCACCCCGAGACGTAGTTATTAAGTCTCTTTTGCCCAGTAATTTTACTCGCTACGGTGTTTAAACTTAAACGCACCATGCCGCTTGGAAGCAAAATATCTGCGGTGGTACCCACCAAGACGGACAAAGTACAAAAAGTTCAAAGTGATCCTTGTGATTCTACTGAATAAATAATTTTTGATTTTTGATTTTGATTTGGACTATTGCTAAATACTTGGTGGGTTCATATTATATTATAGTGGGTATACAATATATAAATAAATAATGCTGGGTAATCTACACAGCATCATCTAGCCCCAAGCTAAGCAGAGCTTGTGTTATTGGTACCAGATGACTGCTAAACTAATACAATACAATGCATAGATAAATATTTTTATAGAAAATACCCAAAACACCCGGAACAAATAATTGTTAATCGTACAAATATTGGTCCCAAGGCAGGAATCGAACCCGCAACCCCCTGCGTCGCAGGCGCACGTGCGTGCGTACCCACGTACATGTTATCTATCGTGCAAACGGATCTCGGAGCGCTCGTGACGTAGCTGACTAAAGTTGTTCCTTAAAGATCAACGAAGATAAGCACTGTTCAGCGTAGTCATTATTTGGATGAGTGACCGCCAGTAGCAATTTCAACTGAGCGCTCCCGTGCTTCGGAGGGCACGTTAAGCGAGGCCTTCGGGCGGCCTAGAAACTCTGTCACCAGAGTTGGTCATTGACTCATACGAACTTACTTATCGTGCAAACTGCTGCTAAGGGTGTCATATGTTTTACAAAGTGTTGTGTACCCGAACTATCGTTTTGATCGATTCCGTCATTTTCTCTATTTTGTGCGCATTTTCTATATTTGTTTCGTTTATATTTACAGACAAAAGATTAAGGGTGCGTTGCACCATCTAACGTTAACGTCAAATTGTTTAATCGTCGTCGAACAATTTGACTTTAGCGTTAGATGATGCAACTCACCCTAACTTGTTTGTACTTTTTTGGTAGTTGGCATTCATTTATCCAATTTGACCTTAGAAATTATCACAGAGGTAGAATTATTTTCGGTCTGTTAACTTTAAGCGCAGGCTACACCAGCAGCTAGCGAGCGAGCTGTCTGGCCTGCGCTTTATCCGCCTAAAGTGATAGTGCGGCTCGGCAATAGATCAACATCGCCTCAACTCTAGCAGTTTAATATTCTATAGACCTATAGAATATTAGCGACCGTTGCATAGTACCTTTCATGTAAAGTTAATTATAGTAAAAAATATATTTATACTGTGATATTATTGAATATCACCTATGTTTCAAACATCTAAAAGCTAGGTGAATTTACGCCAGTTCCACGCGCCCCAGCCTAGAGGAATCTGGCAACAAACTCGGCTGGTTTCCTAGCTTTTTTTTTGATGATCCCTCTTAATGTACAGGTACACGTAATTAAGGCACTATGCGGTAAATTTGCGGTATTGTGTGCTCTGTGGTTTTTACAGAACATACAAAAAACGAAGCAATGCCGATGATTATAAAAGCGAAAGCTTGGATGTATGTTTGCATGGAAGTTTGTTCCTATATAAGAAATAGAAATAGAAATAGAAATAGTTTATTGTGCCAAAAATATAGGTACCTAATTACTACAATCATAGTACATTTTATTTATTACTAACTTAGGTTCTAGCTGGTAGTTAAAATGAACTGACTGAAATTTAAAACATAGATAGATAATGACCTGGAATAGGACATAGGCTACTTTTTATCCCGGAAAATAGTACAGTTCCTGAGCTCCATGCGAACGAAGTCGCGGGCTAGTGATTCTTTATATCAGCGTCAACCTCAAGGGCTTTGTGACCGAAATAATCCCGTGTTTCATATTTACCTGTGCACACGCTCGATAGCACTTGCTTAACTAAATATGAGTATTATACTTTAGGTGGTTCACCCATCTGACAAGCACTAGGTAACGTGACTCGACAAACAAGGAATGTCTACTTCACAATCTCAAAAAATATCTAATATTACTGCGAAAGTCTGTGAGGGTGTGTGTGTGAATGTTTGTTACCACATATCTCCGTGACGACTTCACCGATTGTCATGAAATTTGAAATGTAGATATAGCTTCAGTCCCAGAATAACATATATGCTAGTTTTTATCCCGAAAAATGTACTGTTCCTGTGGAAAATCATAAAAACCGCAGGTGAAGCCGCACGGGTTCCATAAATAAAAAAAAAACAAAAAGCAAAAATATATAGATAAATATTTTAATAAATTATTTCTGTATCGGTTGTCAAGTCAACTCGTTTCATAAATGGGCAAACCACTTTAAGCTTAATTTGATAGCATAAGCGGTAAGAAAATCCTGAAATTCACTGATAAAATAAAAGGTAAACCAACCAATATAATGTAAACCTACTTTAAATCGATAGCCGTTAATTCATTTCCCAAACACTGCGAGCTTCTTAGGTTGGCAAACCACCTTATTGTTTACAATCCCTTTTATTGCTTTGTGATTTTGTGAATTTATTGTTTGTAGAGCGAGGGCAGATCGAGTCTCGAATATTCTCAATGTTTGCCACTTTACTCAAGTGTTCGTTTGTGATGAGTAGGTATTTCTTATCCTGTGTTGCTGAGCCTATTTCTCTCTTATTACAAGGTCGCAAGGTTGAAATTGCGGGGAATATGGAGTGTTTCCGTTTTCCCTGTTTGTTTTATTGACGTTATAAATGACACTAATGCGGACGGAGCAGAATAATTGAATAGTTTCCGTAAATAAATACCTGCTCTCGATGAAATTGTTATAGATATTTCACAAACAGTACGTGCGGTTATTGCGCTAAACGTAACGGAACGGACAAGTTTTGGTTCTAGCACGTTTATGTTTTGTTCGGACTGCGCACAGCCGAGCTGTAAAAAAGTGCTGCAACGAAACGCATTTGAATTTTTACTTTAAATTAACCATGTTCAAAATTAGAAAAAATAATATCTACTCTTAGGAACTTCAGAAGATTCAACCTTTTACACTTCGCAGTCTAAACTGAACTATAATCAAAAAGTTTTCGTTACTTTACATTTAGTGCAATTGATAAATAAATCAGCTTAAAATTTCGGTGACGGCGTTAGTCCTCAAAAAGAACAGTTTGTTTTTTGTTTCATGAATTGATTAACTTAAAATAATCGAGTCATCATCATAGTGACGTCCTTCTAATTTTCCCACTGGGACACAGACCAACTAGTGCTGTTGTTGTGTATTTCACAGAATAGTAATTGAGATTATCTCTTCAAACGGGATTTTGAGATTTTTTTGTGTCAAAATCCCTTTTATACTGAGCTTGAAGCTTCAAAGAGGATATTTTTACTCTAAGATTCCCAAAATCCCCTATAAAGGAGGTCTTCAAAGAAAGGATGTCAAATAAAATAATTTCATTTCATTATAGCTGCCGCCCGTGAGTTCGTTCCTCGGAGTTCAGGAACCATACTTTTTTCCGAGATAAAAAATAGCCGATGTTATATTCCCAGTTATTATCTGTGTATGTTATAAATTTTATGCAATTTGGTTCAGTGGTTGTCGAGTTAGAGGAACAAACATACATCTAAACAAACATTCAAACTTTCGCATTTATAATAGTGTGATTATGACCGCTACATAACGACCGTTACAACACGCCAGCCGTATTTAAGGAAATCGTAAGCTGAGTAGCTGCTCCTCTCAGGCGAGCGACCCAAACCAAACTACCCAAGTTGTATCCAAGTTGCGTAGTTAGGGCGGCGCTGTTTGCCGAGCCGCGGTAATTGAAGCTAATGTGGATTCTTATGGCGCAAACAAACGCGCGGGTATCCTTGGTACGGTTACCTACGCTGTGTTGAGACCACAGAACTATATTCAAGTAGAATGAGTGAGTATGTACCTCGTTTGCCGAAAAGACGGGCTAAGTAAGGGCTGAGTAACCTCTTTACTCGCCGCGAAACTCAGTCTGCTCCCAACCGGGGGCTGTGCGGTGGTGTGGCAGTCCTAAAACGGTTTGCCGCGTGCTTATCGATGCTTTTAAATCATTCGTTTTTGTAAGGCTTTTATTTCCCATCACTAAACTACATTTGTGTGTAAAATACAAATACGCTTACAAAAATGTTACAAGTTCGGTTTCCATACAAATCGACGAACTCTTTCATTCTACTTATATATAGTTCTGTGGTTGAGACGCACTCGGTTTTTGTTTACTTGTAGACGTTTAAGCCACGAACTTGTGGGTACATAACGAGAATTATGTACAGAATTTCCTTACATAAAGTAAAATACAAGCAAGTTTAGGAAGATATGTAGTTCATTTATCATCATTCAGGACCTATGGAGCTTTCTAATCGCGGTCCAGCCTAACCTGATTCTCTGGATTTTTTCAAAAAACTTCATTGATTACCTAGTAAAATGCAATGCTTCATGACTTTTTTCAAGCAAACTTCTCGTTTTGGCTGAGCGTTGATAGTCAAAATCAAAATCAAAATAAAAAATTGTTTATTCAGTAGAATCACAAGGATCACTTTGAAACGTCTTACAAGCTAGGAAAATTTACACCAGTTCCAACGCGCCCATGCCGTAAAAGAACTGGCAACAACACCGGCTGGGTTCCTATCGCTTTTTTGGCATGATCCTTGCTATTGTTATGGATTCCAAGTAGAGTTGGAGCACATTCGTCCCAAGCTTTTTTATCATCTAGGTAATCGGTTGTTTTATAGTAAGCTTTTTGAGACAGATTTAATTAAGTTTTTAAATTTAACAATTGATACATTTTGTATGTCGCTTGGGACTTTGTTAAAGAAGCGTACACATTGTCATTCCGTCAGGTCCACTTTTGTTTGTTTTTAATGGCAGTCTGTCTATTCAGACAATTTTGCCAGTGCCAGGTGAACGTATACAAAAACATACGAATTAAGTTCGAATTTTGAATTTGACGAACTAAATTTTGAAAGAAATTATAGCGTTCTTTCGAAAAAAAATTCTGATCCTTCGACCAAATTACAAGCCAACATCACCCTTCTATTTCAATCCCATCACAAAATGCCAAGACTACAAGTCGTATTGGTTAAACTGCTATCAAATTTACACAAAAATAACACGAATATAGCAATTAAAACGTGAGGTCCATGTCGTTTCGGCAAAATGACCAACTAAGCTCGATTTTATACCATAATTATTGCTACGTACGATGCATCAGGTAAATAATACAATTCACCAGAAGCTTGCTATATACAAAGCTAAATAAATATTTTTAAAGAAATCTTTAATTTTAAAAAATATAATATTTATTTAGGTAACGAAAAAGCGTAAATTTAATAATAAAATAGGGAAATGAAGCAGCGTCAAGTCATCACGCCTCCGCCATCCATCAGAGACTTAATTTCTTGATATTAAATAACGCTGTGAAGAAACATCTTTATTCTCCTTAATTAACACTCTGTAAATTAATTTGAGGAATGCGATGAATTATTCAATTCCAATCAAAGAGCAGTCTTTGAACTCGCTGCCTGGATCCCAACGATTACATTTAGTATTCACAATTCATCGGAATTCAGAATTAATATACTACTCTTTTCAATTTTAAACTTTAAGTCGAATATTTTCTATGGCGGAGAGTTTTGCGACGATTTTATTCTTCACTAGCTGTTGCTTGCGACTTCGTTCGCTTGGAACTTGAGTACCGTACTTTTTTCCGATAGAAAAAGTATGTCTTATTTTTGGCCATTATCTATCTACAATGGTTTAAATTACAATCAAATCAGTTCAGTGGCTGTCGACATATAGAGGAAGATACATCCATTGAAACAAACAAACAAACATACATAGATCCGCATTTATAACATAAGTTCAAAGAATTTATTAATTATACTCAAAAGAACAGAGTTCACTTAAATGAGCTTAAAATAAATTTTATAACTAATTAAAGTTAAGTTATTTTAGTTTTTTTTTCCGGTTCCAGAGGTCTAGATGCTTCTTAAAATATTTTATCATAAATGTATTCTTTTAGTTTTTTTTAAAAACTAAACATTGATTCACAAGTTTTAATATTGTCTGGTAGGTTGTTATAAAATTGTGCTCCTTCATACATAATATTACGCTTTCCATAGTTGGTTCTATGGTTCATATGTTTCAATTTATTTGTATTTCTTAAGCTGTGTTTGTAATTTCTTTTTGTAAATGATAATTGTGTGTGTATTTTATGTTCTAGAATTTTTTTGACTAGGATGCATGTTGAATATGTATAAAGTTGCTGTAAGTTAAATATTTTAGTTTTGCCGTAAAGTCTAAGTCATACACGTACCGTGTATGACTTAGACGGTTGTAATTGAATAGTGCCTTTAATACTTTATTTTGAGTGATTTGTACGTCCTTAAGAGTCGTCTTAGCAGCAAGTAAGTGTTAGTCTGATTGAAATTTATTTGTAAAACTATTTTAGTATGGCTTCAGCTACTATTCACGCGCAAATCCGCATTTTGAAATTGCCATTCTATTGCAAGCTCTTTACAATACTTGAGAATGTTGGGCCTATTGGGGAATGTTTTTGCTGGACGTTATTTTTTCTAGCTTTAACTAGCAACTGTTGCCCCAAGTCTTTGGGTATTGCTGCAAGTTTTTTTTTATACAACTAAAGTGGCAACCAAGCGTACGGCCCACAAGGTGGTAAGCGGTTACCGCAGCCTATGGACGCTTGCCAGAGGTATCACTCGCGGGTGAGTGATACCTCTGAGGCTAAGATCGAAAGCCTCATGGACCAGTAATTTCACCGGAAACCATACCCTTCACACCGGAACACAGCAATGCGAGCATTACTGCTTGGCGGCAGAAATAGGTATGGTGGTAGTCCTTCCCCGGACGAGCTCTATCACAGAGAACTACTATACTCTTGTGCAAGCTAATAACTTTTCTACTACTTTTACTAACTTTACATACCAGAAGATTTCAACATCTGCTAAATGACATTGAAATTTTTACTGATGCGTCATGGGAAGAATAAAAAGTAGAGCTTGTCAACGATGAGCGTCCTTAAACGAAGAAGAAGTTAATTTACTTGACACTGGCAGAATTGTGGCTAATATGCCACAGAAGCCATAAACGAAGAAGAAGGAGAAGAACTATCAGAAAACCTCGGTAAAGTCTTCGTTTATTTGATAGATGGCGTTATCCGTCGCTGGAGTTATAGCTCTAGAGTCTGTTCGATAAGAGAACCGTTCTGAATCAATCCATTTCGGTTCTTATATCAAAGACTTATGAGTCACCTGACGACGGTTCCCTTATTGAAAAGTCTGTAGAAAAGTCTCTATCAGGTGCTGTACCCCATGAACAGATATTAATATTCCCCAAGACTGCCTGCCGCGAGATAAATTAAGACAAATTGAATTGTCAGTGGTATACAGAGCAGTAGATTTCTCTGTGATCGCTCGTCCAGGGAAGGACTACCACCATACCTATTTCTGCCGCAAAACAGTATTGCTCGCATTGCTGTGTTCCGGTGTGAAGGGTATGGTTTCCGGTGAAATTACTGGCACATGAGGCTTGCGATCTTAGCCTCAAGGTGGCAACCCGCGAGTGATACCTCTGGTATTGCAAGCGTCCATAGGCTGCGATAGCCGCTTACCATCTTGTGGGCCGTACGCTTGGTTGAAACTTCAGTTGTATAAAAAAAAAAAAAACACAAATAGACGCGACCAAACAGGGTTATCATTGAAATTCAAGACGATGCTCTGAAAGTTGAGGTTATTTATTTTCTAGTGCGACTAATTGAGTTAGCAAGGTTACGGAAGCTTCATTATTGGTCGCCGGACCAAGTGAAATCAATTGCAACCAAATTTAGCAATCGGGGAGCAGGTTAACATATAAAATATCCTTAAAAATAAATTATGAGCACAAATTGAACCCGATTCCCGAAATTACCCAACAGCATTACCTTAAAAAATAATTTACAGGTAACCAGCTGTTTTGCTGAACCCGCTGGTAGGTATAATGGGAATTGAAGCTTTTTGGAAAATGATGCCTGTTTGGCTAATAATCTTTTTTAATATAAATATTGGCGACAGTTCACACAGCGTCATCTAGCCCCGAACTAAGCAAAGCAAAGCAAAGCTTATCCCATGGGAACCAGCTGACGACTGACGTGGCGCGGCGGGCTAAGGTCCGCCTGTGACACTGGAGATTGCGGGATCGGTTCTTGCTTTGGGACAAATGTTTGTTCAGGGTGTTCTGGGTACTTTCTATGTATATAAAATATCTATCTATGTATTGTATTATACATAATCAGTCAGTACTTATTTTCTTGGCATGAGCCTCACCTAGTTCGATTGGCACCACACTGAAGCTTTAAGATGAAGAAGGATCATCAAAAAAATGCTAGGAACCCAGCCGAGTTTGTTGCCAGATTCTTCTAGGCTGGGGCGCGTGGAACTGTCGTAAATTCACCTAGCTTTAAGACGTTTCAAAACGATCCTTGTGATATTATTGAAAAATGATATTTTTTACTTTACTTTATTATATTACATTTATAAACAAGTTAATAAGCCTCTTGTTTGTTATTTTATGATAAAAAAACTCATTTATTTATTTATTATATTCATTACAAAAAAAATTTAGCCTGCCTAACTTATAAAAAAAATTCTTAGTAGTTGGATAAAAGTGTGTGAATAATTGAAATGAATGAACCCAGTTCTAAAACGGAAGAATAAATTACATTTTGTACATATTGCTAATGTTTATAAAAGGAGACTTTGTGATGCGCACTGAATCCATTTAGCACGCTCACTGGTTCTTTTTCCACCGAACAAAGCCTTTTCCAGGAGCGCTATCATTTGAGTTACTTTAGTTACAAGCTGGTACATTAACCTTGAATCTGTTATTATGTAGAAATCCATTTTAGAACAGATGACAACTAAAACACAAGGGTCAAGAATATTCGTATATAATAATATTATTATAAAATGTAAAAAAAAGTATGTAAGAGAATAATTTTTAGTTTTTATAATATTTGCGGTATTTTTCTATGAGTTCTTGATTTAACTAGGAAATGCACTAAAATTTAAAATAATAACAATTTCTAAAAAAATCCAACTCCAATCAGAAACAAATTTCAAGTTCAACCTCAGTTCAACCATTGTTTTAGTTCAGTGTCAGTTTTTTTTTTAAAACATAGTAAAAGGTTTCATTACTATAATAATTATGTTTACAAAAAAATTTGAGAAAACTCAGTGCTAAAGCACACTGACTTTTTAGACTCGGGTCTATGTGAACGTGGTTGATTTACGGTCATACTGACGAGGCCGTGCAGAGCCACGTCCGGTGGAATTACGCACGGATTACTGGATCGACGCAATCGTCACCCAGGGGACGGCAACGTGAACAAAGGCATACTCAGTTTAGCTTGCTACAGTGCCCTTCAAGGCACTGTAGCAAGTGAAATAACTGGGCGAAAGAGACTTAACAACAACGTCTCGGGGTGATGAGCGCGGTGCAGAACTTAAAAACTGTAAGCTTTGGGTGCACTGCTTCTGTTATGGTCAGGCGTGGCACTTAACATCAGGCGGGCAACTTGATAGTCTTGTCACTTGCTGGCATAAAAAATAAAAAAATACTCAAGCTTTCAAATAGCCCTATTGCAAGTTAGGAGTTGTCATAATAAAACGTAATTACGTGACTTCGCAAGTTCACACTAATTACTGATATTTGCGTGCTTTTGCTACTGTGTGGTAGGTAGTTGCGTAGACTAAACGCATTCTTCTCGATTGCATGGTTTTAAGTTATATGTCTAATGCAAGCGGTTAAGCCGATCGCATTAGACAGATAAATGCGGTTAAACCGTAACAATACAAGCGGTTAAGCCGTTAGCATTAGAAGAATAACTATTTATGCAATATTTAGCACGACTATTTCATAAATATGTAATAAATCCTGCAGTACTGCAGTTGAACATTAAAATTAAAATTAGACTACAATTTCTTTAAAGAAACGAATTTACTCTTAGCTATGTCTGAGATTATTGGATTTATTGTGAGACTAATCCGTACATTTATTCTGGTTCCGATTATGTTTGCAAATCCATCTTTGGTGATTCCGTTAGCAGATGTGGCCTCTGATAAATGTGTCAGGTCGAAGGATGTCGATACGAAACAACAATTTGTCTCAAGCGACGTTGAGCGAAAGTATTATTTGTCGTAACTGACAATATGTCTAGCAAAAAGGTCTTTTAAACAAATTCCGTACTTTAGACACTTCTATAGGTAATGTTAGTGCTGCTAGTAAATAATGATACCTAATTTACAAAAGTCAGTAGCAAACTCGCCCTTTAATCATAAAAGAGTGTAATTTTAGAAACTCGCTAAAGTACAGATTTATTTTAGATTTTTTCAAGTCAATGAGCCAACATGACGACAGATTTAACAGCATGTTCGTTATCGGACGCTTATAGTAAGTTAAAAGTAAGACCGTCTTGTCACTTGCTGACATTAAAAAAAATAAAAAAAAGATCATCCTCAAGCTTCCAAATACGTTTTTGTATACTCCTTAAATGAGCTACAATATGGGCCGCTTTAAGGGTATTATAAAAAGAGTCATCCAGGGCAGGCAACGCATCAACTGTACTTCTGGTGTTGTTGATGTCAATAGGCGACGGTAACCGCTTACCATCAGGCGGGCCGTAAGCCTGTTTGCCTCCAAATGACATAAAAAAATAAAAAATAAAATGGCAAACCAGCATACGGCAGATGGTAAATGATTACCGTAGCCTTTAAACGCTTGCAATACCAGAGGTATCAGTTGCGCGTTGCCGTCTAGATTTTAAGTCTCCATGTGCCAGTAATTTCAACATTTTCAGTATTTCAGTAGGTTTATTCACAAAAGACATGGTACATTTTACATTAGGTGGAAAATATAAATTATAAAGCTGCATATCTCGCCCAATTACAGGCATGTGAACATCATAATTATTTGAGTACGCATTATATTGAAGTTATTAATTCATTTAAAAAAAATTGAACACATAAATATTAAGTTACAATAAATGAATTACCAAAATCTGAATTAAATGTCATTCACAATACCTACCTATTTGAAATTTGATGTTCAATAATCATATTCTCCTAATCAGAATACAGAAATGCAAACACTGCTTGGCAGCAAAACTAGGTATAGAGGTAGTACTTCTCCGGACGAGCTCAATCACACAAAATCTCTACTATTCTTACCAGATATTGGTTTTTGACATACACAAATGAACCATCATTGAAAACTTGCATTTTTCTATGTACAAGTATATGCAATAGCTTAAATAATTATTCTTTATTCTTTATTCTTTATTGTATGTACACAAATAATACATTAAATTTTTTATAGAAAAGACATATACAAAGGCGAGCTTAACCCTAAAAAGAGTTTTCTTCCAGCAAACCATTGAGGCTAGAGAGAGGTGATTATAGTGGTAGGTGCGTGTACAGAAAATAGAAATAAATCATATTAAAATTAAATACTTACTAATAAACTTACATAAACATACATTAGATATGCCTACAATATTATAATATACTTATATATAATATTGTAGGCATATCTAATGTATTATACTTATAATATTATATTATTCTTTTTTTAACAAAAACATATACATAGACATATTTTTATTTGATACTGATATTTAAGAATTTGACACTAAACGCCAAAACAAGTGAAAACAAGTTTTTTTCGACTTTGTTAGAGCGATGCTTTTACATATTATGATGTTATTTTATCTGTGGAGCGTAAAAGGGTGTGAAAAACCCGAAAAAGTGTTGATTCTGCGAAAAAGCCAGATATTATCTTTTTCACTTAAAAATACGCTTTTTATTTTAAAATGTGACTCTTCTAAAAATGTTACACGAATCATGCTCATAATTTTGTTAAAAACTCGGTTGTTTTTTCGACTGTACTTTGGGTAGTAGGTACTCACAACATTCACATATTAATAAATAGGCGTACATAATTACATTACATTACAAAATATACAAAATACATATGAAACAGTTGAGCCATCTAAAGACCGTTACAAACGACCTATAGATAGCTCAACTGATCCAAATCACTAGCAGACGGAAGCGTTCCCAACATGCTGGCTGCATTGCCACGTTGAATGGCAATGCTGATACGTTGAGCCAGATATGAACCAGCCTTTGGATCACGCGTCGCTTAAATATAAATAGGCACCTTTTGAACGTGTTTAAGTTTAAAAGGTGTCAATTTATTTATATGAATAGCATAAAAACCGAATTTAAACCATATATTTAAGAGTAGTAGAGTTCTCTTTGATAGAGCTCGTCCGGGGAAGGACTACCACCATACCTATTTCTGCTGCCAAGCAGTAATGCTCGCATTGCTGTGTTCCGGTGTGAAAGGTATGGTTTCCGGTGAAATTACTGGTACATGAGGCTTTCGATCTTAGCCTCAAGGTGGCAACCCGCGAGTGATACTTCTGGTATAGCAAGCGTACATAGGCTGCGGTAACCGCTTACCATCTTGTGGGCCGTACGCTAGGTTGCCACTGCAGTTGTATAAAAATAATAATATATTTTTCGTATTTTTACTTTTAGTTAATTACAGACTTTATGTGTATACCTGACGTTGAAATTGATTATATTGTAGACATTTCTAAATAATATGACCTTAATGTAAATAAATTATGCTAGTATTAAATATTGAAATTATAATCTTATTTTATATAAATGTTGCAGTGCCCTTCAGGGTTCATGTACCTACCATTATATAAAAATGTATTAATTAACACCTTATGCAACCAAATGTACATGTGAGCAATGAATAAATTAAATATGAAAAAAAAAACTTGGCGATTATATAGCAATTGTCAATGTCTATTGTTTACATTAAATTTCAATGCATAATTTCCAGGTAGGTTCCTTTTAGCAACAATCACAGTAAAATAGTACCAAGGATCTCAGAACAAACACAACGAAATGGACGCTAAAATCTCTAATTATAAAACTTGAAAATTATCTGTATTGTGGCGGGGTGCGAAGGAGCCATGAATATTCATCGGGGGAATTACCATAAACAAATACAGCCTACATAAACGATTATAAGAAGAGAAGTGAGATTATTATGCAGACCTTTGTAAGGCTGAGGGGGGTTTATTCCTGGTGAACTCGGCTTGCAAATCGTGCCGTGCTTTTGCATAACATTATTATGTACCTAGAAGTACTTGAGGCTGTGTGTACAACAGTACACGTTACTAACAGTAACAGTAACAGTAACAGTATTACGTTACTTAATCCAAATAGCATTTTATAGCAAGTGACAAGACAAACAAGACGCCCGCTTGATGTTAAGCACCACGCCTGACTATAACAGATGCAGTGCCACCCAAAGCTTAAAGTTTTTAAGTGTTTGCGTGGCACTGCGCTTATCACTCCGAGGCATTGTTGTTAAGTCTCTTTCGCCCAGTAATTTCACTTGCTACAGTGCCCTTCAAACCTAAACACAGTGCAGCTTGCACACTACAGGTTGAAGGTAGAATATCTGACACTGCGGTGGTGCCCAAGTCGGACTCTTGCTGAAGAGTCCTACCACCAGGGGAAATTTTCTTTAAATTAGTAATGTCCTCTACTGTCCTTATTAACTTATATTTTCACAAACACCCTAGGTTCGTCACGTCGTTGTTATTATAATAGATAAAAATAAGATATATTAGAATATTGTATTCTTACAGCTTTTTTATTTTTTACTGCAGATCCTTTTATTTCCCCATCGTATATATTTACTGAATCCCCATAAAAAATACATGAGAAGACCCTTCTCCGGCGAAGTGAATCATTTTACTAAACTATTTCTTCTGTTATTGATCGGTAATACTTTGCTAGGCCTATCTGATCACTACCAGAAAAGGTGACAAAATATAAACATTAGCTTGACGTTATTTTATTTTAACACCTTTGGATAAGAACGATAGTGCAGAGTTTTTTTGTAACAGAGTTCGTCCGGGAAAATATTCCTTTAAGTTTATTATTGACGACCGATGTGGCGCAGCGGGCGCAGGTTGCCTGTGACGTAGAGGTTGCAGGTCCGATTCCCGCCTCGGGACAAATGTTTGTATGATTTACAAATATTTGTTCCAGGTGTTCTGGGTATTTTATATATATAACAAAAAATATTTATCTATGTATTGTATTGTATTAAATATAATATATCAGACATCTAGTAACCCAGCCGGTGTTGTTGCCAGTTCTTTTACGGCATGGGCGCGTTGGAACTGGTGTAAATTTTCCTAGCTTGTAAGACGTTTCAAAGTGATCCTTGTGATTCTACTGAATAAATAATTTTTGATTTTGATTTTGATTTTTTTTGATTTTTTTTGACATAATGCAGCTCTGTGCTAGATGATACTGTGGGGATTGTCTAGCATTATTTATTTATTTATTTTATTTATTAATAATATAATTATGGTAAGTACTTTTGAAAAAAGATTCTTCGAAGATATAGCAATTATAAATGAAAGCAATAACTTCTACAATCCCCCGTCTCCGTGGCTAGGAAGACGAACCTAAGCAATTCCACGAAAACCAATCACCGTAGAAACTTGAGTTAATTAGAGACAGTTCCAAGCTGTTTGTTATTATATAATTATTCCGCTGAAATTATTTAGAGCGGGATTACCAGCTCTGATGGCTTCTAAACTTCATAATAACTTTTTATAAATAAATATTGATGGACATTTTGTAATAGTGGGAAATGAGAAACTGGAGATAGTTGACCGATATCTTTATCTTGGACATATTTTATCATTTGGCAAAGAGTATCAACAAAAGGAGATCTCAAGGCGGATACAATTGGGGTGGGCTGCGTTTGGATGACATCTTGAAATCAGTTGATACTCCACAGTGTCTGAAGACCCGTTTATATAACCAATGTGTACTGCCCACCATGATTTACGGTGCTGAGACATGGACGCTCACACATGAGGCTGTGTACAGAATGAGAGTTGCACAGAGAGCCATGGAGCGAGCCATGCTTGGCATCAAACTTATTGACCGAGTTCCAAACACAGAAATCCGAAGACGTACCAAGGTCAAAGACGTCGGGAATCGGATAATGGAACTCAAATGGAAATGGGCAGGACACATGGCAAGACGTGGTGATGACAGGTGGAGTAAGACGACAACTGAGTGGTGGCCAAGAAGTGGCTACAGAAACGTCGGTGTCCGTTGGCGAGATGGGTAGACGACATAGTGAAAGTCGCGGGCCGTAAGTGGATTAGATTAGCACAGGATCGTGGTAGATGGCACAAACTAAAGGAGGCCTATACCCAGCAGTAGGTGAAGTCAGGCTGTGGATGATGATGATGATGATGATGGAAATTTTGTACACAACGTCATCTAGCTTAAAACTAAATTATTTTTTATTTATTTATTTAGAAAACAATTAAATATAACATCATTACAGTAGAACCAAATCGATGTTATACCTCTGATTTTGAACAATAGATTGTAGCTAAATAAATTTATGACATAATAAACATAGGTACTTACAAAATATTAATTTAGGTTTTCTATAGCAATCTGTGCTATTTCAATGAGTTTCGGCAGGCTATGGCAGTTATATATAGTTTGTACCTACTATATGGAACAGATAACTGATACACTTACAATACATTTTTTTGTGAGTAAGTACCTAAGTTCGTATGAGTCAGTAGCCAACTCTGGTGACAGAGTTTTTAGGCCGGCATGCAACTTTGAAAAAGCTGGGACCGACTGCTTAACGTGCCCTTCGAAGCACGGGAGCGCTCAGTTAAAATTGCCGCTGGCGTTCATCCATCCAATTTTTATGTGAATACCTGGAACAAATGTTCGCAGAGCATGCAAACATTTTGTTTAGCAGAGGGAATCCGAAACCTGTCGTCTTTCATTTGCCCACCGCTCCACTGCTCGTCAAGTTCCAAAATACATCATCATCATGACAGCCTTCTAATGTTCCCACTGCTGGGACACTGGCCTACTCTCAGGCGAGAGTGATTGGGTCTTAATCCACCACGCGGACCCAATGCGGATTGGTGGATGGCACATGTCTTAAGAATTTTAAGTTCTTGGACATGTTGGTTTCCTCTCGATGTTTTCCTTCACCGTATGAGAGCACTGGCATTGCGCACATACATTTTTCGAACAGAAAAATCCATTGGTGCACGACCGGATTCGAACCCACGTCCTTAAACATTTGACCACCACCAATCCGCATTGGGTTTGCGTGGTGGATTAAGACACAATCATTCTAGCGCAAGAGTGCCAGTGTCCTAGCAGTAGGTATATTTAAAAGCTGTCATGATAATCAAGTGTTTGATGAGAACCTTTTCCTGGCGGTAGAATCCATGTCTGTAATGATAATCGTCTCATAGCTTCCTGCGAGCGGCTAATTGCTCGTGGTAATTGCAAGCGGCGACCGCTCCCCGCGCCGCTGAGCGCATCCGCTCAGGATGTCGTATGAAGGAGCGATTTATGACCCTCATACTTGTGGAAGACTGGAAGCACTCGAGGCTTGTTTGGGGAATGTTCCGTCTGGGGGAATGGCATCTACCATTTAAAGTGAGCCCGAAAATTGGACAACCAACTGAATCTTTAAGCTTTGGGTGGCACTGCATCTGTAATAGTCAGGCGTGGTGCTTAACATGTGGGCGCCTTGACACTGCTGTCATATAAAAAAAACTTACTAATATTATACAAAGGCAGGTTTGGATGTTTGTATGTTTTATGATAGTGTTATGTCAGAGGCTGAACTGATCTGTATAAAATTTGGCACAGGCATAGATGGTCTGGAATAGCTCAAAGGCTACTTTTATTCTCGGAAAATGTTTGTTTCCCGTGGGATAAATAACTGTTTAACCTCGGGTAACGCCGCGGGGCGCAGATAGTTTTTAAATAAACAAACCCCCAAAGTCATTTCTTGTTTGAAGATTTACTTACTTTTGAATTTAAAAAAATAAATAAAATTCATGTTTTTTTTTTTTTTTTTTATACAACTGAAGTGGCAACCAAGCGTACGGCCCACAAGATGGTAAGCGGTTACCGCAGCCTATGGACGCTTGCAATACCAGAAGTATCACTCGCGGGTTGCCACCTTGAGGCTAAGGTCGAAAGCCTCATGTGCCAGTAATTTCACCGGAAACCATACCCTTCACACCGGAACACAGTTTGTTTTTTTTTTTTTTTTTTCATGTTTGGAGATTTAATTTCTTTTGAATTGAATTGAATTGAACAATAATAGCACATAGGCTATTTTTTGTCCCAAACAAATAGAGTTACGGTTCCATAGTTATGTGGTTCCTTTAAGATAGAATAAAAACTGCATTACCACATTGAAATCACAAGCCGCAGCTATGAAGGTATTGCTAAACTATTTCGCTACTACAACATTCACTTTGGCCTAAGACATTTCTCTCAAATGTTTTACTTTTATTAAATTACTAGCAGCCTTTCCCGGCTTCGCACGGGACATAAGAAGCTAAAAAGCCTATGTCACCCAGGGATAATGTAGCATTCTAATGGTAAAGTAATTTTTAAAATCGGATAGTAGTAGAGTTCTCTGTGATAGAACTCGTCCGGGGAAGGACTACCACCATACCTATTTCTGCCGCCAAACAGTAATGCTCGCATTGCTGTGTTCCGGTGTGAAGGGTATGGTTTCCGGTGAAATTACTGGCACATGAGGCTTTCGATCTTAGCCTCAAGGTGGCAACCTGCGAGTGATACCTCTGGTATTGCAAGCGTCCATAGGCTGCGGTAACCGCTTACCATCTTGTGGGCCGTACGCTTGGTTGCCACTTCAGTTGTATAAAAAATAGTAGTCTTTGAGTTTATTCGTAACAAACGAAAATACGAAAATACAAACATACAAATCATCTCTCTTTATAATATTACTATAGATTAAATTATAGAGGCAGCGGTAGACCCAACCCTACCAATGCAAGCCTATACTCAACATCTACTTATTATGTTGTCGACCGATGTGGCGCAGCGGGCGCAGGTCCGCCTGCGACGCAGAGGTTGCGGGTTCGATTCCCGCCTCGGAACAAATGTTTGTACGATCTACAAATATTTGTTCCGTGTGTTCTGGGTATTTTCTATATATAATAAAAAAATATCTATCTATGTATTGTATTGTATTAAATATATATCAGTCATCTAGTACCCATAATACAGCTCTGTTTAACAGCAGCTTACCTTGGGCTAGATGATGCTGTGTGGATCGTCCAGCATTATTTATTTATTTATTATTTATTATTATTTCCAAATCTACTGACTTGATCAAACCCGGAAACCGAACAGACATCTATGTTTATTTATAAGAATTACATTAGATTCTGTCTCTTTGATCTTTACTACATACAAGCAGTCGGTCCCGGCCTTTTCAAAGTTGTTAGGCCATGACAGAGGCCTTCGGGCGGCCTAGAAACTCTGTCACCAGAGTTGGCCACTGCCTCATACGAACTTACTTACTTACTACATACAATCGCGTTTTTTAGCATCGCGCGTATTTTTATTACCATAGTCACAGAACAGATTATTAGTATATACGTATAGTTCGCACAGCGGATCTAGGCTTCCGTGAAGTTAGCCGTTTGTGATGCGCAAAGACAATTTAGTTTGAAAAAGCTCCATTGCGCATCGAAACGGCTAATTTCACGACGGCCGAGATCCGTTGTGAGAACTATACAGAATTCCCTACCTCCCCCTTCCCCACCCCGGTCGCGAGTTTGCTGGCACCACACGGCACCTTTCGCCGGCACTGAAGCTATCAGGCACGCGTTTGTTTTGATTATGTGTAGGTCCAAGCGCGCGCATGCCAGAGTGAGCGAAAGTGTACTGTCTCGCTCTTGCTATAATTGGGTAGAGACAACCATGACACTCACACATACAACATCACCGTTTACGTACACAAACTATGCGTGTGGTGATTGCTACGTGTTTGCTTCATACATTTTATTGACAGTGACCTGGGTGTGCCATAGTATTATAGTAGTTTTTGATATCTACGACGTATACATAGATGTGACTGTAGGGTGTGCTATGTTATTACAGGTAGGTAGGTTTAGTAGGTTCGTTTAAGCCATGACAGAGGCCTTCGGGCCTGGAAACTCTGTCACCCTGTTAGTATGAGTCAGTGTCAAACACTGACTCATACTAACTTACTTACTTACTAAGCTAGTTATGCCTACTCTCTACTTTGATTTCTAGTTTGTTTATTATGAATCAAGTATTGAGGTGTTTGGTGTGTAAGGTGTGTTTTTTTATATATATTTTTTTTAATTTTGATTTATTTTATTTGCTTTGTATTTTTACAAACTACTTAATTCTAAAAAATCAACTCAGACAAGACTTAAACTTAAAACCTTCCGTTTGATATTGGCTGCTCTGCCACTTGAGCCACTGAGCCACGCAATCCTTGGTAAGTCTTCGATTCGAAACGCCAATAGCACACCACCCGATAGGTTTAACTACCGCAACTGAAAGTCCCGTCTGAGTCAACTTTTTTAGATAAATAACAGGTAACTGTTACATTATGTAGTCCAACCCTCAGGCACCTAACTCTACATCCACGTCCTTGAGAAAGGAAGTGCGTCCCGGAACTATACCCCACTTACATTTAAAGCAGGCCCTTTTATGCACATAAAATGGAAAGAAGTCATTGCTGGGTCGCGAGTGTTCACTGATGGCTCGCACTGCCTTGTGAATGTTTTAGTGCTATTGAACTTACAACCATTTTGCTATAAGTATTGTATTTGTTACATTTTACATGCAACACTAACTGTATGTTTTGGACTATATCGATGCTTTTATACAAAGGGCGTAACCATGAAATACTTGTACGTAGTACATAATACGTAGCTCTAATTAAGTGAAGTATGGGACCGTGGAAATATAAGAATTTTCTTCCTAGAACACATTTTTAAAAGTAAAAAATAAAAAAGTTTTTTTTTTTTTATACCACTAAAGTGGCAACCAAGCGTACGGCCCACTGGATGGTCAGCGGTTACCGTAGCCTATGTACGCATGCAACATCATAGATATCACCTGCGTGCTACCACCCCGAGACGTTAGATGGAAAGTCTCATGTGCCTGTAATTTCACCGGAAACCATACCCTTCGAACCGGAACACAGCAATGCGAGCACTGCTGCTTGGCGGCAGAAATAGGTATGGTGGTATGGTAAGTTATGGCAGAAAGTATTTTTTTATTTAGTTTTTTTGATCATTTCCAAAAGTACGTGATTAGTGGTTAAATTAATTAAGTAAGTAAAGTAATAAATGCACATTTATTCATTCATATCACAAGGATCATTTTGAAACGTCATAAAGCTAGGTGAATTTACGCCAGTTCCACGCGCCCCAGACTAGAATAATCTGGCAATCTGGTTACGCCCTTTGTTCCGGAAAGCATCGATAATGGAGTTTGACGATGAATTTAAAAATAATAAAGAAAGAAAGAAAGAAAATACGTTTTTCTTTTTTTTTTTTATACTACTGAAGTGGCAACCAAGCGTACGGCCCACAAGATGGTAAGCGGTTACCGCAGCCTATGGACGCTTGCAATACCAGAGGTATCACTCGCGGGTTGCCACCTTCAAGCTAAGATCGAAAGCCTCATGTGCCAGTAATTTCACCGGAAACCATACCTTTCACACCGGAACACAGCAATGCAAGCATTACTGCTTGGCGGCAGAAATAGGTATGGTGGTAGTCCTTCCCCGGACGAGCTCTATCACAAAGAACTCTTACGTTTATTTCAACTCACCACAAACAGAGTATAAACCTTAATATACAAATTAAAACTATTATACATGAACTAATATCTAACAAGGTAGGTAAGGTACATGGCTTATATACAATATTTTTGTGTGGTGGTGAAAAGGCCCACAACTCAGCACTATACTGCATGTTACCATGCAATAACGCTGATCTTCCGCTGAGGCCAAGTTGACTTCACGAACGTCTTGAGAACGCAGATGACTACATACAATATATTTTTTTATAAAAATTAAGCGCACATTATCCATGGTAAAAATCTATAGTATTGTGTATATGTACCTACTAAATTCATGAATTCAGGGTAACCAAAATAAGTATTGGCGGGTTTTTTTAAGCAGCGATATCTAGCCCCAAACTAACTAAAGCTTGTACAATGAGAACCAGATAAGAAAGATTACAATTATGGTCATTATTGCTCTGCATTTCTGATACATTTTCTGATAAGAGTAGTAGAGTTCTCTGTGATAGAGCTCGTCCGGGGAAGAACTACCACCATACTTATTTCTACCACCAAGTAGTAATGCTTGCATTGCTGTGTTCCGGCGTGAAGGGTATGGTTTCCGGTGAAATTACTGGCCATGAGGCTTTCGATCTTAGCCACAAGGTGGCAACCCGCGAGTGATACCTCTGGTATTGCAAGCGTCCATAGGCTGCAGTAACCGCTTACCATCTTGTGGGCCGTACGCTTAGTTGCCACTTCAGTTGTATAAAAAAAACAATGAGAACCAGATAACATAGAATACAATTATGGTCATTATTGCTCTGCATTTCTGATACAAACAAAACATCTTATGAAATGTAATCTCATCTCGCAGACAACGTCGCGGGTTTCAGCTAGTTATACATATTTTATATATCTCGGCTAAGAGAATATTAAATAGCAGTTTATTTTTTAAACCAAAGAATAAACGGGCTTTCTTGCTGATGCAATAAGGTGACTTAGTAATAAAATCATGCTTGTCCGCGATGGATGCCTTCAGGCGGTTCAACTAAATTGATTTATTTAATTTGAGTAACATTGACTCGTATTCCTTATAAACATAATGATATTAGAGATGAGAATGATTTTAAGTGATGTTTTTAACATCACTAAAAAACATTTCAACGTAAAATACAGAGTCCCCAATATATTTTTTTTTGTGTATTTTATAATGTAGAACATAAATTTGTTAAATAGTAATTATAAATAGGTTTAGAGATAACAACAGGCCTATCTATCATCTTATGCCCCTATTCACTGTAATATTTTTATTGTTTTTTTGGCTTCCTTATTACTGTCTTTCGGTACATAATTGTTAAGTATATTATAAATGTGTATTCATTGAGCGCTGTTTGTTGTGTTTGTGTCCAGAATAAATGTTTTTTCTTTCTTTCTTCTTTCTTTCTTTCAGATATTATGCTCCAAAGAGAGGATATTCAAAGTTCAATTTACTCGTAGGCTACACTGAAAACCAGCGCTGCAGACACATTATGTCTGCAGCACATGCTGAGTGGCTGCCTTTTTTTCGTCACAATAGTTAAGTTTTAATTTTTATTGCTATTTTTATTTTTATGTTAATTGTGTGGCGTTAAATAAATATTTTTCTATTCTATTCTATTCTATTCTATAATTTAGATACTTGATCTTTTGCACGAAATAGGGCGCTAAAAATCTCAAACAAGTTGTCAGGACGATACGGTAACTTTTACGATTGTCAAAAGCATTATTCCAGATACGGGCACTGAGACTTTTTTAGGCAACTCAGTCAGAGTTGCCTACTATTAACGTTTTCTCATCTCTTCTCACCAACTAGCAGTCCGTCCCAGCATCGCGCGGGCGCAATGAAACCGTACCCGTGCAAAGCCAGGGCAGGTCGCTAATAAAAAATATAGCTTATGTTACTCAGGAATAATGTAGCATCCTAATGGTAAAAGAATTTTTGAAATCGGACCAGTTCTTTTTGAGTTTATTCGTAACAAACAAAAATACAAGTCTCTATAATATTAGTATAGATATAGATTCTAACGTATGGGATGACAACGACAAAATGCGGCTCCGTATTGCCATTAATCGTACTAAACAAGGTTTTGGTGGCAAGATAAATGGTTATAAAATTGTGTGCAATACCGCATTACATTATTAATCTAAGAAAAACTGCGAGGAACCGTCTGTCTCTCTGGAGCTTAATAACTTTCGGAAGCATACAAGCTGAGTTAGGTTTTGGAAAATCCAACTTCATTTAGTAGATGTAGGTTAGAGTAGTGTGGGATCTAGGGTTCTTTGTTGGTTTTGGACGTTGAATAATATAGGAAATCCATCGTCGAAAACTCAATCCATCGCCTGAGTTTTTGAAATAAATTTTTTAATATAACAAAAACTTTTTTTCAAGGAGTTTTTGCATTTGAAATTAAAAACTTCTGCCAAAAAAGTCAGCAACAAAAACACTTTTGGAATGCGTGGTAAAAAAAGTAAGGAAGTATTATGTGATACTTTTAAATAAACATTTTTTCAGTCGGTGAAAAAGGTTCCATAAACTTTATGGTGTCATTTTACAAGGTAAATCATCCAAGTTATCTTGTAACATGCTTTTAAACCGTTTATTTTTATGATTGAAGGAATATGCAAGTATCGCTGTTTCCCTACATAAAGTTAAATAATGGTAACTCTTTCGTGCCACTGGAAATTGTCCCAATTTATCGGTTTACATATGTTTATATCTGTTTATATCTGTTTACGTCTGTTTATATCCGATGTAACAAGTGTACTCACCGTTCTGTTGCCCAGGTTGCGCACGCGGCAGCTCAGGTACGCGGACTTGCCGACGAGGGCGGTGACATTCCGCGGGGTGGCTGCGTCGAAAGATGGCGCCAGTCGGGATCCTGGCGCCGCCGGTAGAGAGTTCACAGAGCCCGCGCCGCCTGCCACGTCACATAGAGCTGGAACAAGAGTTTTTTTTTTATTTTTTTTTAATGCTGGACAATCCACACAGCATCATCTAGCCCCAAGCTAAGCTGCTGTTAAACAGAGCTGTATTATGGGTACTAGATGACGGATATATACCTTATACAATACAATACATAGATATTTTTTATTATATATAGAAAATACCCAGAACACCCGGAACAAATATTTTTAGATCGTCCAAACATTTGTCCCGAGGCGGGAATCGAACCCGCAACCTCTGCGTCGCAGGCGGACCTGCGCTCGCTGCGCCACATCGGTCGTCTAAGAGATGCAGGTGTTATACAATTTTTACAACTATAGTAGAGTAAAGTAAAGTAAAAAAATATATTTATTCAATCATATCACACATTTAAAAATTTCAGGGGTATAGGTCTCACAACGGATCTCGGCCATAGTGAAATTAGCCGTTTCGATGCGCAATGGAGCTTTTTCAAACTAAATTGTCTTTGCGCATCACAAACGGCTAACTTCACGGAAGCCTATATCCGCCGTGCGAACTATACTCAATATTATAAATGCAAAAGTTTGGATGTTTGTTTCTCTATAACTCGACAACCGCTGAACCGATTTGGTTGAAATTGAAAACATAAATAGATAATGACCGGAAATAAGACATAGAATACTTTTTATTCCTAATAAAAGTACGGTTCACCAGTTCCACGCGAACGAAGTCGCAGGCAACAGCTAAATAATGATCTCCTCGATAGCAGAGTGAATAAGAAAATAAATACCAAGAATCCATCCAGATAATGTCTGACCCAACAATTCTTGAGACTGAGTTATTTGTTAGGTCAAGTGTTACGGATATCAAGGTCTAGCTCTAGTCAAGTGCACTAAAGAGTGAGTCCGTGTTACTTGGTGGGCTCTTATGAATTAGATTAGTCAGGAGGTTCAGTCAGGAGAATTGATTTCATGTAGTAAGTCCATTATACGAAGAACTAAGCTAGCTTCAACAATCGATGCGGCTAAGGGTGACTAACAGTTAGTAACCTGGTAACAAACACAGACTGATGTTATTATTTTTTACCTGCGTTACCAGAAACGATGGCAAAATCATAAACTATGAGTAGTAAGCTACCACAACATCGATATCTGGTGTATTATGTAATTACCGTAAAAGACCAATCAGTGTTTTTTTTTTTTTTTCTTTATTAATTAAATAGGAGTTTTGTCACACAATGACAATGTCACTCCCGTACAGACTAGACACTAACACTTTAACTTACTTACAAAAGAGAAAACACGCCTACCTTACCTACTACTGTAAGTAGGTGGAACCTATCTAGATTACCTAGCCTACTTACACTACTTACTTATATCATATTACCCGTAAATAGAGTTTTATCAGCATTTTGGCTTCCTCGGATAACGGGAAAGCCAAAATACTGTTACAAATACCTACACTGATCAGTGATATTGTAATTATCGGTATTTAGATGGCAATAAAGACTGAGACACTAAACAGACGTATTTCATTCATAGGATGTTATCATGTTGGATGACGACCAACAAAGGTGACCGTGGATAGGACATAATGATGATGCATTTGTTGCGTTTGTTTACAACAAGTAGCGTTGACTCAGAGAACGCAGGTGGGAGTGGCCATACCGGTTGAGACTATAAATAGTGGGGTTGTCGCATCGAATTCTCACCGCTCCGTCACGCTAGCGTTTTTCAACGCTCGCGGAATTACCAAGCAACGCGATCTTATTAGTATTTTTCTGTCCAAATATAACGTCGACGTTTTGCTAGTGCAGGAAACCTTCTTGAAGCCGGGCCACCGCGATCCTAGGATTGCTAATTACCAGGTGGTCCGGAATGATAGAGTTGGCCGCCCCTTTGGCGGTACTCTCATCTACTACAAGAGATCCTTGCACTGCATTCCGATTGACACTCCTCCCTTGACTGACTTAGAAGCCACTGTCTGCCGACTAGGGATGACCGATCACCAATCTATCACTATAGCCTCTTGCTACCTTTCCCCTAACGCAACCTTGCTTAGGAGCGACATTGACGCTATCCTTGACTTAGGTAACTCCGTCATAATGGCGGGGGATTTCAACTCTAAGAACGTACTTTGGAATTGCCATAATACCACTCCTAATGGCGGTCGTCTTCAGACCATAGCCGAATCTCTTAACATTGAAATCATTCCGCCCATGACTCCGACTCACTATCCCGACAATGTGTCCTACCGACCCGATATACTTGACATGGCGTTACTAAAGAATGTAGCCTTACGGTTGCATTCAATAGAAACGCTATACGAACTTGACTCCGACCACCTACCTGTGCTCATGCACTTAGGCTCCCCACCAGTCGCTTCGACTATCACCAAGACTGTGGTGCAATGGCATAAACTCGGGAAAGCCCTCGAGTCTATACATTCACCTGACTTAGACAGAATCCCCGACGACATACAGTCCCCTGACGACATAACCATCGCGGTTGACTCCCTGGCTAGCCATGTCACTACCGCTGTTAGCGGGTTATCGAAGCAGGTAACGGTTGCGGGTGACCGCAGCTGGGCCCTGCCAGATGACGTGAGACGGTTGATCACGGAGAAGAACGCGGCGACTAGACGTTACTGCACATGGCCCACTCAAACTAACCGTGATAGGTTGCGCTCCCTAAAATCCGAAGTCAAAAAACGTATCCGCGATTTCCGGGAGCATGAATGGGACACTAAGCTCTCATGGATCGAACTAAGTCATCTAGCTTTCTGGAAACTGGTGAAATCTATGAGAGCGGACACTGCCCAAGTCATGCCTCCCTTAAACCGACCAAATCAAACCCCCGCGTTCGAAGACGCTGAAAAAGCGAATTGCTTAGCGGAAAGCCTCGAAGCTCAATGCTCTCCGAGTCTCGAACCCGTCGACCCTGTCCACCTCGAAACGGTGGACAGCGACGTAGATCGTCTTGTCACGTTACCTCCCTCCGCGCCCCCCATATCTCACGTTAGGGCCGCAGAGGTTCTGGCAATTATCAAGGATCTCCACCCCCGTAAGGCACCCGGTGCCGATGGTATCAGCAACAGGGTACTCAAGCAGTTTCCTATTGCTCTCATATATCTCTTAGTAAGCATCTTCAATGCAGCCATGTCCTCTTGTAGCTTTCCCGATGCCTGGAAAGATGCTATTGTCATTGGCATTCCTAAACCAGGAAAAAGGGCTACGGAGCCTTCCAGCTACCGGCCCATTAGTCTTCTCAGTTCTCTGGGGAAAATCTATGAGCGACTTCTCCTGAATCGTCTCTGGTCCCACGTGCGCGAGCACAGTCTCCTTCCCGATGAGCAGTTTGGCTTTCGAGCCAGACACTCATGCCCCCAGCAAGTGCTCCGCATCACGGAACACGTGCTATCCAACTTCCAACATACTTGGCCGGCAAACACGGGAGCTGTCTTCCTCGATGTTGTGAAAGCTTTCGATAAAGTCTGGCACAATGGCTTGATCTACAAGCTTTTCCACCTGGGTGTGCCAGATAGACTCGTGCTCATCCTACGAGACTTTCTTTCAAATCGCAGCTTTCGCTACCGCGTGGAAGGTGCACTTTCTGAACCCCGACCCGTCCGAGCCGGAGTCCCTCAGGGCTCCGTCCTCTCACCCCTTCTTTTCACGCTGTACACCAGCGATATCCCCCGTGTCAACAAAGTGGAAATAGCCCTTTTCGCGGACGACACAGCCATATACACATCCGATCGTAATACCGATCGAGTGTGTATAAGGTTGCAAGCCGCGCTCAATTCATTAGGCGATTGGTTCCGTAAGTGGCGCATTGAGGTGAACCCAACGAAAAGTGCAGCAGTGTACTTCTCGCGGGGTCCCACAAGGCCCAGAACCATCAGACTCTTCGACAAACCCATCCCATGGGAAAAGTCAGCCCGTTACCTAGGAGTGATCCTTGATAAGCGCCTGTCCTTTGAAAAACACATTAAGACCGTTCGTAATCGCGCTAAATTTGTTCTACTCCGATTCAACTCTCTTCTATGCAAGCGCAGTAAAATGTCCCTTAGAAATAAGGTGACATTATACAAAACCTGCATACGTCCAATTATGACCTACGCCTCCGTGGCGTTCGCTCATTCTAATCACATCCATCTCCTTCAGAAAATTCAAAATCGCTTTGCACGCATTGCCACTGGCGCGCCATGGTATATGCGCAATGTCGATATTCACAGAGACCTAGATCTCGAGTCAATTGCCGAATTCATGAAGCGCGCCTCGAGGCGGCATTATGATTCGGCCCCCCACCACCCGAACCCGCTCGTTTCCGTAGTACCGAGTTACTCGATCGTTCCGCCAAAGGACCGTTCCCTTCGTAGACCAAGGCACGTGCTTGGTGATCCCGATGACGTGATCGCCTCCGCTAACGCGGAGGCAATCTCTTCATCCAGCTCGGACAGAGAAAACACTCAACAGATACACCGACCTCGCCGGCGAGGTCGAAGACTCCTTTCCGCTACGGCCCCTGGGGTTGGGCCATTCCCCCCGGCAACAGCCCAAGCCGAGGTTCGTACCTAAGTGGTGCCCTTGCGCTTGTTGCCAAAAACTCAAATCTTTGCAGGCAGCGCCTTCTGCGTTCGCCAAAAGTTCGTGTAACGCTGTCACGGACCGTCAGACGGTCTAACAGCATATAGTCCATTAGAAAAAAAAAAAAAAAAAAAAAAAACGAATTCTCACTTTGGCTCCAGCGCTCGACGGAGCAACACGTCTGCCGGAGAACAAGTCGATGGTCCTGAGGATGTCCCGTGGAGGGATGAAACACGTGTCGATATTTTTCTTTTGAGGTTAACTGTGTGACCTCATCAGTTAAAAGGTTGAGCGGAATAGTACTAGAGATTTTTCGTCTGTTTTTTATTTAGGATGTTATCATTTAACGTACCACCAATACACCGTCACAAATATTATCAGATTACGTAAACATTTTTGTGTCGCAGCGGGAATCGTATTCGCAACCTATCGCTATTCACTCAAGTACTCGCCAATCGAGATAATTGCAGGTCAGGCAAACATTTCTACGAAACCCGCATTCTCTCGATTCTCAACTGAGGTTAGACGAATCACTTGTAAATCCGTAAAAGGCTCTGCAGTTGCCTTTGCAGATTATGTCGACTGACTCTGTTTTGTTCGTCACTTGTATGTAAAGTAAATTCAGTAGCTCCTCGTTAGGGCGTTGGAGCTGGCTGACCACCAGGCAGCGGGCTTTGGAGCTGTCTTTGTATTATAAATTCATGACGGAAAATTCACCTTTACTAACCAGTCCAGAAGCAGTTGCGATAATGTATAGATACTGGTGGATGTCAGTGTCATCTAGCCCCAAATTAACCAAAGCTTGTAGGTACTATGAGAGCCATATAACTTAACAGGTTAGCTGTCCGATGAGGCACATGTGCCTCATGGGTGATTGCACTGGTACGTCCATGAGGCATATGTGCCTCATGGCCAATGATGTAGATAATGCAATCGATCTATCGATAATTTTTTTTAATAATTATATTATTTGTAGCATTAGTAAATTATACTACAACCAAATTAGAAACTGGTGGCCGAAAGGGTACCTAATTGAATGGTGCAATTCAATAACAGAAGATTGTTTTCAAAAAGATATTTTTCAGATGTCTAAAGTGTTACGAACATAAACGTACATTTTATCATTAAACGTAAATAATTAATTTCTTATCATACTCATCTAACATTAGCAATTATCGATATAATTAATTTCAATCACTAGGACACATAAAGTATCATAAAATACTTGAAGAGAATGACGTAACTTAATACGAAACTTCATGAGCGTTAGCTGTCATTATTTACTACGAGGACGTGTACAAAGAAGATCGAAACTTGCTTCGGGACAGCTAACCTGTTAAAAAACATTTTTTTTTTGTAAATACTACATTTTATTACTCATGCACAGAACATCACAAAACGCACGTCTATGTTAATCACACATAATATTTGTACAAAGGTGGGAATCGAATCCACAACCTACATTATGAATAATAAATAAATAAATAAATAAACAATGCTAGACAATCCACACAGCATCATCTAGCCACAAGGTAAGCTGCTGTTAAACAGAGCTGTGTTATGGGTACTAGATGACTGATATATACTTAATACAATACAATACATACATAGATAGTTATTTTTTATTGTAAATAGAAAATAACCAGAACACCCGGAACAAATATTTGTAGATCGTACAAACATTTGACACGAGGCGGGAATCATACCCGCAACCTCCGCGTCGCAACCGGACCTGCGCCCGCTGCGACGCGGTTGTCATTATATCTTACCACAAAGTTTTGTTAATTAAACCTTTGTGTAACTTGAAAAACACTTATTAAAGTATTGGCTATTGATTTAGTATATTGGCACGTATGAATATTGAAGTAGTTCTAGTAATAGTTGTCAAGAAAGATCTTCGGAAAAGACTTGAGGCGTTTGAGATGTGGGTTTACCGACGCATGGTACGTATAAATTGGAAACATAAGGTCACAAACATTGACGTTCTAAGAAGGATGGAAATAGAGAAGGCCTATCTCGAACAAACTATAAAGCAGAGAAAAGTTGCCTTCTTAGGACATGTGTTACGGCATGAGCGTTATCACCTGCTCCAGGTTATTATGATGGGCAAGCTGATTGGTAAAAGAGGTGTCGGAAGGAGAAGAACTCCCTGGCTTCGTAACATCAGACAGTGGACAGGAATTGTGATTATTTTTTTTACTTTTTTTACTTACCTACTTATATTCTTGGCATGAGCCTCACCTAGTTCGATTGGCACCACACTGAAGCTTTATGATGAAGAGGGATCATCAAAAAAAAGCTAGGAACCCAGCCGAGTTTGTTGCCAGATTCTTCAAGGCTGGGGCGCGTGGAACTGGCGTAAATTCAGACGCTTCTTAAGGATCCTTTGATTTTTTTGAAATAAATCATTTTTGACTTTGACTTTGACTTTGAAAGTGGAACAACTGTTTAGACTAGCTATATACAAAGACAATTTTAAAAGGATGAATGCCAACCTTCGTTTATGGAGAGGCACTTTAAGAAGAAGTAATAGTTGTAGTATAAAAAGTAGTACTTATAACTAGTGTAATCTGTGCACAGGATGGAGTGTTGAGCTGTGGAGGCTTGTTACGTGAAGTGTGCCCTAAATCTGCGTTTCTCACTTCAAGTCAATCTACTGTAATACCGCGATTATAAGCGGAGCCGTGAGGCCCGAGTGAGCAACGGACAAAAGGGTTAAATTAACCATTCTCTCTTCGGTCTATTGTACCCCAAGTGTTTAATTAAATACTATGAAGAAACTTGGAGCCTGTATCTCTGTTATTTCAGGATGAAACTACGAAGATTCTTTTGAAAAATACGGAAAAGACTAAAATTTGCTCTCGAGATTACCTGTTGACATTTGCCCTTAGCTTGATAAAGACGAAAGAGACTTTAATTAAAAGTTTCGAGCCGTTTTTATATTGAACCTGTGAAGCTTCTCGTCTTGGAAGTTCAAGCGAGTTATGAAAGTGCGGAGCTTTACAAGTTTACACTAGTTCACCTGCTTTGGGTAGTAATTAGATCATGATATAGGATAGGTACACAATGTGGAGTCAGATACGAAAGTAAAATAAAATGCAATAAGTTACAGCCTGTGTCGTCCTACTTCTCGTCCCCTTTTATTTCTTAAAAAAAGATAATAATACATTATTAAAACTCTAATAATGAAAATGAGAGTATTAAGTATTAGTGTTAGTACTAGTTTTAGTATTAATTTTACAAATTACTTTTTTTTTTTTTATTATCATATTTTGTTAGTATGGCAACACTTTAATGAAATTTCAATCAATCAATCAAACATTTGTTTGTTTTATCTGTGCTGTGTGTAATCTTGTTATTTATCTTTAATTCAATTATTTTTAGAATCGTGACAAAAATTATTTTATTAAAAGTATGACATTAATGTAAAATGCATGCATGTGATTAGACTTAAGTAAGTACTTAATTATTAATTAACTTTATTATTGTAATCACAAATTGACATATCTAAGTGCATGTACCATGTCGAAAGATAAATAAATGAAATGAAATGAAAATTGTCGCAGGTCGTAAATAATGAATTTCCTCGGCGAAATCGTTGAGGTATTTCCGCGAACTTTTAGTTCACTAAAAGGTTGATCATGACTTAATGTCCCATGTCTCTATAAATATTACAATAATGGACATGGGATGAATCGTCGTTTAGTAATTTTAAAACAGTTTTCCATTAATCAATAAATACGCAATTTTTTTTTTATACATCTGAAGTAACCAAGCGTACGGCCCACAAGATGGTAAGCGGTTACCGCAGCCTATGGACGCTTGCAATACCAGAGTTATCACTCGCGGGTTGCCACCTTGAGGCTAAGATCGAAAGCCTCATGTGCCAGTAATTTCACCGGAAACCATAACCTTCACACCGGAACACAGCAATGCGAGCATTACTGCTTGGCGGCAGAAATAGGTATGGTGGTAGTCCTTCCCCGGATGAGCTCTATCACAGAGAACTCTACTACTCTTAAACGTGCTAACACGTGCTAGTCCAATCATGACAGCCTTCTAATGTTCCCACTGCTGGAACTCTGGCCTACTCTCAGGCGAGTGATTGGGTCTTAATCCACTACGCGGACCCAATGCGTAATGGTGGAAGGCAAATGTCTTTAAAATTTTTAGTTCTTGGACATGCCGGTTTCCTCACGATGTTTTCCTTCACCGTATGAGAGCACTGGCATTGCGCACATAAATTTTTCTAACAGTAAAATCCATTGGTGCACGACCGGGTTTGAACCCACGACCTTAGGATTGGAAGGCGGGGTCACTACGACCAGACGACCGGTGCTAGTCCAATAACCATTAAAAAAACAAAAGCAAAATGTTCTCACTGCCCCAACACTGCCCACAAAACTCACGTCAAATGCAATCAATCTCAGTTCTCCTAAAAAAATGACGGAAAACCAACTTAATCAATGAGCCATCAATGGCCACGTGATTGATGTCCTCTTAATTAGCACCGCAAAACACGACCCTTGACCACCACCCTATAACTTGGACATAAGACTCAAATTGAACGTGAAATTGACGCAAACAATCTATCACGGAACTGGACCAAACATGTGATTTGAATACGGGAGATCAGAATATGAACCTTCGGTTTTGGGAACATGGTTGAAAATTGTTAATCTAAGGTTTAGGTAAGGCTGCGGACAGATTGCGGACGCTGACGAGAGAATGAATATGATAAAGTGACCACACGAACTATAGACGAGCAATACATCGAACGGTAAACTTAATTTTCATCATCATCATGACAGCCTTCTAATGTTCCCACTGCTGGGACACTGGCCTACTCTCAGGCGAGAGTGATTGGGTCTTAATCCACCACGCGGACCCAATGCGGATTGGTGGATGGCACATGTCTTTCGAATTTTTAGTTCTTGGACATGCCGGTTTCCTCACGAT